>CM049796.1:27557895-27772121 GCA_027422405.1 Ptychobarbus kaznakovi | reverse complement strand
TAAGCTGTTTTGAATGAATCAGCTGTTAGGATGTATGATGAGTTGTCACAGTGACAGAGTAAAATTGGATAAAACGTTACATAGAAAAGCAAAAATTATTTTATTTTTCATATTGTATGTTAACAAGCTTATTGCTTACATAATGCAGATATTCTACTTAAATATATTACTTAGCCAAACACTGACCTTTTTTTTTGGAGTAATAAGGAGGAAAAAGTCGAAATTATGTGTTGCAATAAACATTATGAAACAAAAATAATCGATTGAGCTTAACTCATACTAAACATACTACATGCTACATAAAAAACTGGTGTTAACATTTGTTCTACAAAGAAAATGCCAAAGTAAGTTTGCATACTCAGACTCATATTTTTACTCTATTTTCTGTTTTTTACAACAGGAGCAGTATGTTTATCTCCACCAGTGTGCGTATGACATAATTCGATCAAGAACTGGAACCAACGTGGACTTAATTTACCAGAATGCAGCAGCTCTCAGTATCTATGAAAATGTAAAATATCAAACATCATAAATGTCCGTTTAAGATGGCAGAAATTTAAGCATATTTTAACATGTTTCACATGTACATGCTGAGCACACACACACATATATATATATATATATACATATTGCTGGATTTAATTTATTTCTTGCACAATACTCAACATTTTTGAGTAATAGTTTAATTTTAATGAATACTTTTAAAAGGTTACACTGAAAAAATACAGCCATTTTCTATGATAATAATTTAACGTAAACAGAAAGTAATTGTATTTATGATATTTCAATCAAGAGAATTTCAATCAAGATATATATTTTTTTATCTTTATGTCCAAAAGAGATATTTGTATAATTTGACATAATATATTTACTGCAATATCTGTATATTTTAGTACTGACATGAATGGGGGCCTTTTAAAAATTGTGTATATCTTCAAAGTTATTTAGAGAAATATAATGTATCATGCATTATTTAATAATTTAGAGCAGAAACAAAACAATTCTTCTTTTTTTTACACACTAGAAGGCACTCCCAACCTATCAGTGTACACGATAAAAAGTTAATATTGTGTGCTGTTATATTGATAATTAGAAATTAAGAACATAGGACTGATATGGTACAGTTTAGTTATTAAAATGTTGTAGATTTTGCAGTGTGTATGAAGCTCAACCTGCTGTGCTGGATATGAGCATTTGCTTGGGATTTGTAATTTAGAGTTGCATTTTATTTTTATACAATTAGTTTCAGCCTTCTAATTTGATAAGACGAGCAGCGTTGCAACAGTGCTAATGGCTAACTATCCAAATTATGTCTTAAATGTAAGTAACTACATTAATGTCCTATTTACTGCACATTTATTTAAAAGCAAACACACCTACAACTGGGCTATTATTATAGTAAGCACAGCTGGGATTAACCGCACTCTGTGATATTGCTTAAACATATTTTATAAAGCACTGTTTAAGCACTGTTTATACCTTTTTATGATCAATACTTGTAATACTTTTATTTAACATTTCATTTGTATTTGAACAACAGTGCACTAGAATCACTTTCACACTGGAGACTGTTTCTAGCTTCTGTTGCTTTTGTGAACTTATTTGTGTGTAAGGATGCTTTTACGAAGCTTCTTGTGTATAGGAAGTATCTTTACTGTACCTCTTTTTGGTTTTGATGATCCATTCTTTGGGAAGATTCTGATAAATGTCGGAAACAATGAATACATAATGAATAACAAATAAATGAATTTTAAACCTACTAAGAGTACTCTGTTCAGTCAGTCATTGTAGTGAGAACTTACAGTTCATATCTCCACTAGATATCTGACTAAAACCAGAGGCCACATAACATTTGATGAGTACAATGGAATTTTTTATATTTTTATTTAGCAAGCGCTTTATGCATTTCTCTTGCATTTATGCTGTAGAACTTACATGTTAAGACTTATGGCAGAATGCTTTTATCCTTCTTCCACTAGAGAGCACCAAAGTACTGTGAAGTACTGTATAATATACACTATATGTGGATGTTTCTGTAACTACGGGCACTTTTACGTCCCGGCAATGAAATAGATTTATGTAAAAAATGTGTCATGGTGCTTTATAATAGTCACAGTGTCATTACACACCTTGACAATTAAATATAATTGATGATTAATGTGATTTAATACAAAAATTCTGAAGCATTTATAAATCCAAAAAAATTTGTTCATGTCCCATAACTCTGGTCACAATGTTGAGATATGTAAAATAAGCTTATTGAATTACAATTTGACATTATTTCAAATGGAATTGTTTAATATACATATGAATTTATAACATCTTAATTAGTTTTATGATTTTTTTCAATTAAATGTGCCTGTCCCACACTTTTGAGTCCTTACCACATCAATGAAAAAAGGCTTTTATTATGACATTTTATCAAAGACAAACAAGTCTAGATCCCTATCTGTCGGTCACTACGAGTCATGTCGTGACGACATAGGGGATTTACTTGGAAGCCCCGATCATCTCTGACTAAAGAGAAAACGCCAATGAAATTGGCTAGTGGATTTTGCATACCTGAGCCACTCCCCGTGCACACGGGTATAAAAGGGCGACAGGTGCGTCCACTGATTAGATTTTTGCTTCGGAGCCAAGTGGATGAGAAGAGTGCTGATCTCCACAAAGCCATTCATCTTTGTTTGTTCCTGGTTGGCGTAACGGTGCGAACAGCGGAGTCCCTCTCATCAGCGATTCCCCTGGGCACTTCAACTAAGAGAGCAAATTCTAAAAGAGCAAATCACGGACGATCGCGTCTTTTTCAAGATGCCGTTTCGTCCGTGTCCTTCTGGTTGCGGTCGTTTCCTGTCTGCGGATGACGGACATAATCGTTGTCTTCAGTGTCTGGGCTTCCAACACGCTGAAGATGCGTTCGTGGATGACTCATGCGCCTGTTGTGGGCGTGTGAGCATGATTTCGCTGCGATCTCGCCTTTCCTTTCTGAAAGGATTGGCACCCTCTGCCGCCACCCGTGCTGGTCTCTCTGGCTCAAACAGAGGATCGCCGGCTGGCGCTCTGGGAGATCTGAGGGTGACAGTAAGAGCCTCTCCACCGGGCACGCCCCCACTGACCTCTTACTCCTCATGCAGCGAACATCCAGTCTGCTTTCCGGGTGATTTCGCTTGTCCGTCCCACGAGGTGCCCAGCATTTTATTCGGTGCGCCATCCGTGGATAGGATATCGATCACAGCATCGGGGGATGGGTTCACGTCCTCTAAGGATGAAGGTGCGGTGGGGCTGCCCCCCTCGGGTGTTGTCGCCACCGCCGCACCGGACCCAGAGCTGACGACCATGCTTGCCCGGGCAGCCGTGAGTATCGGGCTGGAGGTTAACAGACCGCCCAGTCCTGAGCCCTCGCGGCTGGATGATTGGTTTCTCGGAGCGGGGCGCGTCTCACAACCGCGCCCTGCCCCAGTGCCTTTCTTCCCAGAGGTGCATGAGGAGCTGACGAAGTCGTGGATGGCCCCTTTCACGGCCAGAAGCTGCTCGTCCGTCTCCTCCGTCCTCACTACCCTCGACGGCGGGGCTGCCAGGGGGTACGCGGGCATTCCCCAGGTGGAGAGAGCGGTCGCGGTGCACCTGTGCCCGCAAAATGCCGCCACTTGGAGGAACCGTCCGCGTCTCCCGTCCAAGGCCTGTAAACTGACAGCCGCTCTCGCGGCCAAAGCTTATAATGCTGCGGGCCAGGGAGCCTCTGCCCTGCACGCCATGGCTATCCTGCAGGTTCACCAAGCCAAGGCACTCAAACAGGTGCACGAGGGTAGTACCGACCCGGGGTTGATGCAGGAGCTGCGCACGGCGACTGACTTCACTCTACGAGCGAAGAAAGTCACAGCGCGGCCCCTCGGGAAGGCGATGTCCACCACGGTGGTCAAGGAGCACCATCTCTGGCTCAACCTGGCAGAGATGAAGGACGTCGACAAGGCACGCTTTATCGACGCCCCGGCGACACCGTCGAGGGCTTTGCCCAGCAGTTCTCGGCGGTACAGCAGCAGACGAGGCGATCCAGCACATCCTGCCCCGGCATGATGCACCATCCACCGCTGCCCCCGGGGCCAGGCCTCAGTATGCCCGTCGCCGTGGGCGCCCTCCTGCGTCCTCCAGAGCTGCTCCGCCCCAGGCTGAATCGACACCTAGGCCGGCGCGTCGAGCCTCTCGCAGGAGAGCGGCCCCCCCCCCCCCCCCCCCGCGTCCCAGCCAGGCCCCAAGTCGTCCAGGAAGTCGACGAAGCGGCCCTGACGCGGGCGACCCAGAGATGTTGGAGTTTGCTCTTTCTCAGGAGACGGCGAGAACAGCGCTGCTCCTTCCCCAGGCGGAGGGCCGGGAGGAGAAGCCTTTGTTTCTGTTCCGCCGCTGGTCCAAGGACCCATTGCATAGCATGGGCCCACGACCCATTTTGCCAGTAGCCAAGAGAGTACGGTTCGGGGACGATATTCCTCCCCACGCACCTCTGGCCAGTCCCGTTTGGGACCCAGGGAGTTCGGTGAGGATGCCTCAGAACGCACCGCCTTCTGTACCATCCACCCCTACTCCCTCTCGCTGCACCACCACAGGTATGTCGATAGGGCCGTTGGAGCCACTTGCACAGCGTCTGGAGGCGTGGCTCACTGTCTCGCTGGCTCACGCGCACAATTTGACTCTACGCGATTCAGTTCGCCAGGCGACCTCTCAAGTTCAACGGCGTTCTCGAGACGTCTGTGGCAGTCCGGAACGCCCCTGTCTTGCGCAAGGAGATTGCTGTCCTCCTGGCAAAGGATGCAATCGAGCCGGTCCCTCCAGCCGAGATGAGGCAGGGGCTTCACAGCCCTTACTTCATCGTACCCAGGAAAGGTGGTCAACAACCAATCCTGGATCGGTGAGTCTTGAACCGGGCTTTGCACAAGCTCCCGTTCAAGATGCTGACGCGCAGGTGCATTATCACATGCATCCAGCCCCAGGATTGATTTGCAGCGATCGACCTGAAGGACGCTTACATTCATGTTTCGATCCTTCTGTTACACAGACCTCTGGACAGGGCCCCGACTGCTGTGGCACATCAACTGCCTAGAGCTGTGAGCAGTGCACTTAGCCTGTCGGCAGTTCCGGCCACTGCTGTTGGGCAAGCACGTGCTAGTCCGCACGGACAACACTGCGGCTGTCTCGTACATCAACCGGCTGGGAGGTATACGATCACACCGCATGTCACAGCTCGCCCGCCATCTCCTCCTTTGGAGTCACACGCAGTTCAAGTCACTGCACGCTGTTCACATCCCGGGGTAGCTCAATCGTGTGGCCGACGCGCTCTCTCACGACTGCTCACTTTCCCCGGAGAGTGGCGACTCCATCCCGAGACCATCCGGCTGATCTGGAGTCGATTCGGGGAAGCTCAGGTGGACCTGTTTGCTTCCCCTGAGTCCTCCCACTGCCAGCTGTACTTTCCCTGACCGAGGGCCCCCTCAGCACAGATGCACTGGCACACAGCTGGCCTCGGGCCTTACGCAAGTATGCGTTTCCCCCAGTGAGCCTACTCGCACAGACGCTGTGCAAGCTCAGGGAGGACGAGGAGCAGGTCCTGCTGGTTGTGCCGCTTTGGCCCACCCGGACCTGGTTTTCCGAACTCATTTTCCTCGCGACAGCACCTCCCTGGCGCATTACTCTGAGAAAGGACCTCCTCTCTCAGGGGCTCGGCACCATATGGCACCCGTGTCCAGATCTGTGGAACCTCCATGTGTGACTCCTGGATGGGACGCGGCAAACTTGAGTGGTCTACCCCCGGCAGTGGTAGAGACCATCACTAAGGCTAGAGCTCCTTCAACAAGGCAAACCTACGCACTGAAACGGAGTCTGTTCGCGAACTGGTGTTCTTCTCGCCGAGAAGACCCCCGAAGATGCACGATTGGAGTAGTGCTTTCTTTCCTGCAAGAAAGGTTGGCGCGTAGGCTGTCACCCTCTACCTTGAAGTGTATGTGGCCGCTATCGCGATGGGTGGCCCCAAGAAGGCACAAGGGGTAGCCTGGAGGGGTTCATTCTCCTGGCACCCCTTGTGCCCTCTTGGGACCTCTCTATCGTCCTGGCTGGACTTCAGAGGGGCCCCTTTGAGCCGCTGGACTCAGTCGAGCTGAAATTCCTGTAAGACAGCGCTCCTGACCGCGCTCACTTCCATCAAAAAGGTTGGGGACCTCCAAGCGTTTTCAGTAAGCGAAGAGTGCCTTGTGTTCGGGCCGGTCTACTCTCACGTTGTCTTGAGACCCCGGCCTGGATACGTGCCCAAGGTTCCAACCACGCCCTTCTGCAATCAGGTGGTGAACCTGCAAGCACTGCCCTCGGAGGAGGCAGATCCAGCCTTAGCGTTGCTGTGTCCCGTAAGAGCATTGCGCATATACGTGAACCGCACCCAGAGCTTCAGAAACTCTGAGCAGCTCTTTGTCTGCACACGGAGGTCAGCAGAAAGGGAAGGCTGTCTCCAAACAGAGGTTGGCCCACTGGATAGTGGAGGCCGTCACCTTGGCGTACCAATCACAAGGCGAGCCGTGCCCCCTGGGGTGAGGGCTCACTCCACTCGGAGTGTTGCCTCCTCCCATGCGTTAGCACACGGCGCCTCTTTGGCAGACATCTGCAGAGCTGCGGGCTGGGCGACACCGAACACCTTTGCAAGATTCTACAGTCTCCGCGTTGATCCAGTTTCTTCCCGTGTGTTGGGTAAGTAATGGGCGGGAAGAACTGGCCGGTGTCACGCTTGCTGCGCCATTCCCCCTCACCCGGGGATACGAGCGCCTTTTTTCTCCCCCAGTTCAGTTCCCCCGGACGGTGAACCGTGGTGGAATCCTCCAAGCACCCCCGGCAGTCAGACTGGGCGGAGCAGTCTGACGCGAGGCCCAGTACTGGTGTTAGCTCGCCCGGGTCTCCGGTCAGCCCCTGTACTGGGCTAGGTGTCTGTATGGCCTGATTCCCCTCTGGGTAATCCCATATGTGTATTCTTCCATGGTAAGGTTTCCCTCATGGTAAACCCGTGTCTTCTCTTTGACAGAGCTCTCTGTCAGGTTCTGCTGGCAGCACCTCCTCCCTACACCTAGGTAGGATCTGCCCCAGAGCCCAGTCGTATGTAGTACTGCCCCAAGCCTGGGTCAGTCAATATCAGTATCTCCACATATTACCTCCCTTCGGGCAGGATGTGGCCTCCGTAGCACCCTTCTCCGGAAGGCTCGCTTCCCTGCCGTTACGGCAAGCTGTAACAACAAATAGGAAAGACCTGAAGCCGTCTTTCACTGAAGGTCGAAATCCATTCCGATTTCCGTGGGGATAGGAACAGCGGCTTGGCTATCTCCAGCAGCGATGTACTCAGTGGTCCCGGTGGGCACCAAGGTTAGCGAATTCGCGCTGGGGCGGTAGGAAGGTTGCAACCTCTTGCATGGCATTTGTCTGTCACGCGCTCGCTTGTCAACATCTGCATGACACAAGGTTGTGACGGGGTTCAGCTTGTGGCGCTTTCCATAGGACCCCTAAGTCGTCACGACATAACTCGTAGTGACCGAGAGATAGGGAACGTCTAGGTTACATATGTAACCCCTGTTCCCTGATGGAGGAAACGGAGACGTTATGTCCCCATGCCACAATCTTGAACCATCGCTGGTTGCCAGGGACTCGTCTCGGCTCCTCAGCGTAAAACCTAATCAGTGGACGCACCTGTCGCCCTTTTATACCCGTGTGCACGGGGAGTGGCTCAGGTATGCAAAATCCACTAGCCAATTTCATTGGCGTTTTCTCTTTAGTCAGAGATGATCGGGGCTTCCAAGTAAATCCCCTATGTCGTCACGACATGACATCTCCGTTCCCTCCATCAGGGATGGTGGGTTACGTACGTAACCTAGACGTTTCTATGGAAACAGAAATCAGCACATGAGCACATTGCTGACAGATTGGGACACCTCACTACCTCACTCACAAAATCTCAAAAATATAATGTAAATATCATCTTTTCTGTGTCATTATTTATTGTGTGTCCTTACCATACAGCTTAGTAATTATGTACTTTGAACTGCATTTTTTAAATAAATGTATATCACGGTTTAATTCAGGTATATTAAGATGCTAAGACTCAAAACTAATGTAGTAGACCTTGCTAGCTGCCAATTAGTAGCAATATTATCAAAAATGTAATTTCCGCAACATGTCTTTACCGCAGAAAATTTAGGTGTTGCGTTAAAGACAAGTTCAAGGTTTACTGTATATTAAATTACAAATATTCAGTCTATTGTAAATTATATTTGAACATGACATTTTTGTAACCCTATAAGAGACCAATTTAATCAATAATAAGGTCAAAGAAATACAGAGATTAAGTGAGAAAAGACCCAGAGAGGTATGCAGAGTATCTGCAGAAGGAAAAAGAATGTTACAAAAAGTAATTACAAATAGTATTTGTTTGGGATTTGCAATTTATATACTTAATGTTGCACCGAATATTAGCACAGCTGTGACTACCTGCACTCTTACTTGATATTGCTTAAATATATTGTATAAAGCACTATTCATTCCATTTTTACTGTTAATGCTTTTCTTTGATCAACAATGATATAAATGGCAAGTATCCACATATTACTTGTTTTTTTAGCTCATAAATTAATATAAAAATATTGGTGCTTTTGTTTTTGTTTCAAATACATGACTGTTTTTCAATCATCACTTCTATACCTTCAGTGAATATAGTTGTGTTAATATGAAAAATGTCTTCTTGTTTCACTAGAGGGCATCAAAGCACTTTTCCTGTCTTTACACTTCATAAGGGTAATCAGAAATATCAAGCAGGCATATTTCAAACTGGGATTTGTAGTCACTTTCCCTGCTGACGTTTCATATTCTAAAAATATTGATACCTTTGAGTTAATTTATATCAAATGAAAATGAGTGATCATTAATGATCATTAAAAGAATGGACTAACTGACTAATTAAGATAGATAGTAAACTAACTAGCTAAATAAATAAACACAAACTGTATTCACAATCTTTCATCAGATTGTGGAAATGGTGTCCATTCTTTGGCATTCACTCTTTTTATGTACTCTGAAACAATTTACTAATTTGTATAACTAACACAAGCAAAATACATAAATACACAAACAAATAAACGAATTAACTGTCTTCATAAGCCTTTATCAGATTGTGGAAATTGTGTTTTTGGGATTCACATATTTGTTTGTTTGTTTATTTTTATGTACTCTGAAACAATTCACATATCACTAACACAAACAAACACAATTGTGGAATTTGGGATTTACATTTCATGTACTCTGAAACAATGAACAATTATGTATAACTAACTAACTAACTAACTAACTAACTAACTAACTAACTAACTAACACAAAACAAACAAACAAAACATCAAACAACAATAAATAAATCAAAAATATTTTCATAAACTAAATCAGATTATGGAAATTATTTGGTTTTCTCTGTTTTTTTGATGTAGGCTACACTTGAATTAACACATCTGTATAACTAACTAACAAACAACTGGAAAATGAATGAATACAATTTAATGACACTTAATAAATATTGTTGGGACACTGGCCACAAAGCTGCTTACAATTGCAAGGCTTTGACTATAAACAATAAAGACAAAAAATATTAATTCAGAATTGGAATGTCAAAGGAAATGTTCAATAATTTATGAATGTCATGAAACAAACATAATCCTTTCATGAAACATGTAATCCTTATTGTTCAGTAAAACAAAGATAATATTCCCATGCCCCATTTTTTACATTCTGTTACATTATGTCATGTTTAGTTTGTTTGTACAAACTGGATGACAGAGCATTTGTGAAATGTTTGATATATGAACCGCAATAGAACAGTTATATGGACAGGTCTGAATATTCTCAAGATATACAATCTTAGGGACTTCGGAGAATCAGAGCATGAAGACTAAAAGTTCTGCTGTTCAGCATGACGTCAGGCTTCACGAGGGTTAAATCCAGCGCACGCGTTAAGCGCCTCCTTTCCTCCAAAGGCATTTCCTGCCGTCCGCTCCAGAATACACAGCTGTACGCCAGTGGTTATGGCATGCTATGGACCGCTATTTTATCTTTCCATCATCTTCCATTTCTTGAGGATGCAGGTGTGCGCGGTTAACTTCCAACTTCCAACCGTATCGCGTTTGGAAAACGGCGTTTCGAGCGGCCTTTCCACATTTTGAGACGGCATACGGCGCGAGCGGTACTTTGTTTCGGGACGAACGGGAGCGTCGCACAGTTCCATTCCATTTAGTAGATGATTGACGGTTCCTGAGGTGTGATCTGAACCCCATCAAACCCAAACAGAGCCGTTTTAGATCGGACATGAAGTCGTTCGGATACGTCTAGATCTCCTCCTGCCACGTTTCGGTCTTCGAGGGCTGAAGTTGCGTCTGCAACAGAGGTAAGATAAATCAGCGATAGAAATATGATAATATGACTGTAGCTGATGTTTGCTTTGAATCGGGATGGAATGATGGGCTGCAAATAACCACAACGAGCAGCATTGATTATTTGCATTTGGATGTGAATGTGATTATTGAATTTCCTCCGGCATCTATCCATCCCAAACCAGCACGAATCCATTAAAACGTTACAGCGCTGCATTATTCCGTTATATTTTTCATATCTGCAGTTGATGTCACCCACTTTCATATAAAGTCGCCTTCTGTCCGCCTCCTCCCTTATTTAGACATTATTGAACCGATTGATATTGGCAAACAGCCCTGCAGCTGTCATACATTCAAAGACTTGCAAATAATACGTTGTATTACATTAAACACTGATGCGTTAAACTATTATTTTTAACATCGTTTAACTTAATAACTTAAATATTGATAAAAAAAACATTTGTGTATTTAATATATAATATAATATCACTGTAAAAACATAGTAATATTATTCCAATTGGAATAGTGTCCTTCTCGAGCTTAGTTCACTTAATTTAAATTATATATAATTTAATGTACACACATTCAATATGTAATTAATAATACATAGGTATGTAATATAGTTTATGCATTTTTAAAATAAATTAAGCAATAAAGTACGAAAGTCCTTCACTATTGTTAATTTAGCCATGCTTTATTGACCAATCAGCATCCAAAGGTTTCATAATAATATATGCATAATTAATATTATGTTAACATTTTTGTATTTATAGTAGCCTATTTTACTTTACTTTTTAGTCATTTAGCAGACGCTTTTATCCAAAGCGACTTACAAATAAGAAAAAGTAACTGCAACTATAAGTTAAAACTCTATAAATACTATATATACACACATTTAAGAAAATTGAAATTAAATAAATGACAAATGCATACCAACAACATTTCAAAACTAAACATTTAAATGAAAACAAAAAATAAAGCTAAAAACATTTCACAATATTAAAACAACAAAAGGTATGAGTATAAAAATGATTCTAATATGACACTAAGCCAAACACCCATATATGCATATGTTATTTCATTTCCAAGTAGTAGGTTGAAGGAATTATGTATGTTAAGGAATAGTTCACCAAAAAATTAAAATTTGCTAAAAATGTGCTCACCATCAGGCCGTCACAGATTTAGATGAGTTTGTTTCTTCATCAGAACAGATTTGGAAAAAGCTCATCCTTTACAGTGAATGGGTGCCGTCAGAATGAGAGTCCAAACAGCTGATAAAAACATCACAATAATCCACAAATAAGTCCATCAATTAACATCATGTGAAGCGAAACGCTGTGTGTTTGTATAAAACAAATCTGACATTAAGACTTTTTTAACCGTAGACTGTTGTTGCTTCCGGCTATATGAATCCGTAATCCATAATAACGCTTTCTCCATCAAAAATCTCCAAATCGGATTTGATAAAGAAACAAGCTCATCTAAATCTTGGATGCACCGAGAGTGAGCAAACCCTCATCAAATGTAATTTTAGGCATTAACTATTGCTTTAACGTTATTTCAGTTTCTATATCTGATGCGGAGAATATCATAACTCTGTTTCTTATGTCATGACGCTGCTGACATCAGCCAAAGTCATTGCATTCCCACCAGCAGTAGGGTGTAAATAGCGTCCACCTAATGTGAGTTTGCTTGTATGTTTCTCTTTCATTAGAAAAAAACTTGAGATATGTAATGATAGTTCAACACTGCTCATTAAAACGGCCGACCACTAGTTCACACTCAGTATCAGATAGCTCAGACAGAAGTCCCCAGTGACATGTTGGGAAGAGCAAAGCAAGAATCAAGCTGCCCTAACAGCCCAGTGTTTGTTCCTTAATTTATTCGTACCCTCCCGTTCCAACTGTGTCGGTTTTCTTGCTGATAGCTCTTTGTGAGAACTCCAGACAGCTGAATTCTTTTTTAAGGGGTCGTTAGCTGGTCAGTCGGCTTCCTGTCTGTGCAGCTGAGCTCTTTACCACGGTTTCTGATATCTAATGCTACAGAGCTGTTGTTGGATTAAAAAATACAAAAAAAAAATGAAAACTTAAATAAGCCATTTGTTAGTCGATTCCCACGAAAAGAGTAAACACTGTGGCTTTGTGGTCGCTACTATCAAAACATTTCTTTGTTTTTTGGTGTGCAACTTTGGCTCAGCCAATAGTGTCAGTTTGGGGCGGGGCTATTTGCTATTTTGACCAATGGCAGTTGGATGGTGTGCTCCACTAGTCTAGCACTTAAGTTATTGGTCGATTAACTAAAAAAACTAATCAAAACAATAAATAAAATGTACAAACGTACGTTGTTTTGTTATTTAATGCATAGTTTCCTTTGGAAATATATAATTTTGTGAAGATCAAACTGTTTTGGAATTCTGTTTCAGACTGACTTCAAGGTAACAACATTGTCGCTGTTATTTAAGCATTAAGGCAACATTTTTAGCAGAGCTTTGAGTTAATTTGTTTGAGCTGCTACATTCCAGTAGTGCCAAACTCTTCATATTTATCCTCGCATCCACAAGTACCACGGTCCAATAGGAACTGACGATTACTCATGCTTGGCTCATGCTTGGAAGCTTGAAATATGGCCAGGTTGTTTCTAGCAATACATTTACATATGAGTGGGCTTGATTTTTTTTTTTTCATTTCATTCTTTTTTAACTCTTTTTATAAACTATTGCTGTTGCAGTTAGGGAAATGTAGAAATTCTGGCTGATAGAGATTAAGAGATAATTATTTTCAAGTTATGGCCAATGTTATTAATTTGTACATTTATCTGTTGTAAAAAAGAATTATAAACCTATAAAAAACTGTTTTTGCAGCATGATATAGATGAAAAGTAGCCTACACTGTTTTAGAAATATTAGACCTTGTATTTTCATCTTCCAATATTGACCAATAGCAAAAGTTGAAAGAAAATTGCTAATAATGAGTGCATTTACGTGCACAGGCTAACTCTGATTATGCTTAAAAAGCCAAAAGCTTGCAGTTCTTGCTGTAAAAATGATTAAAATGAAAATGGCGGCGCGCACAACAGACGCAGCGGCTTCTCTCTCTCTCCCGACAGAACGGTGTTTTCGTGTTTTTTTGTCTTGTAAGTCGCAATGTTTTTGTACATATTCGTCTCGTCTACTGTCTTCAAGCGCGCATACAGTCGCGAGTTTCTGCTCGATGTCGGCAGAACCACATTGTTAGAGTTAAACTCCGCGCACGCCGAAGAGCTGCGGGACCTCGGTCTGCTCCGGAGGCCTACACCATCACCGACCCCCACTACTGCATCTCGCCCAGAGCGGAGGCGCTACAAGCGGCGTGAGAGGAAGCAGAAGAGGGGTAAGCGCGGAGGTATCCGAGCTAGGCTAGCGGCTAACCCAACAAGCCAGCTATCCCCACCATCGTACTGGCGAACGTACGCTCTTTGGACAATAAACTGGACCACATCCGACTACTTCGCTCTTCTCAGAGGACTGTAAGAGACTGTTGTGTTTTTGTGTTTACGGAAACATGGCTTAACAACAGCGTTCCGGACTGCGCCATTCAGCTCGAGCAGCTAACATGCTATCGAGCAGACAGAGCTCTCGTCGAGGGAGGGTAAGAGACGCGGCGGCGGGCTTTGTATTTACATCAATGATGCATGGTGTCGCGACGCTGTTGTGGTCTGCAAACACTGCTCACCCCTGGTGGAGTTTATGATTATTAAGTGCCGGCCGTTCTATACCGAGGGAATTTACAGCCATACTGCTCGTTGCTGTATACATCCCTCCCAGCTCCAATAACAACAATAGGAGTGAGGCACTAAATGATCTGTACCAGCACATCAGTGGGCAGCAGACAGCCCACCCAGATGCTTTTCTCATCTTGGCTGGGGATTTTAACCACGCAGACTTAAGGAGAGTGTGTTCCCAAAAATTCATCAGCATATAGACTTTCCAACAAGGGGAAAAAATACCCTGGATTTTGTTTACACCACACAAAGAGGAGCTTACAAGGCCCTCCCCCACCTCGGAGCCTCAGACCACATCACTATCATGCTAATGCCTGCATACAGACCGCTCGTTAAAGCTATCAAACCAGTACACAAACAGATACAAGTGTGGCCTGAAGGGTCGTCAGAGGCACTTCAAGACTGTTTTGACACTACTGACTGGGATATGTTTAAGCAGGCTGCCACATATAACAATACTACAGACCTCCAAGAGTACTCAGAGACTGTCACTGCCTACATCACCAAGTGTATTGATGATGTAACGGTCACAAAGTCTATCACTGTCCGGGCCAACCAGAAGCCGTGGCTGACAGGGGAGGTCTACAGACTTCTGAAGGCTCGGAATGCTGCCTTTAGAGCTGGAGATGAGGAGGGCCTGAAGACAGCTAGGGCCAACCTATCCCGCGGCATCAGAGAGGCCAAGAGACAGTACTCCAGGAGGATAGCCCATCGTTTCAGCGACAGCAGCAGAGACACTCGGAGCCTGTGGCAGGGGATTCAGACCATTACGGACTACAAGCCCCCACCACAGACCTGTGACAGCACCATCCCCCTGCTGAACGAGCTGAATGCCTTCTTCGCTCGCTTTGAAGCACAAAACAGCACCACTGCACAGAAGACTACACCTCCTCCCGGCGACCAGGTGATGTCGCTGTCCCCAGACAGCGTGAGGAGATCCCTCAGCAGGATCAATGCACGCAAAGCTCCGGGTCCTGACAACATTCCTGGGCGTGTACTGAGAGACTGTGCAGTGGAACTCACTGATGTCTTCACAGACATTTTCAACATCTCACTAAGTCAGGCTGTTGTCCCCACATGCTTCAAAGCTACCACCATCATTCCAGTCCAAAGAAGTCATCTCCATCCTGCTTCAATGACTACCGTCCAGTAGCACTCACTCCTATTCTCATGAAGTGCTTTGAACGGCTAGTCATGCAAACACATCAAATCTGTCCTCCCCCCCTCCCTGGACCCCTTCCAGTTTGCATATAGGTCCAATCGCTCGACCGATGATGCCATCGCCACTGCCCTCCACCCAGCCCTCACACATCTGGACAAAACGGACACGTATGTCAGATTGCTGTTCATAGACTTCAGTTCAGCATTCAACACAATCATCCCTCAACAGCTCATTCATAAACTGGTCCAGCTGGGGCTCAATACATCGCTGTGCAACTGGCTGTTGGACTTTCTGACCGGGAGACCTCAGGCAGTACGGGTCGGCAGTAACACATCCAGCACCATCACACTGAACACAGGGGCCCCCCAAGGATGTGTGCTGAGCCCCTCCTCTTCACTCTGCTGACCCACGACTGCACACCGTCACACAACTCCAACCGCTTCATTAAATTTGCGGATGACACGACTGTGGTGGGTCTCATCAGCAACAGAGATGAGACAAACTACAGGAGCGAGGTGAGCCGCCTGGCCGGGTGGTGCAGTGACAACAATCTCTCTCTGAATGTGGAGAAGACGAAGGAGATTGTCGTTGACTTCAGGAGAGTGCACTCTCTGCATGCTCCTCTGACCATCAATGGTGCGACTGTGGAGAGAGTGAGCAGCACCAAGTTCCTGGGTGTACACATCACAGAGGACCTCTCCTGGACCAACAACACTGCAGCACTAGCGAAGAAAGCACAACAGCGTTCTACTTCCCCGCAAACTCAGAAGAGCCAGAGCCCGCGCCCCCATCATGTGCACCTTCTACAGAGGCACCATCGAGAGCATCCTGACTAGCTGCATCACTGTGTGGTATGGCGCCTGCAACGCGTCTGCCGCAAGTCCCTTCAACGGATAGTGAGAGCAGCTGAGAAGATCGTTGGTGTCTCTCTCCCCTCCCTCCAGGACATCTACAGCACCCGTCTCACCCGCAAAGCCCTCAGCATTGCAGGTGATCCCACCCACCCGACACACAGCTTCTTCAGTCTGCTGCCATCAGGAGGGACTGAGGAGTCTCCAAGCCAGGACAACAGACTGAGACAGCTTCATCCACCAGGCTGTCAGGAAGCTGAACTCCCTCCCGTCCTTGCCCCCCCCCTCCCTCTCTTACCCCACGAATCACTGAACTCTGACCCCCACCCCACACCACCACCCACCCGAACACACACACACACACATCACACTCACACTGAGACAAGCACCGGTCACTTGTAAGATTGGACCTCATTCAACTACCTCTTCTGACAGTCTGAATAAAAAAGACTGCTCCTTGTCACTTTAAATAGTCTTGATAAGCTCTTTGCACTACACCATTTATTTTTCTGCACTGTTTGTTTGTTTTTATTTCACTGATTTGCACTATCTGCCATGTGCCTTATGCCACTTTATCCATTTTTTATATTATTATTTGTATTTTTTTTATTTAATGTTTTATTTTTTTTTCCTACATGTCCTTATTTGTATATTTGTAATAGTTGCATTTTTGTGTATGTTTGTGTGTATATATATGTATTTATACATATTACTATATGTAGATGTGGTATATTATAAATATATATTTTTGATTTGTATATCGTATTTTGTGTTCTATGTTAGTGTTTAGTGTTATTCTGTATGCAACAGGGAGTAAGAGAGTAACGCAATTTCAATTCCTGTATGTATGTACGGTAATGTGGCAGAATTGACAATAAAGCTGACTTTGACTTTGACTTTTTTTATTTCTCTGCCATGAAGGTCTGTTATTAAATCCTGACATCGAGCACAATAAACCTTTGCATTGTCAGTTTATTAATTTGCATGTAAACCCTTAACGGTATAATTCACAGCTGACAAGATGGGGTTTTAACGAAAGTTGGCTTTCTAGATTTCTACATGACTAGAGCTTTATTCAAACACATTCATTGACCGAGATCATCACAGATGCATTGTGTATGTATATATATATACAGTGGGTACGGAAAGTATTCAGACCCTTTTAAATTTTTCACTCTGTTATATTGCAGCCATTTGCTAAAATCATTTAAGTTCATTTTTTTTCCTCATTAATGTACACACAGCACCCCATATTGACAGAAAAACACAGAATTGTTGACATTTTTGCAGATTTATTACAAAAGAAAAACTGAAATATCACATGGTCCTAAGTATTCAGACCCTTTGCTCAGTATTTAGTAGAAGCACCCTTTTGATTTAATACAGCCATGAGTCTTTTTGGGAAAGATGCAACAACTTTTTCACACTGGATTTTGGGGATCCTCTGCCATTCCTCCTTGCAGATCCTCTCCAGTTTTGTCAGGTTGGATGGTAAACGTTGGTGGACAGCCATTTTAGGTCTCTCCAGAGATGCTCAATTGGGTTTAAGTCAGGGCTCTGGCTGGGCCATTCAAGAACAGTCACGGAGTTGTTGTGAAGCCACTCCTTCGTTATTTTTAGCTGTGTGCTTAGGGTCATTGTCTTGTTGGAAGGTAAACCTTCGGCCCAGTCTGAGGTCCTGAGCACTCTGGAGAAGGTTTTCGTCCAGGATATCCCTGTACTTGGCCGCATTCATCTTTCCCTCGATTGCAACCAGTCGTCCTGTCCCTGCAGCTGAGAAACACCCCACAGCATGATGCTGCCACCACCATGCTTCACTGTTGGGACTGTATTGGACAGGTGATGAGCGGTGCCTGGTTTTCTCCGCACATACCGCTTAGAATTAAGGCCAAAAAGTTATATCTTGGTCTCATCAGACCAGAGAATCTTATTTGTCACCATCTTGGAGTCCTTCAGGTGTTTTTTAGCAAACTCCATGCGGGCTTTCATGTGTCTTGCACAGAGGAGAGGCTTCTGTCGGGCCATTCTGCCATAAAGCCCCGACTGGTGGAGGGCTGCAGTGATGGTTGACTTTCTACAACTTTCTCCCATCTCCCGAATGCATCTCTGGAGCTCAGCCACAGTGATCTTTGGGTTCTTCTTTACCTCTCTCACCAAGGCTCTTCTCCCCGATAGCTCAGTTTGGCCGGACGGCCAGCTCTAGGAAGGGTTCTGGTCACCCAAACGTCTTCCATTTAAGGATTATGGAGGCCACTGTGCTCTTAGGAACCTTAAGTGCAGCAGAAATTTTTTTGTAACCTTGGCCAGATCTGTGCCTTGCCACAATTCTGTCTCTGAGCTCTTCAGGCAGTTCCTTTGACCTCATGATTCTCATTTGCTCTGACATGCACTGTGAGCTGTAAGGTCTTATATAGACAGGTGTGTGGCTTTCCTAATCAAGTCCAATCAGTATAATCAAACACAGCTGGACTCAATGAAGGTGTAGAACCATCTCAAGGATGATCAGAAGAAATGGACAGCACCTGAGTTAAATATATGAGTGTCACAGCAAAGGGTCTGAATACTTAGGACCATGTGATATTTCAGTTTTTCTTTTTTAATAAATCTGCAAAAATGTCAACAATTCTGTGTTTTTCTGTCAATATGGGGTGCTGTGTGTACATTAATGAGGAAAAAAAATGAACTTAAATGATTTTAGCAAATGGCTGCAATATAACAAAGAGTGAAAAATTTAAGGGGGTCTGAATACTTTCCGTACCCACTGTATATATATATATATATATATATATATTACACAATGATACAATTGTCACAATATACAATTGTCACAATATACACAATGATCACAATTTCAAGATACAAGAAATAAATATATCTTGTATTATAGGCTGGGATGTTTTAGCCAATAGCAAATATCCTTTTAGGTACTGTGGTGGACCATAATTTACTACTTCTTGTCAATGTCAGGTGGTGTGAGGTTTCAAATTAATTCTAGACAGCATTTTATGGGGCAAAAATATGGAGTGCAGGATGAGATATCAGTATTTTCATCAGTTTTCCAAAGACTGCACATTTGAAATGCCTATTTTAGCCCAAGTTTTAAGCAATACCTTAAAACTCACACTCAAATCTCATTTCTGGTTTCTTCAAAGTTTGAAATGTTTGGATAATGCTAATTCTAAAGGCCAATAACATGTTTCAGCTTTGTTTGGTCTGGTGTTTATTTTGGAGGGTAGAACGTCCTTAAGTTCCCTCTTCCATTGTTTGACAACATCTAAGCGCTGTCTGAAGGACTGTGAGGATATTTGTTGTGGAACCGCCTGCCTTATTTCATTAAAAGCATCCTGGTTAATACCTTTACACCTAATCCAATATGTTAAGACCTGTCTGTCTGCTTTGTCTGCAATATTGCCTGGGAATATGGAGGATGAGTATTTGTTTAAATTTATCAGTCCCTTATACAAATATTTCACATGGTATATGCATTTATTCAATATTTACAGGCCACGCAAAGTACACTATACTGATACTTAGGCTATATAGTCGTCTGATGGTTAGCATCCAATTGTATGATCGCAAGAAATAGTCTGTTCAGATTTATGTTCATATTGATTGTGCAGTAATATTGCATTGCTCTAGACTGGATGGCGTTTGTGAGATCGCCTTACTGTGCTACAGTACTGTAAGTGGGCAGACGTGAACACGACTTCTCTCCCACCCTGGAATTCAAACATAATAGGATTCTGCCTCTGTCATCCTTCATTCATCTCATCCTAAACCCGCAGAAATTACACCGTTTTTCAGCTTCCCTGTTGAAAAAGAAATCAACTCAATACCAGCATGATATGTTTAAAAAGAGAGTGCTGGTGATTTCTTCTGTCCTGGGGCATGTTTTAGACATTTATGCTTTTGTACATAAATATAATGTAATAAACATATCTATGTAGTGAGCTTTAAAAGTGTGCTAATCTTTGGCTTTAGGAGTTTAATACCAGTCATGCTGTATTTGCTTTCCATTGAGTAAAGGAGCTCATGGCATATTTGCGCAGCTAAGCGTATGTGCGCACACACAACTAAACTTGCCTGTTTTTCTTCCTCTACATTTCATGATATGATTTTACATTTACAATGTTTTTGTAGCCCCAGAAGTACGATATTTAAATCTCCCATCTTTGCTCATGTGACTACAAAAAAAAATATAATTATATAGAAAAATATACTTTTTGGGCTTAAAACAGTGCTGTTGTGGCATTTACCATAATGTGCTAACCGCTAATGCTAACAGCCAAACAATGGGACATACCTTATGAAAATTCACCATGGTTTTACTATAGCAAAAGTATAGTTACCATGACTTTTTGGTGTATTGATTACAATTTGTATTCCACAGTTTTACTATAAATACCACAGTTAAATGGGGTTAGTGTAGCCACTTGATGGTTAAATTGTGGTTATCATGGTTTAGTTTTGGTTTTATTTGGTAAACCATCACCTAGCATTCACTTAAATATTCTAGCACAGGGTTGTGAATAAATGGTCTGGCAGGAGGATTTCTTTCTCTTTCTGTATATTTTCTAAACCATTTGACTTATCCATTTTACCTGATTTAGAAAGCCATGATAATTTACAGTGGAAGCTTCTAGATGTCTCCTTCCCACAGCAAGTCTATATGCATCAGATTCTCCAGGCTGCTGTTCAAGTTCTCCAAGCCTTGATTGGAGTATCCTGTCCTACTTTCTCCTCCTCTGAGGCTGCAGTGTGACTATGTTAAAAGAGTGCGTGCTAATCTGCACACACTCACGGAGGGCTTGTTACAGAATGACACAGCAAGGTACAGAGAAAGACGGGGGAAAATATATAGGACTTTTAAGACATAGTGGAAAGAGAACGGGAAATGACAGGTAGAACTGGAAAAGGAAACCGAAAACAGAAAAAATGATGGATTTAATCTCTTACTGCTGTAAACACTGCAGCTTTTGCTAACTGCTAGTCCATTACATTAATGTCCAAAACATAGACGGGGGGAAATATATTGGACTTTTAAGACATAGTGGAAAGAGAATGGGAAATGACAGGTAGAACCGAAAACAGAAAACAAGGATGGATTTAATCTCTTACTGCTGTAAACACTGCAGCTTTTGCTAACTGCTAGTACATTACATTAATGTCCAAAAAATCTTTCTGAGGTAAACAAATGTTTCATGTTAGTGTTTTATGCTAGCTAGCTGTTGTAGGTTCTTACTAAAAGCTAATTTAGCTAATGAAACTGTTAAACTAGACCAATGTGCTACAGCTTAGAGATGTAATCGGTATGTACATTTTTATCACGATTAAAGTGGCCAAAATGATCACGGTTATCAGTATTATCACAGTATTGTTAAAATGTGCTGGAGATGTTCAAAAAGAACCGACACATAAATCACTTCACCAAGTTTTATATTCAAAAATCAACAAACAACAAATAAAATGACTTTGTTTGCATAATCACTAAAACAATAACATTACCAATGATGTTCAGATTTTAAATGACAACTTGACTGACAACAGTTTAATAGCATGCTCAAATATCTAATGTAAATGTTCAAATAAAGCTTTGAAAAGATTCATAAACAGGTAACCCTCATATTTCAGCCTTTAAATAAAGAAAAGGGTTAAGTCAAAAGTCCATAAATAATTCTAGAATTATCTTATCTGAAATGTTTAAATGTGTAGAATCCACATACGCTTGTTTTTCCTCAACTGGTCAAAATGTACAGCAGAGCTTCCAAATTCAGTCAGTTTTTAGCCAGACAGAAACAACAATGAGGCAATGCGTCTCTGTAAATCCACTCAATGACAGCAGGTGGCGCTTTATATGGAAAAGCTGAATACAGCTGTTTCTCGTGAACTCCGTGCACAAAGCAGTTTTGCGATTAAGAACACGTTATTTAGGTATTACATGGAGCGAAGATGAAAACAAAATGCCATCAAATTGTTTCTGAAGACATCCAGAAACTTCAGAGGTACTTATCTGGCAGCCATATCACCCTGCAGCCCAAGACCGGTTGCCACTGAAGCTAAGCAGGGTTGAGCCTGGTCAGTACCTGGATGGGAGACTCCTGGGGAAAAACTAGGTTGCTGCTGGAAGAGGTGTTAGTGAGACCAGTAGGGGGTGCTCACCCTGTTGGTCTGTGTGGGTCCTAATGCCCCAGTATAGTGAAGGGGACACTATACTGGAAAAAGCCCGTCCTTCGGGATGAGACGTTAAACCGTGGTCCTGACTCTCTGTGGTCATTAAAAATCCCAGGATGTCTTTCGAAAAAAGTGTAGGGGTGTTACCCGGCATCCTGGCCAAACTAGCCCACTGGCCTCTAACATCATGGCCTCCTAATCATCCCCCAAACTGATTGGCTTCATTACTCTGTCTCCTCTCCACCAGTAAGGAGGAACGGAGACGTACGTCGGACTGACCGCGAATAGGAATCTCGCTAGAGAGGCCAATCTACTTTGAGTGTAACTAAAACGAGCCAATGCACATTGGCATGCAATCATATGCAGCAGCTGCTCACCTCGCAGCGCAGGTATATAATGAGCAGCAGGTGCGTTGCATCTTCAGGTTTTCGCTGAGGAGCCGAACAAGTAAGACGGCAGCATCAGCGGGGTCCAGCGACTGTGGCGACGGGACATAGGTCTCCGTTCCCTCCTTCAGGGAACGAGGGTTACCTATGTAACCGAGACATTCCCATTCAGTCGGTCACGTTCGACATACGTCGGACTTCAAGGCGTCCACGTCTCGTAGACGGCGCACGTGCCGAAGCAATGGTGTTAAGTACCTCAGGGGGTAAGTCACCTAGAAAGAAGGTCCTTTCTCAGAGGAATTCGCCAGGGAGGGGCTGTCGCGAGGAGCATGAGTTCCGGGAACCAGGTCCGGTTGGGCCAATAGGGCACAACTAGCAAGACCTGCTCCTCTTACCAGCTGTGAAAACAGCTTTTGCGTCAGAGAGAAAAAGGCACAGAGAGATTCGACCCTGCTGCTGTGCTGTACGCCCGCACTTTTCACAAAGAGATCGTCCTGCAGAGACTCTTTTTGAACACTCCAGTAGCTTTAGAACAACTTGTTCGGCTCCGAAGCGAAAAGCTGAAGATGCAACGCACCTGCTGCTCATTATATACCCGCGCTGCGAGGTGAGCAGCTGCTGCATATGATTGCATGCCAATGTGCATTGGCTCGTTTTAGTTACACTCGAAGTAGATTGGCCTCTCTAGCGAGATTCCTATTCGTCGGTCAGTCCGACATACGTCGAACGTGACCGACTGAATGGGAACTGTGCTTTATGCTGGACAGTATTTTTTTATTGTGAGATGTTCAAATCGCGGTAATCTAATACGGTTTTAATGATAATTAAAAATGAAATGGTAATACTAACGTCTGGAATTTTATCATGATTTATCGTCAAACCGGTAATCATTACATTCCTAAATGTTTTGTAGCATGTGTGTTATGCTAAAACTTATGTACACAACATATTTATGAAAATTTGTAAACACAAATGTTTTATGCTAGTATGTTATGCTAACTTGCTGTTTTAGGCTCTTTATCTATACGTACAATTGCCATTACAATGTTTATTGGCTAATT
Source organism: Ptychobarbus kaznakovi (assembly GCA_027422405.1). NCBI lineage: Eukaryota > Metazoa > Chordata > Actinopteri > Cypriniformes > Cyprinidae > Ptychobarbus > Ptychobarbus kaznakovi. Next base: position 27,748,306 of record CM049796.1, on the reverse strand, counting down.
TGGCAAGTAAAATTAAAAGAAAAATTAGACTCAATTAAAATTGACCAAATAAGTGTTACTGCTAAATGTTTTGTAACATCCGTGTTAAATGCTAGTTCATTATGTAAATACCACAATATATTTTATGTAAACACAAGTTTGTATTATGTTTTATACTACTGTTTTATGTCGGCTAGTTGTTTTGTTTGTGCATTCAACCTAGTTGTGATTTCCATGAAGCTAATTTTGCAAGTGAAGTGGCTATATTAGACCCAATAAGTAGATCTGAATGTTTCACTAGCTTACAGATTAGAGCATAAATTATAGTAAAATGTGTGCTCACAGCATATTTATGCTACTGCTTTATTTTAGCTAGCTGTTTTAAAAATCTGTCTGTATGCACAACCTATTTTTGCAAGATTTGACTAAATGACTAAAACCTATAAGTGAAATTTCTGAATAGCTCACCATTTTATGCTAGCTAGCTTGGTGTGTAAAATAGTTACACATATTTAATATTGCAAAATAATTAGACCCAATGAGTGCTGTGAATCAGCTAGTGTTACAGATTAGCAGTTAACGTGTGCGCTACATTGCATATTTTCCTCATGCTGCTTTATGCCAGCTAGCTGTTTTAAGTTGTCATCCTGTCAATACAAGCTAGTCATAATGATTCCCGTCACTAGAACATATCAATTATAAAATTAAATTTTTCAATGGACCCAATGAGTGCTACAGATCAACGTTTTGGACTAGCTGGTACCGCATACTACATTATGGTAACATATTTTGCGCCAGCAAAACTTATCATGCTAGTGCTTTATGTTAACTAGCTGTTTTGGACTTTGGGACATATTTACTATCTGCTTGCACCAGCACAAACTCTCATTTGGCATTAAAAAACTACTGTCATAATTTAATAAAGACAAGCATAAAGATATGCATTTGTAGGAGTTTCCCTTTCGATCGATACATTTATGGGGAGGACGAGAGTATTTAAATGAATCATGCAACACGATTTACTAAGACTTGCGCTTGTCAATTCACTGGGAATGTGCACCTTGTCAGTAAATAACATGCAGAATTGTCCCTTCCCATCGGCGCTTTTAAGGAATTGCGCTAATTTGCCCTGTTTAGTCAATCTGGCCCATAGATTCCGCCCATAAAATATAGTCCTAACGTTTTCCATGACTCTTATTTAGCAAGTTAAATAGAGCATACGCGTGATCCAAAATTGGTCACTGATTCGAAGAAACTAAACAGATCACATTGTCCCCTTCATGTTATGCCATCTGGTAATAGAGATCCTTGTGCCGTGGTGGAAAACGCTTCCTCAGAGATTGAGCCAGCCTGTGCTCTAATTGGCCCCACTAGATATTCTAAGGTACATAAAAACTCATGACGCCTGACTGAGCTTCATGAAGGGTAAACAAGTCTGTTCTTTCCTCCTCATGTCAGAAGAAAGCCAAGGGAAGAAAAAAAATGTAAACATACAAGAGGTGAATTATGAGGAGGAGGAAATACAGCCAGTTGTGCCAAGTTCTGGCCAGCTAATATTCAAAGAGCTTGTACGCAAGTTAGCAACAGCGCTAATGTTAAGAAATACGATTAAAAACTAACATATAAGAAAATAGATTGTCTGAAAATGTATATTCTGTCATTATTTACTCACTTCCATGTTGTTCCAAACCTGTATGAATTTATTTCTTCTGTTGAACACAAAAGACTATTTTTGAAAAATGCTTGTAATCAAAAAGTTGTCGGTAGCCATAGTATAGAAATAAATAAAAATCTTTGGTTACCAACATTCTTCAAAACACCGTCTTTTGAAACTCAGACAGGTTTGGAAAAACTTGAGGGTGAGTACATGACAGGATTTGTATTTTTGGGTGAACTGTCTCTTTAAGGTTTGAAAAGGGGCTTATAATCAAAGCCTCCTCATTGACAGTAACGGTACTCCATACAGTGATCTCATATGGCACTGCGCACATGCAGAGGGGTGAGGGACGGGTTTCACACACCCCTGTGGCAGAGGCGCTGCTGCTCACCAGCCCTCCCCACTTATGTTTACCTTGGCAACCAGCGCGGACTGCAAACAAACACACCAAGGGCGCACCTCTGCAGTGCGGGTGTGTGTGGTTGGTAGAGGCTGAGGATAGTAACGTCCCGTGGGGAGTTGATATACAGAGGGAGGTCAGCTGTGCTTTCCCACAAATCGTCATTTAAGCAGAGATTGCTCTAATGGGCAACCTGGTTTGAATTGCAGTCTACAAAGTTTCTGTTACATCTACTTTGAGCTGTTGGAGTAAAATCGATACTTTATTGTATTACATAATAGTATTATATTTTTTTAAGTGCAAAAATTAAAGTACTTTGCAGCATGTTTCAGCAAAGAACCCTTTTTTATAGATAAGTATTTTAGGTTTATATTGGTTCTTGAGTTGTTTCATAATTATTTAGAAATTAAAACGTTCTTGATGTTACATTGTATGTTCTTAACATCGTATTTTTTTAATGCCACATTTTATTTTGCTTGGGAAAATTAAAGTGATTTTAGGACTATTAAGATTGACAATTAAGCACATTTACCATGCATTTTCATTACTTTAATGAAAAAATGTCATTCTCATTACTATAATGCAAAATAAATTAAATCCTCATTTTTTAAATACAGCAGAAAAATTAAGTTTTTACGGCAAAATTTGTCTAATTTAAATTAGTTTTAATATATATATATTTATTAGATATATATATATATATATATTACATTTAGCAGACACTTTTATGCAAAGCGACTTCAGTGCATTATGCATACATTTTATATTAGTTATGTGTGTTCCCTGGGAATTGAACCACAACCTTGCGCTGCTCATGTTAATGCATTGCTCTACCATGATCCACAGGAACACTGTGGCTCATATATTAGGGGTGTAACGGTTCACAAAATTCACAATTCCCTTTAATACGACACAGTAATTGTCAACGTTTGGTACGTTTTCGATACGGGGGCGGGGCGATTGGTTATATTTATTTTCTTTATATTTCTCTTGTGGCCCCTACATACTGAAAATTTTTTTACTTTTTTCATGTTAAAGGGTTGTTTTTGGAAAGTCGGTGCTTGAAATCAAGCATTTTTATTTCATTGATTTTTATTGATGTCTCAGGGCTCTAGACTAACTTTTTGCACTGGTTGCACTGCGTGCGCCTACTTTTTTTCTTAGGTGCACAGCACAAAAGATAGGTGCACCCATTTGTATATAGGCAAAATTGACTATAAAAGATTTGAAGCAAATTTACAAGAAAGGTAACTTACTGAAAAAGTGTGGTGCTTAAAGTGCTTCACTGAGCTTATATATAACTTAAAACAGCTCAAGATAAATGGAAATAAAAAGAAAATCTAAATTAAGTGTTTTCTAAGGGCGTCAAACTGAACATCTCATGGGTCAATGACTTATTGACTATCCTTCATTGCAGTCACATGCCCCTCGGAATGCCAACCTTAGTTTGGCCTATTGTCCTTGGGAAAAACATTTCCAGACTTGATCCTCTACACTGAATCTTATCAGATTTTCACTGTATTGAGTGACGGTTAGCTCTAGTGCAGTGCTTCTCCAACACCCCTTCAACTATAAAAAAACAAAGTCTACCAAATAATTTAGAACCTTATATATAAATATATATATATATATATATATCTATATTCAACTAATATTATATATATAAATATATATATATAGATAAGGATTTACGGTTTTTAACCACTAAACACTGTTAAAAAAAAGATCTTGGGTTAGTTTTATGTAAGAAAATTATTATCTAACATATTGAATTACAATATAGAAAGTATTTAGTTTCAAAAGGTATTTTTCAATAACAGATTAGATTTGCCAAATTCGAGTCTTGTATACAAATGCAAAAATTTTTAAAAAACAACTATCAATAATACCTATAACCAATACTAACAAAAAAACTAATTCCTATAAAAAATTCACCCCTTAATAGTGATCACCCATACCAAACCTGCCACCAACTATAATAACCAATAACAATAAACAAATTACAAACCATTCCTAACCACACCCTAAAACAAATACAAAAATTAAAATGCAGCCAAATTCTCAATAAAATATTTTTACTTTTAACTATTTACTGTTTTTTTTTTACAGTCAATTTTGTTGTATTGGAAAAACACTGAAACACAGCCCTTTAAGAATACATAACCAGCTCTCCCTTCCAAAAGCAAGTCTGCACAAAATCATAATTTATAATTATACTGAGCCGTTGGCTGATGAAAATCAAATAATGCAAATATAGACAAGACAATTCCTGTGCTGTGATTTCAGCTATATTTGCATGCAACTTAGAGAAGCAATAATACTTCTTTAGCTCCTCTCAGACGTTCATGAACAGAGCTGATGCAGAGAAAGAGCGCGTGCGCGCTGATCTCGCGCCGCCGCGGCAGTACCACGAAATCTCACAGAGACTCATAAAGTTTGTCCAAGAGTTGTTAGATTTGTCCACTATTTTTTTTATTTTTTTTAATAAGTCGCTATGGGGGTTCTTAAAGGCGCTAAATCTAGCGAAATTGGCAACACTTCAAAGTGCGCATCTTTATTACTTACCTCTCTCTCTCTGTCTGACTGCAGCAGCCACACGCATTTTCAGACGGCACACACATGTACAGAATATCTGGGACCACGGCCACATCAGAGGGGGGTCCGCCTTAAAATATCTCTGATTGGTTTAGACCACGATATGGGTCTATGTATGTGTCTTGTTGAACAAAAGATAGACTTTCAAAGTCGCGAGAGACTTGTTTGTTTTTTTTTCGAATGGCTGGACGACCAGTTGCGAAAAAGAATTTTTGTTAGTCGTTTTTTGAGAAATTAGTCGCTTGCTACCAAATTTCGCACTCTATTTGCCTGTGTCTGCAGTGTTAATATTTTAATTATAGGACTATAATTAATTGAATAGTCCAACGAATCGTTCGGTTGGTAATGCATACCTAACAAAAAGCCTCGTTCAATACGAATACGCGTATCGTTACACCCCTAATATATATATATTATATATATATGTACATACACACACATACAATTAGCATTTTGCTAGATAATCGTTACAAGATTGAACACCATAAAATTACTTTGATGATTTAAATGATTTAGCTGATGTTTAAAATTCCATTGAAATCCAAAAATCTTTTTAACCCCTGAAATCCATTGTTTAATTTCACACACCGCAGTAGATGATTTTCGAGAGATCTACAGGAACAAAGTGGAATTTATCATTTTCATCTGTGGGATCAGTCTGTAAGCCCTTTTATTCTCTAATTGGTATGATGATATTTAGTTGAGTTCAGGGTGAAATAACCAGTAGTAATAACAGGGACATTCATTAAAACCTCAGCCAGTTCAAGAAAAGAGAGGAGTATAAATACATCTCTTCCCAAGAGAATAATATGTATTATGTTCTTAAGTTATTTCTGCAGCAGGGAGCTGTTTTTTTAAAGGCGTGGAGATACATGAGGTCAATTCTGCTTTTGAGCTGGCTGAATGAGAAAATATCACCAGTCGCCATTTCAGCCTATCAGAAGAGTAAGAGGGGGCTCGGCAGCTGCGTTTCCCCTCAGTGTTTTTGCATACGACTCATTATTTGATCAGAACTTGTTTCAAAAGAAGCTTATCACACACTTCGGTTTTCACTGTGTTGTTTGCTCGCGAACTCATTTTGAAGGAATTCAGAAGGGGAAACAATGTCAGGAACAATGAATGAGCTGAATCAGTCCCAGCGTAGTTGTAACTTCAACGAATTTTGAATCCAGGTTCCACCCAAGTGATTCCTCCAGGATTTACTGTCAACCGTCACTGTATGTTTTGGTTTGTTGGAGGAGTGTGTAAATGGGACATCTAATCATTGACAGAGCAAATGTGATTTGTGTTATGTTTGCAGAGTTTTATAGTACTTGGTCAAGGTTTCATGGATTTAACCTTGATAGACCTAGAATAACTGTACTATAGGTTAATAGACGGGGGCATTGACTTGTGAATTTTAGCAGTCACCCTTCAAGTTGATGATCAGAAGTTATATTTATTTTATTTGAAAGGGGATATCTCACGCAACAATTTTTTTTATACTCACTCTCATGGCATTACAAACCTGTTTTACTTTTTCCTGTGGAACACAAATGAAGATATTTTGACAAATGTCCATGGAAATTGTCAGTGTTGTTTTAGACCCCATTAACTTTCACCATAAATGTGGTTGAAATATTCAAAATATCCTTATTCGTGTTCTTAAGATGAAAAACGGTTTGCAACGACATGAGCGTGAATAAATTATTTTTAGGAGTAACTATCCCTTTAAATAAAAGGAGGTCTGTAGGTCTCTTTGAATGTCCCAGATGTCCAAAATGATATTCTTAGATCACTTTTTTAAACAAATTAAGGTTGTCTTTTGCATTGTAAGAATCTCTAATACAATCATTACAACTAGGAGCTGACCAAAAAGGCCTTTACACGGGGTTAAATCAGTTAATGATGCATAGTGAGCTATTATTTAACAAACTATCACTTTGTAATGCTTTAATGACAGGATTTAGGTGAAGTTTTGTATAATAGGAAATGGGGGAAAACATCCTCATTTTATCATCAGCATTGTTGTTATCAAGCAGTTTTGGCTTTTAACTAGCTTGAGTTTGCAAACCAAAAATGACTCATGACTTATGTAACTGATTGTTAGATCATTAAAGCCCTGACGTCAACTATCTGTTTGACCTTATTTTGAGTTAAAGGAATGGTTCACTCAAAAATTAAAATGCATTTACTCATCCACATACTGTTCCAAACCAATACGACTGACTTTCTTCTGAGGGACACAAAAAGAGATATTTAGTACAATATTCAAGCTGCTCTTTTCCACACTGGAAAAAAGTAGCATTTTTCAAAGTAGCAAATAAAACAAAGATTAGTGGAGTATGTTTTCTAAGAAAATATTGTTTCAGTCTGCATGATTATTCATTAAAATTTAGTGATCTTGATTCAAAAAGTTTGGATATAAATACTGATGTCTAGCAATCAAAATAGAGTAAATATATTTCTTTAAAATGACTTCACACTTCAAATAAAGATTGTATCAATTACATTGTTTTGCCAGTGTTGACAAGTGACTGTTAAAAAATGCAAAACCCAGGAAAGAAGCAAGTGAGTCATTGAATCGTTGTTTTAAGAGATTCATTCAAAAACGCAGATTCATCCAGTAATGAAATAAGTCTTTGAGTAAATCATTCTTTCAAGAGATTTGTTCAAAAATGCAATTCATCCACTAATGAAACAAGTAAGTTTTTATGAGTGAGTCATTCAACCATTTTTCTTTTTGATTTGTTCAAAAATGTGATTCATCCACTAATGAAACAAGTGAAGTGTTTATGAGTCTTTAAATCATTCTTTTAAGAGATATGTTCAAAAAAGCTGATTCGTCCACTAATGAAACAAGTGAAGTGTTTATGAAAGAGTCATTAAATCATTATTTTAAGAGATTTGTTTAAAAAATGTGATTGTTTCACTAATGAAACAAGTGAAGTGTTGAGGAGTCATTAAATCATTATTTAAGAGATTTGTTTAAAAATGCTGATTCGTCCACTAATGAAAGAAGTGAAGTGTTAAGTGGTCATTTACCATTTTTCTAGTTGATTGTGTCAAAAAATGCTGATTCGTCCACTAATGAAACAAGTGAAGTGTTTATGAAAGAGTCATTCAATAATTATTTTAAGAGATTTGTTTAAAAATGCTGATTTGTTTCACTAATGAAACAAGTGAAGTGTTTATGAGGGAGTCATTAAATCATTCTTTTAAGAGATTTGTTTAAAAATGCTGATTCGTCCACTAATGAAAGAAGTGAAGTGTTTATGAGTGAGTCATTTACTAATTTTTCTAGTTGATTTGTTAAAAAAACGCAGGTTAATTTAGTAATGAAACAAGTGAAGGCTGTGTCCAAAATTGCATACTTTTTTGAGTACATACTTTTTTGAAGAAGTAATTACTTTGCAACTGCAAAAATAGTATGTTCTATCTAGTATGAACGTGTAGCATGAATATAATCTGGCTGCACTACATTCGCCGTGTCATTTGCCATTGTCACGTGACCTACCAGCATCAGTTGCGTTGCAACACTGTGATTAAAATCCTCTCCCATGGCTGTGGTCCATTGTATGCACACTTCAGAATCATGCTGGAAGCAGTAGGTCATCCAGGTACTTTTGTCCTACTCTTCTATGAGTACTATGAATTGAATTCAAGTGAACTCTTTGAGTGAGTCATTAATCATTCACTCAAAATATTTTTTTAATAGACTGCAGGAATTAACATTTTGTCAGAACCTTTAGTAAATTACATGCTATTTTGTTTAGGTGTGTATTCAGACTTGTGGGATAAATGTGATATCTATTTTAAACAACAAAAATCATGATTCTTAATTTTTCCTAAATTGTGCAGCTGTATTGACAAGTTGCTATTACAGTCTAAAAAGAACAAAATAATCAATAGAAGTACCTTTGAAGTAGGCCATATAAATTGCATGCTGCATTAAAGGTACTTTTATTGTGCCTTTTCAGTCATTTTGAGATTGACAGCCTATGTCTTTTGTATAGAAAAAAGCAGCATGGAAATTAAATATTTTGTTATTTGTATTTTGTTTTGTTTATTTTAGAAGACAGAAATGTATACAGGTTTGGAAAGACATCAGTATTATTTTTTTTTTAGATGCACTGTTTCTTTAAAAATCATTATTCGTTGTGATCGCTTTAGAGAGAGTCCCAGTGGAGAATCAGATTCAAACAATGTCAAACCACACAATGGGGACCAGAGCAGGTGATTTGACCTCTCCGATAGAAACAAGACGTTTATAGCTCATAAGTCCACCTCCACTAATGTTTTAATTGAGTGTTCGCCCACATGAATTTACTCTTATCTACACTTGAAGCTGTATTAGCATTCTCCTAAACCAAATGGCAATGTGTTCATTTTTGCAGCCCAGAGCTGGTCTGTATTGACCATCATTCAGTCAATAACCTCAGAGGACATCAGGACAGAAATAGACATACGCCACTCTGGGAAAAGGGCACTAAAGGTCAATATCTTGATGTTTTTTCCATCACGTTGAAGACAACCATCAGTGATCACGTCCATTAGTATTTGTCCTCTTTCAGGACAGATTAAAAACCATCAATTTGGGTAATCCATCCTCTGCTTTAACACTCAAGCTGGTATTTGCAGGATTATTCTATCAGCACTTGCACATGTGCAAAACACATATTAATCTAACGCTGCAGAAAGACTGTCCTTTTTCTCTAGGAAAATCTGGAATTTGGTGTCAGTGCTGTGTGTGCACATACTCCCTCTGACTCTATTAGAAGAGCAGAACATCTTATCTGTCTTTTGGCTCTTTCATGTCTTAGTGAACCTATTAGTGTCAACAAAACGTTAAGAAACAGACGCTGTTGAGAAATTCTCTGCTAATAAGTCATATCTGAAAACTGTTTGAGAATATTCAAGCTCTCGTGCTTTTTCCAGCACCGAAATAAATATTTTAATTTAATTTAATTTAATAATTTCTTAAACTAAAATTTTTAAATAAACATGTTTAAGATTTTTAGCATTGTCTGGGACGTTATTTTAATTATTTAATTTAATTGTAAAAATTGTAACATTATTTTTTATCTCTAAGCACAATTCTCATTACTGTTAAATGAAAAAAAAAAAAACATATTTGTAAATGTAAAAAAGCATGCATGATGGTAATGAGATTTTAGAGAAGCTGTGTTTTATAGTCATGAATTGTCACAACAGAAATTAAAATAAAAACTAGGTTAAAGCATAATTGTAGTATTTTTAGCATGGTCTTGTCACATTATTTTATCATTTTAATTGATCACTGTTAAGCACAATCCTTATTTCATATTTATAAATGTAAATAAAATGTAATGAGAATTTGGAGAAGCTGTGTGTATTTGTCATTAATTGTAAAAACAGAAATTACATGTTTAAAAGTAAATCATATTTTTAGGAGTTTTAGCATTTTCTGTGACATTATGTTATTATTTTAAATGATTACTATTAAGCCCAATCATCATTGCTTTACTATGTGAAAAAATAAATAAATATTATAAATGCAAAAAAATATGCATGATGGCAGTTTGGAGAAGCTGTGTTTAATTGTCATTAATGTGTCTGTCACAACAGAAAAAAAAATAATATATTAATGGTTTTGCATGCATGATTTTGCATTTGCATACAAAATATAATTTATTTGTTTTATTTTTAGAGTGAAACCTAGGCTATGTTAACATGGCTATGAAAACATAAACCTATGTTTTAGCATTTTATCCTTCGGGTGCATGTTCCCCGGTAATTAGTAATAAGAGTAATGTAATAATATAATCGTATAGTAGTTAAGCAATAATTTAACAAAGCAGAAATGATGAAAGTCATAAGTGTAATAAAAGCAGTTGTAGTTAGCAGTCATATCGTTTAATGATTTGATTTTATTTGCATGATTGCATCGTATCAGTAGAATGTCTGGATTGCACTGATAACATTTTCCAGATGTATCCTGATAACTAAAGGTTGATGAGGTTGAACGGGAAATGGAGTGAATGAACTAAAACACTCCAGATTGTACTTGATGTTTGAAGGGTATTCGTCTCTATAATCCAGACATCTGTAATCAGATGTTGAATATGTGTAGCACTGCCCTTGATTGCAATTAGTGTTGATGGGGAAGATAAGAAACAAGGTGCAATTTTAGAAACCTCAAGAAACTGCAGAAATGAGGCTGTGTGGGGCGGCGGGAGAGGAAGGGAGATGTTTTCCGGAACTTTTTAAATTTGCGTTCATCTGCTGTGACCTACATAAGACACATTAAAGTCTGCGGTAAATGGAGTGTGTGATGTGGGGTTATGATGGAAAGACACAAACGCTGTAACCTGCTGGAAATAGCGCTGAGGTACAGACACGACACCATTAGCTGGTCTCTACTGCATCACACGCCGATGAATAAATAAAACTCAGACTAAAAGCTCTACCTCAGCAGTGGTAGAGCTTACTTTACTTATTATTCAGTAAAGTCAAATTTACGGAACGTTTGAACAACATTCTCGGAACATCCTTATGTTGTTATTTGTACGTGTTGAATGTTCTAAAGAACCTTTTTGTAACCCTTAAATAATAAACATGCAAACTGGACATTTTAACGCTCTTAGAATATTAAAAACTAAATTTCAAATAATGTAATATTTTAGCTAAAAATAAAGTAATTAAATAATCATTATCATAATCATTAAATAATGTTATAACCACAGCAAGAAAACTGGACATTTCAACGTTATAGAAACATTTCAAAACAATGTTTGTGACCATATTTCATATTTCAAATCTTCTTAAGCTGAAAGATATGTTTGTGTGAGACAAGTCAGAAATTTGAAGGGATGGTTCACCCAAAAATGAAAATTGTCATCACATCATTTACTTCTGTTAAAAGATGATGTTTTGAAGAACATTCATTCATAGTATTTATTTCCATACTACCATCAACTATTTGGTTACCAGCATTCTTCAAAATATGTTTTGTGTTCAACAGAAGAAAGGTACTCATACAGGTTTGTTTGGAACAACTTGGGGTTGAGTAAAGGATGACAATTTTTTTTTTTTTTTTTTTTTTTTTTGGTGAACTATCCATTTAAGTCATTATAGAAAATCTTGAGTGTTATTTAGAATGATACTATTCTGAAATCCAGTTGATTCAAATCAAAGAAATTATGATACGGTTTGAAACTGAAGGGTAAGTAATGACAGACTTTGAAGAACAGATCTTTTTAAGTCAGCTCTTCTTTTAATAATTTTCAAACCTGACTCTGTTTCCAGACTTCTTAAGGATATTTTTTGCAGACCCTTTGGCAGTTTAGTCACAGTATTCAAGGGTTGCCCATGGCCTTCAAAAACAACATTTGCTCAGTCCCTTTAGTGGTTGTGTCCCTGAATAGCACCAAATCAAGCCTCTCAAGGAAACGTAATTGTTGCTTTTCAGACAAGAAAGTAGGACTGAGCGCTGTCAGCCCCCAGGATGAAGGTACAAGCTTGCCCTCAATGACCTTGTTATTGGTCATGGTCGCCCACGAGGCAGAACACATCATTAGTGGAGCTGAGAGAGCAGAAGCCATGCTGTCAGTCTATTTAAAGAGACTGCTCAGTGGGAAGCCAGTGTTTTTAGATTTTCCCCATGTGAGTGCCTGGAAATACCACCCTGATCTCATTTTAGCACACTTGAGAACCTTTAGATTCAAACTTTAGTCAGACTTAACCACTTATATGAAGGTATCGCCTTTATTTTTGCCTTGAACTGGAGCAGTGTCAGTTCTGAAGCCAGTTTAACCAGTTTAAAATAATGATGGGTTGGAATTTTGAGTTTGCTGTTTTTGTTGTAAGAAACCCAACACCTTTGACCTGGTTGCATGTGGAACAGATTGCAATCCAACAAAAAAAGTAATTTTTGGGCAGGTCAGCATGAAACTAGGGTGACAACTTGCTGTTATTTTGATTGATTGATCGGTCTATTTATTTTTTTCGATTAATCAGATTATAAAACCTTTTTTCTATATATTATGCTTTATATTATGCACTTTAAACAAACGTGTACATTTTAATGCTGATGGGCTTATGATATGCTCAGGATTTTCCATGCACAGCACATATATGTGATTAGATGTGATCGAAGCTCAAACTCACTATCGAATATCTTCATTATTTATTATTATAGATTTTGTTGCAGCTCTTCATGAAACACAATTTTTTAATATTGTGAATTATAGATTATAAAAACAAAGTGTTACGTGGGTACATTTTTGTTAATGCTATTTTTTGTCCTATCCATTATTATATATAAAAATGCATTAAAAAAATTCAGTTCATATACATATATATATATATATAGTGACTTGAATACACCTATTCTATTACAAGCATTTTTATTTCTGTATTAAAATTAATTAAGCTGTTTTTGGATGATTGAAATGTCAGGGTGGTTCAACTGTCCTTAAAAAGCCTTATTCTTAAAACAAATATAATACAATTCTTTGACATAATCTATTATAATTTTTTAGAAAAAAGAGTCATTTACACTACTTATGAATGCTTAAAAAGTTTGTCTGCAAAATGAATGTCATGTAGTGCGACCAATATGCAGAGCCCCTACAGACCCAATGACTGATGATCAAGCCCAATTAGTCTCCTAACTTCTATATTTTTATTGATCTTTTAACTGATCCAGATCAGTGTAAAATGTCATGTGGTGCAACTATATAAAAGCTTAATGATAATTATTAATAATTCATCATAAAATGCGGTAGAAAAAGTAAGGGATTAGTAGTATAACCTGAAAAGAAAGTTGCTTCAGAGGCAGAAAAAGCTACATTTGGATAAATACTCAAATAAATTATATTATATATATATTTTTTACATTTAAAATTATGTATTACTTATTAATCTTGTGCAATAAGATCCGTAATGTGCATTAACAGCAGTTTTGATTTCATATTAACTTAATTTAATTTAACTGTCAGAGAAGTAGCAATGACAATCCATTATATAACCAACACCAAATCCATTTGTACACCTCAGAGTCTCCATCCTTTATTTATGTGTCTTCCAGTTCCATGTGTTTCTTTCTGCTTGAATGGCACTTTCGGTTGCACCTCATGCAGCGCTGTATGATGGAAATGAGGTCACCAGGCAATGTATGTTAGAGACTTGTCTCGTGAGATACTCCATGCTGTGTCTGCTGTTGTGCTGCCAACATTAGTAAATAGGTCATTTGGCCAGGCCTTAAATCCAGTGCTAGGAGTTGGATTAAAAGCCCAGTAAGGATGGAGATTAGTCAGACGCTGCAGGCGTGAAGTCCATTCGGACACTGGCAGTCCATTGATTGATTCACAGGCAGACGTTCACTCAGCTGTCAAAAAGGAACATATCACAAAGTGAATAGATATTGAATGGGTGAAAACATGGGGTTAACCTGTAAGCCAGCACTCCCCATTTTGGGACTCACAGTTAAAAAAGACCTACCTAACTTAAAATCATAACAGTTGCTAACTTCAGTGTGCTACACACACAATTTTGGTGTCTTTGCAAAGAAGACCCTTTGGGCTTTACTATCCATCATCCAGAGTTGACAATGCTCAAAAAGATTACAAGTTATAGAGACTGAAGTGCCTTGAAAAAAGTGTACCACACTGAACAAAAAAAAATAGATATTTATATAAAAATACATGAAATAAGTCCTGGAGCAAACCAGAAAAGTAATGGGTTTAAAATCACATGTCTCATGAGTTTATATTTCAAATCTGAAGAAGATACCATGAAAAAGGAGATTTTCCTGAGTCTATATACCCCTCCCCCCACATTTGAGGAATAATATTTATTTACCAAATGTATTGAATACTTCTACAAACTATTAAACTATTTTAGTCATTATACATACCACTGTATGTTTTTCAATTATAAAATTATTATAGACAGAATCTTAGACATCATATAATTGATTTATTTGACCACTAAAACATACAATAAGAATAATTTGAGTAGGCTAATAAAAAGAAAGAAAGAAAAAAAATAGCTTTGTATGTAGTACATACTCACGTACATACTCTAATTGCCAGACATACACTGATATTGCCAGACATTCACACATTGTTTATAATAGTCAGTAATCACACACTGATGTGTGAGGTAATACAGATGATAATCATACAGATATGGGCCATATAGTCCATAACGGCCGATCGGCATTCATAGTGATAGCGCTCATTCAGTCAGAGTAATCACAGCTGACTATCAGCCACACAGATGCTAATCATACAGATACAGCCACATTCCCCACAAAACACACACACACACATATATATATATATATATATAAAGTTTATTTTGTCCAAAAAGCCGATCATTAAGTTACGCCCCATCAGATGACAGGTACGTCACAGCGTGCGTCACAGCCCTCGCGAGAGAGCGCCGGAATTCAAATAAACAATTTTCCGGGTTTATTTTTTATTTTATTTTTTGTTGATGGTCTCATTCTGTGTGTAACACTGTATACTACAAAACCATGTGGTTTTTACAACCAAGATGCAGTTTTTTTAGTGTGAGCTATTCCATAACGGATACAAACAATAACTATGTCTGAAGAAAGGAGACGTAAACAAAGGAATATCCGTCCATAGAACAACGTTATTGCTTCATTGGACTAAAGTGCTCAATGGGATGTTGTTCCGTGGACCCTTACCTAACTAACTAAACCGTGATTTACAGCAGTGGATGCGTTAGTGACTCAATATTACACTAAGCTGGTATGTACTGCTTTTTTATTATGGATGGTTTGATGTGTACTGCTTACACAAATTTAGCAAATACATTCCTTGTAAGCTTTCCATTGAAAAACAGCGATCATCGTCGATGCTTGAGGCTTAGACCTTCAGAATGATATATAGTTTGTCAAGATTATATTTTTCCTGTTTCATTTAATCTATTTGTAAACTATGACATGTGCAAACAAAGAGCGTTCAGAGCGCCAGCATCCTTGTGCAGGTTAACACGGGTTCGCTTAAGGCTTAAGGCTAATGCTGAGGCAGATAACTGCGAGGAAAGTTAGCTACTGTTGTTAGCTAGTAGCTACAGATTCTACATCCATTGTGTCTGCCATGTTTTCCTCACTGACATGAGCCTAGTCCAGTTAGGTAACTCTGAATTCAAAGAAAATCCATAGTTTCATTTAATATTTTATGGTGGCATTCAAGTGTGTTCAACTTGTAAATAAGTTTAAATAAGAATCTTTCCAACATGAATGATAAAACAAAAACATTTTTGTTAATTTCTTAAAGTTCATGCAAGTATGCCAATTCCACACAAGAGTGTAAGAGTACTAAGACATTTGTTAGCAGTTAGATATCAGATATGTTGATTGTGTGTGCAATTTAGAAGAAAATGCAAATAAAGTTGTGAAGTTCTATTAATTTCTACAAATTAAATTAATTTTAATTGTGTGTTTCAGTTAATCAGTTCAAAACACTAATTCAGGGATTTGTTTGCATCATAATAACCCAGAAATGTTATTCGGTTTTAGTAAAATATATATTTGTAGATAAACATGATTGTATTATACACATTTGTTATAATGCATTCTATTAAAATGAAAATAAATAAGGTAACAGTCTTCAAAATGAATGATCATTCTTCATTTGTAAGAATTATTAGAATGATGGTTCCTCTGAGAGAGAAAAAATCAACAAATGCATAAATATTGAAAAATCAAGACTGCTGAAAAATATTCATTTAAATGTGAATATGATTAATTTTGATATTTTAGCTACAATTCCAGTCTTGGATTTTAGGGATTCAAATATTTAATTGACCGCAAAAAGAAGCTGCATTAGTGCAAAAGTTTTGGCACCCCCCAGTATTTAACTTCACTGGTACTTTTACACTGAGATCCTTTCAGTTGTCATAGCTGTGCAAGCTACGTCAACCTCTCTAGGGATTTAGACTCTTTGCTGGCTTTGTTAAGAAGTGATTAAAGATGTCAGCTGCCAGGATGAAGGGTTGTTTTCTTCTGAAGTCTCAGTAGGGAGTGTTTTGAAGCTGCTGTAGGGTGCCAGACCTTAAATCAGAGTTGCCGGGTCACAGGAGGATGCTGGTTAGACTCGATGGTGGCTTGGCATCGCTCTTGTGGTTCTGCTCAGTTCTTCTACCATTAATTTACTCAGCTCTGTTTAAAGATTACTGGAGTAGATCATAGAGCATGCATGCAGGGTCAAAACCCTCATCAACATAATGATGGCTGCCAGTTATGAATGGAAACATATAAACAATGGCTGTATGCTATTTGCATGAATCAGGCGCACACAGAACAAGCCATTTTTTTTGTTTTACAGTTTTGGTCTTTAAATGTGGGGCCTCCAGATTGTCACCAGAAACGAATGGCTTGTCTGTAAAACTTCAGGCTGTTTTTGTGTGAATAATGGCAGCGTATTATTTTCCTGGCACTTTTATTACAAACCACTACTGGATCTCTCATACATCGGCTCCTAATAATGTGCTTGCTCGTCTCAATTTAAAATTGAGTTTGGCATTTTGTTATATTTAGAGTTGCAATCATTATTAGCCATGCCCGTTTCAGTGTAGAAAGTGTCACATCAATACATTAGCTTTTGAAACGCTTAATAAGACCACATGCTCCATCAGCCTGGGCTTTATACCACACACAAAGACATTCACAAAGTTTCAATTTAACATTATAAACATGCTTGTTTGTTTTGTATTCAAGTTAATGTCATATGGCTTTGATTGAAGTACAATTAATGACTCTACAAATGTCATCTGGTGTAACCATGAAGCAGAATATTTAAACTTGGAATACATTTGACTGTACACAACTAACTTAATCATTATTGTCTAAAATATTTTTAAATATGTTTTTCAAGATAAATATATATATATATTAAAAAAAATTTATTAGTTCATATATAAGAGTTGCACCACATTACATTTTATAATCTGAACTGTCCTAAAATGTCAAACAATGTGACATTTAGAGAGACTGATCTTGAAATGACAGCCTTTTTAATGTATTTTTATATATATATATACAAAGTGCATGCTGGGTGGACTTTGTTTGTTGCACCAAAATGTGTGTGTGTTTTTTTTCTCATAAATATTAATAAGCACTTTTATTAGGAGAAAAATACATATTTTCTTAATTTATTCTTTGTTTTATTTTACTTCATTGTTATATTTTTAATGCTAAAATGTTACTAAGATATTTGAAAGATAAATCCTAAGAGGTCAAATGATCTGATATTTGAGATATATAAATTTTTGTTTCATCCATCCATCCCCTAAATGTTTCTGCTTGTTGGGTGGACAAGCTTACTTTGGTCTCACCAAAGTCATATTTAATAAGCAATTTTATTGGGGAAAAAATTCTAAAATAATAATAAAAGATTACACCAAACTACTTTAAGATTTCTTACATTTAATTTTATTAAGAATTTTATTTGTTTCACTATGATCACAGTTGTGTCACCTTTACATTTAGACTTTATGCCCCCCAAAATATCAATAATGTTCTATGGAAGAAAGTAAGTCAAATTAATTCTTAAACATTGAAAGAAAAATCTCCCACTTCGCCTTGAAAGAGATCTCTTGTATATTATTCTTAGTTTTTCTTTCTTCATTCTTCTTGCAGGTGTTATTTTTGTTTAGTCTATTCTGGATGTGTTTTCGTCTCTCTGCCCCTGTAGTCGTGTAGAGCAAACTGAGAAGCAGCCAGATGTACTGGCCAATTGAATCCACCTGCCCTGCCCTCCAGCTGTGGCTCTAAGCTGTGATTGGTTGAGCTGACTGCCTGGCCACATGCAGGGTGGGGTTCATTACCCTGCAGAGATCTAGTGAGAGAGAGAGAGAGAGGTAGTGCGGGGTTTGTAACTGTGCACCTTATAGACGGCGGCTCCCCCCCCCCCCTCAGACCCACACTGCAGCAGAAAGACTATTTTTAGATCCTTTTCATGAGAAGGAATGATGCTGGGAACTTGAGTTTGATGCCCTGCAACTAAAAGCCCATGTTGCTTAGATTTGCTCCTTTGATAAGTGTAGTCTTATGTTACAGAAAACCTTACATTTCGCAACCCTAAATTCCAAACCGGAATGTCTAAAGCAGTGGTCTCAGATTCAATTCCTGGAGGGCCACAGATCTGCACAGTTTTGCTCCAACCAGCTCCAACTCACACCTGCTTGGACGTTTCTAGTGATCCTGAAGACCTTCATTAGCTGGATCAGGTGTGTTTGATTAGGATTGGAGCTAAACTGTGCAGAGCTGTGGCCCTCCAGGAATTGAGTTTGAGACCAATGATCTAAAAAATGCATCTGAATAATTTAGTGAATATTTAAAGTTAAATTATTTTTAGGGTTTAAATATTTAAATATATAGAGACAACTGATAGGTTGATTTCCCCTATGGATGGATATTGGGTTAGGTTGTGAATGGATGGATGGATGGATGGATTGAAAATGGATAGATGTATGGATACAGTAGATATATGGCTGGATGGACATATTTCAGTAAATAACTAATTCAAATGAATTTCCGTTAGTTAATGAGTCTTTTTAAATGATTCATTACAAGACTATGCTCATACAGCAAGTCATTTTCTAGGAAAACATGATAGAAAGATGGATGGATAGTGGGTTAGATCATTGGATGCATAGATAAATGGATTGACAGTTGGGATGGATGGATGGATTGAAAAATGGATAGATGTATGGATACAGTAGATATATGGATGAATGGATATATTAAAAACATGCAGTTGAGTGAGTGAGACAGATTTAGTTTGAATCTATTATTGATGGAGGTTTTTCAATGAAGGACTGATTCAGAAGTTCAAAAGAGTCTTTTTAAAAAATGAATTACAAAAATAGGCAATTTTTTGACATATTGCTATATTTTGTGGTTGGTTGCATTTTTTGTCCCTTTAGAATCAGTTCAGTCTACAAACTCACATTTACAGACTTTGACTGTAATATATTTATATTATGTCTGCTGCTTTTCTCATTTAGCATACATTTTTATGTTGTATAAGCTCTCTGGCTGCATTTTCATCCAAGCTGGCGCAGACACGTATATTCGCTCACACACACCCACTTTGCTTTGCTGATTATCTATTACCTCTGTAAGGACAAGGACTGCATAACACTGCTACATTAACGTTACTCAGTGTGTGTGTGTGTGTGTGTGTGTGTGTGTGTGTGTGTGTGTGTGTGTGTGTGTGTGTGTGTGATGATCCATTAGTATTTCAGCACATTATGCTGCTTCAGACTGTACTGACATTGCTCCCTTCTCCTCCAGGTGGACAGACTGGCCGGCACAATGAAGGAGGAGAACTTGTTCCGCAGACGGTTCTCTCTCTGTCCCACAGCCACCTCGCCTCCCAAGATCGACCCACGTGTGCTGTCCCGCAACCTGTCCTATGGAGGAGACAATGAACTGTACCCACTCAGCCCAGGTATCCATTCAATTCCTGAAAGTGTGGAAGTACCACATCCTTCAAGCACAAGAGAAACATGCAGGAGCTCACTTCTTCTGACTCACTATGGTCATAGAATATAGTTTAAGTGTTAAAGAATTAAAACAAGATTATCATTGTCATTAAACTGTATGAATGTAATGTATTTCAGAGTGAAACTGAGTAATTAGGATAAATAATACAGGGCAGTACTGACTTAATAATGAATTTGATTGGCGACTGTTGGCCATTACCCAGAATGCCATAGCAACCCTTTTGCAGTACCCTGAGAACCAACTAGAACACCTTAAACACCTTAGGAACTGCATAGCAAGTTGCTACAAACCTCTCAAAATACCTTAGCAACCACATAGCAATGACCTGGAAACCACCTAAAACACCTGATAGATACAGTACATTTACATTTATGCATTAAGTAGACGCTTTTATCCAAAGCGACTTACAGTGCATCCAGGTTATACATGTTTTGTATGTGTGTTCCCTGGGAATTGAACCCACAACCTTTTGCGCTGCTAACGCAATGCTCTACCACTGAGCCGCAGGTACAGTATTCACTAACAAACACCAAACACACCCAAACAATATTGAAAAAACCTGGCAGCCAGACAGAGCACCCTAGCAAATACAATGGACAATTTTGGAATTTAATTGCACCAGAAAACACATGCTATAAATGTCTCAGGACACCTTAGCAACCATATAGCAATGCCCTGTCAACCACCTAAAACTATCAAGGAACTGTACAAACATGCTAGAAGTGTCTCGGGACAATCTAGCAGCTGCATAGCAATGACATGGCAACCACCTAAAACTCTCAAAGAACTGCATAGGAACCTGTAGAAGTGTCTCAGGACACCTTATCAACTGCATAGCAGCGCCCTGGCAATCACACGGAGCACTCAAACTGCATCGAACTATGTCCTAAATCTCTCAAAACACCTTAGCAACCACATAGAAACACCCTGGCAACCACCTGGAACACTCGAGGAACTGCATAGAAACATGCTAGAAGTGTCTCAGAACACATTAGCAACCACATAGCAACGCCCTGGCAACCACCTAGAAGACACGAACATTGTATAGCAATGACCAATGATTAAGAACACCTTATTTGCATGGCAACACCCTAGTAACCACCTGGAACACCCTAGCAACCACACAAACAAATCCTATTCAAAAAGAACTTCTGCATAATAAAGGACGTTTATTAAGAAATAAAAACGTGAAAAAAAATTCAACTTCAAATGAGCAGTCTAAGTTTTAAAATATTTTATAATAATAATCAAAGATGTAATTGATGGTGGTGGTTGATATTAACGCTGTTTTTGTGTGCTGGTGTGGGTGTGTGTGCGCGCGCGTGCTCATGTGTGTGTTCTGCAGGGAATGAATCGGAGAGGAACGGTTTGCCCTTACTGAGTGATGAGGTCAGCCCGGTCCGCTCGCCCAGCAGCGTGGTGCGTTCAGCCTCCTGGTGACTGCACGCATGAAATATGACAGCATTATAATGCAGACAGGAAAGAAAACAGCCATAACACATCTGTTACTTCAGCTACCAACGTTAACTAATGCTACTAGTTAACATCTCACTAGAGTGTGTGTTTTAGTTTTTTTCTGAATGCTGCTAAATTAAAAAGATCAATGGATTAGCTAGACCTATGACAATGTAGAGCAAGTGAAATTACCTGCAATTAGCGCATGTCAAAACTCAGCCAATCACAGCCTCCCATTTGCATTTCACTCTCCAGACCGTTTTCTGTGTGCTAAAAGCTTTTAGTAAATCAGAGCTCACGTCTCAGGCACATGTAAAGTGCATCTGTCCATATCATGCGGTTTTAATGGGTGAATATACAGTAAAAGCTTGTCATTCATTCACTATATGAGACATTAAGCTGTAATACACAAAGATCTAATGCAGCATTAATGCGTGTCATCTGTGTAAACCTGAAAAAGAAGCCTTTAGCATCAGCTGCAATTAACAACTATTATACTAACTGATCTGTCAGTAATTTAATTATTTGGATATTCTGATAATATTTTGATCGTTCTGTTCTTACTCGTACTCACTTTCAAACAATGTGCACATATATATATATATATATATATATTAGGGATGTAACGGTTCACAAAATTCACGGATCGGTTCGATACGACACAGTGGCGTCACGGTTCAGTACATTTTCGATACGGGGGGCGGGGCGATTGGTTACATCGCAATGTTGGAAATATTTCTGTTTTAAACCATGAAGGCGAGCCAATGGATATCACACAAGCACGCGTTTGCACCAAGGTTTGCACAATGCAAACTAAGTGCAAGATGTATGCTGGTGATCTTAATCAGTCATTTCACTAGAAGCAGAAAGTGAAAGAAAAAACGGAATGATGGAGTCATGACGGAGCTTTAATAAAAATAACGGTTTACTTTAGCCTATAGCTGTTTTCATTTATTTCCTTTATATTTCTCTTGTGGGCCCGTACATACTGAAAAAAAGAGAAGAAACTTATTTTGTGTTAAACATGTTGTTTTTGAAAGTCGGTGCTTGAAATAAAAGCTTTTTTTTCATTGATTTTTATTGATGACTGCAATGTTAATATTCTAATTATAGGACTATAATTCATTGTAGATAGCCTAATAGACCTGTTTTAAAAGACATTTTTTTATTAATTGAGGAGTAAATAGCCTGATCTAATCCTTGCAGCGCGTCAGTTATGCTGTAATTATTGAGGGGTAAAATAATTGTATCTTTAATTTAATAATAAAATTAACTTCATAATAATAATAATAATAGACCTAATAAAATAAGAATGTAACATGCCTACATTAATTGTAAATGCCAAACCAGGGATCTAGACACATTCTTCCCACTGGTCACTCTTTTGCGACAAACTTTCTCAGTTTGGTCGCAATTTTATTATTATTGATTTATTTTTTGCTACACCATGGGATAAATCAATACATGCTGTTGAACTTTTATCATAGTTTATAGTTATATGGTAACGAAAGTTCTTTTTCGTCATTAGTATTATTTGTGATTTGAATTTTGTGAAGGGGAATTCCTCTTTTGATCTTTAGTCATGTTTTACAAGAAAATATAATATTCTGTTTTGCTTACATCTATTCACCTTTCACTTTTTAAGACTAAAACAAAAGATAGATTATTTGTTATTCTTAATTAAAAAGCACAACAACAATAAACTAGCTTACATCATTTATTAACAAAAACTAATAAGAAGAGGCATGGCATGCACCACATGCAGTATTATATACGGACTAATAAATTACAGAAGGTTTAGCAAACACTAAGGAATAAAAATAAATAAGTATAAGAAAGCCTTAAAGTGAGGTAAACAGCAAAGATACGTTTTTTTAAAAGAAAACAAAGAAAAACTAAACTAAACTGGCTGTCGGTGACCATGCTTGCATTTTTTTCCACATGAATATCAACATGTTCATCTTCTCTGGTTTTAAGAAACTGACTTTTACTTTACTTTAGCGTGAAAACCAAATCCTACGTCCGCTATCATTTCCTCAATATTCGTATCATCTTTGCCGCGTGCTGTGCGTACCTTCGCGGTCGTGCTGACACAGCGAGAATAAACTAGGCTCTTCACCCGAACCGCTATCACTGACAGCGCCTTTCTTTACGTGATCGGTGCAATGACTCCTGCTACAATGTGCGTGGCTCAGAAATGCTGTATGGAGCAGGCTGTGTTGTTGAGCAGTGGCACTGATATTTCACACACTTTAAGCTCTTTTATTTTCCAAACATAATAGGAATAGTCCAACGAATCTTTCGGTTTGTAATGCGTACTGAACCGAAAGCCTCGTACCGAACGGTTCAATACGAATACGCGTTTCATTACACCCCTAATATATATATATATATATATATGATGTCAGTAGTTTATAGAATAAAACATTATATGTATATAAATCTTTAATTTTCACATTTAAATAACTCAACAAAATATATTATATATTGTTTAATAATTTAATTTAATTGCATTTGCTAAATTAAATGATGCTAACATTATATAAACAATATATTTAAAAATATTTTTGATAGAAATGCATTTTTCATTATTTTAAGATAGCAACACCACTGTAGGTTTTTTCTGTACCTACATCAAAGATAACTGATCATGAAAATTACAGCCGATGATCTCCATTATCAATTGTTTTGATTGTTTGTTGCAGCGAAACAGAATTGCTGTTGTTTTTCTGGACTCCACTGTTTGTATGAACTGGTTTAGAGGTTCATTTGGGTCAAAGAGGAAGGCTGTCTTCTCCATATTTTGGTCTGGTCTTCAACTGACACCCACAGCTGACCAAACAGACCAGCTGCATTTAGCCTGCTGCCTTTTGCTCTTAGTGTGAAAGAGTTGTGGCTAGAAGTAGCTTTGTTTATTTTACAATTACTATAATAATATAGTTATACTAATGTAATATAATTATAATTATTATGGTAGAACTTTCTCAAGTCAACCCATTTGACGTAACATGAAACAGGATATTGTGAAATGTCATATTTAGCCCAGGATCAAGTATTATGAAAGCAAACCGGGTCAATTTTGATCTCATGTTGACTTCAAATGAAAGTTAAATGGATTTTTCTGGGATTTTTCTTATTTGGCTCCAGTCGGAATCCAGGATGTTTATCGGTTTGGAGAAGGAGTCTTCCTCGCCCACGGAGAAGCTGGCAAGGAAAGAATCGCTTAAGGTACGATGTGCCTCCCACTCCAGGCAGAGTTTCTGACCCAGTTCCTCCAAACAGCAGCTTGTTCGTGGTGTCAGTCAACAAGTGGACGGCACTGAACCTGCGTAAAGGCATTTCCTGTATCTAGAGAAAATACTCAGAAGTATTTAATATTTATTCAAACATTTAATCCAGCTTTTCATCTTGTCTATTTTTCTTCTTACCTTGAACAGCTACGAATTTCATCTAACCAATTTGCATGCATGAAAGGTCTGTGGCTAATAGTGTTCTGTGTCATTTTTGGACTGATGTATGGCTTCTTACAAGTAGCGGTTACATTTGCAATATTCAAAACATTAGCCCTGCTTCCTTGTTTGTGCTAGAGAATCACATTTGGGTCACCGAAATGTCCCACTCTTCATGGAAACACATTTATTTCAGGGGCCCATACGTTCTTTCATAAAAATGATTTATTCAATTTATTATTATTTATTTTTTTGTTAAAACTTTTAAAATACTTAATCTAATGAACCACTCCTCTAGTGTTGCTAACTAAAACCATTAAACATTTTTTTTTTGTTAATTGAAATTAAATTATAAATATTAGATGAAAAACTTAAACACTTTTTTATTTCAGTTAGAATTTGTATTTAATTTCTAATTTCTCATGTTCATTTAAGTTCTGAATTTACCGAAATACTAAAATTACTAATGCTAAAACTGAAATGAAAATAAAGAAAGCTACATTTATAAAAGGTAAAACTATTAAAAGGACATTACAAAAGTACTAAAACAAAATAAAACTGAAATTAGAGCTAAAATATTAAAAGTTACTGCAAAATAATAATAAATACTGTAATTACTATGAATAAATAATTTATACATTTAAATACAGTTTCTAAATGCAAAATTGAAACAAAAAGGTTTGAGTTGTTTTGTGAATCTAACTTTTGATGAGTGATGTTTGCATTATCCAATCAGAGTTCTTCTCCACAATCTAAAAGAAAATCATTAAAGTAGAGATTTAACAGTGGTGAATAAGTTATTTGATATTGTATATGGTACACTCTAGTGTTCAACAAGGTTTTCAGACATTTTACGTCTTGCTGCCAACTTGCGCCCCCTAGCTAATATTCGAGCAATGCATTAAACCTTGACCTTTCATATGGTAGGTTCAGAAGAAGAACTATCGACAGGAGAAGAAGAGGGTCGCCAAAGAACTGTGCAGTGCACTTAAGGATCCAAGTGTGGTTATTATGTCCAACTGGCTAAAGGTTGGTAAACCTCATCGGTTTTCATTTTAACATTGAATAATTTGGCAGTTGCTTTAAGATGCACTTCTTGGATGCATCAGATTCGAGGCTCATTGAAGAGTTGGACGAAATTGTGGTGCGTCCTGAAGCCCGGCATTCTCCTGATAAACAAGACGCCCGGTTCAGACCACTGGGTGGGAACGATTCTTCTCAATGCCTGCAAACTCATCGAAAGACCTTCAAAGAAGGATGGATTCTGCTTCAAACTCTACCATCCTCTAGACAAAGTCCTTATGGGCCATGAAGGTTAGACATGAGCTTCTCTCAAATGCAACGTTTGGCTTGAACTCATCGTTGGGATTGATTGGTATCTGTGTTTTTTCAGGGTCCTAAAGGCGAATCTGTGGGCTCCATCACTCAACCCTTACCTAGTAATTACCTGATCTTCAGAGCAGCGTCGGAATCTGATGGTGAGCATTGGCGTTTGTCGTCTGTAAAACTGTAGTGTGGTGTCCATTTGAGGATCACAGCCTGTGGTTTGCTCCAGGACGCTGTTGGATGGACGCTCTGGAGCTGGCTGTCAGCTGCTCCAGCCTGTCGAAGATGACGGCGAAGAGTGTCAGGGATGGAGATCTGAGCGGCTCCTCCGAGTCTTCACACATACTGCAGCTGCTGCAGAGCTCGGCTCTCACCGACCAGGACCTGCTGCAGTGAGTCTGATCTCTCCACATCAACACACTGCTGAGCGTGTTCACATCAGATACAAGGCAGTTAAATGACAAGAACATATTTGTACACATTTTCTGACATCAAAATTCTTCGCATTAACTACTATATGACTAAACTGACACAAAAGATTGTCAGTTTTTCAGATTCAGTGTGACTAAATTATTTGAAAGTATGGTAGCACTTTAGTTTAGGGACCAATTCTCACCAAAGTTGCCAATTCTCACTATTTGCTTTTTAGCATGCCTGTTAACATATTAGCTGTTTATTAGTACTTATAAAGCACATATTCTGCATGACCATATTCTACATCTCTAATCCTACCCAATACCTAAACATAACAACTACCTTACTAACTATTAATAAGCAGCAAATTAGTAGTTTATTGAGGCAAAAGTCATAGTTAATGGTTAGTTAATAGCAAATTGGACCTTAAAATAAAGTGTGACTTAAAGGATAAATTATAGTGTAGAACAGTATTTGGTACCAAACATATTTGTGTGTAATACAATATGACTGAATATTATAAAACATTTTTGGCCAATTTCTTTTTACAGGTATGAGATTAAATGGCATGGTGTATAAACGTATAAATTATTTTTGGAGAATAGTTTAGTACCCCAAATATTTGCACAAACTACAGTATTACTAAATCAAAAGTGTGAAATAATCTCAGACGCTTTTGACCAAATTTTTGTTATTTTAAGAGAGAGAGAGAGAGAGATTTAAAAAAACAATGAACTAAAAAGTGGGTAAAAATAGCTTGGCACCAAAACTATTTGCATTAAGTACTATATGACTAATTGACACAAAAGTAAAAATAATCAGGGTTTTTATTTCTTTTTTATATAACTGTTCAATCAGATGCATTGCGACATGAAAATATAAATTATTCAGCTAACAGTTTTTTGGTACCAAAACTATTTGCGTAAACTAAGATATGACTAAATTGAGACAAACATGAAATATTCTTAAATATTTTAGTAAAAATGTTTGTTAATCCTCATTCACATCAAGAACGATAACTATAAAGATAACGATATTAGCGTACACACCAGCAGATATCGTCTTGTTTATTCTAAGCGCACACTCGTCTGCTGCTTTAAATTCTCGAGCTTGTTACAGCAGGGTGGATTCTGATTGGGTGTCAATGTTTGTATCATTCATCAGCTGGAAAAAAAATCATTCTGAAAGTGATTCCAACGATATTGTTTCTCTGTACCTTTATCGTTATAGCTGTGGTGTGGACTCTACTATTCTTTAACATTGAGAATGATTTTTAGAACTATATCTTTATCGTTATCGTCCTCGGTGTGAACTAACCTTTATTCTCTTAAAGAAATTTGACGCTGCAATTGAACATTTAAAAAAATAATATAGCCTCGAAATGAACAATAAAATGTATGATTATTGTAGTAGAATATTTTGGATTTCTGAAGGAGTTAATATATATTCTCATGTATGTTGCTGCCATTGAATCCCAATTTCCAGAGCCTTGGTGATTATGTGGGAAAATTGTGTTTGAATCTACCTTGCATCATGTCAAGACCCAAGCTTTTGTATATTTTCAACCTATATTATAGTCAGCCACCTTCAGAGTGTGTTACCGCAAAAAATGATCAATTACTGCTCTTACGAAACCTTTAATACATCAAATGGGTTCTTAATGACTTGACGGACATTAAACAACAGCCCCAAAATCATTAGTAAATGCTTTATTGCCGTTTCACCTCTCATGATCTTTTGTTTTGGACATTTAGCAAAACTACATGTCTACTAAAATGTATGGCAATGTGCTGTAATATATTCTAGTTGATTTTCTGATATATGTGGTTGATATATTTAGGTGATTTTTGTTTTTAACATGTTACTATTAAGTGGCTTGACAATCCCTTAAAATACAGTTGTTTATTATTATTGCCTCTTGTTGTATTATTATTTATTATAATACTAAAAACTTAAATGTTAAAAAAAAATCAATACATATATTTAGTAATTAGAAAAACTATAGTGCTAATACTATGAGACTTACAGTATCAACAGCTAAAATCACAGGTGTATAACCATGGCACCAAATTGTGATTAATCGCCAAACATTAATAACAAATCTACATGATATTCAAATAATATTCCAATGAGATTCAAAGTGTATTTAAATGACAGTGTTTCTGTACCCAAGAGGAAGCGAAATAGTAGATGTTGTTTGCCAGTGATATCCTTCAGCTGTCAATCATTTATATATCCCAAACCCCGCCTCTTTCTTGCCACTTTAAAGCTCTTGTCCAATCAGCTACACCCTACAGGTTTATGTGATAGGCTGAGGAGCAGGAAGAGATGAGGAGAATGTAAACCCAACACTACCATCAGCACAAACACACACACACACACACACACACACACACACACACACACACACACACACACACAGCACACACACACACTTATACAAGCGCGTCACACAAGCTTGGGAAGCAGGAAAAACAGCTTTGGAAAACACGTTACTGCAGAGCTTTCCTGTGCAATCACCAATCCAGACAGGAACTATAGAGGGAAACCACTGTGTTTCGACTGTAAACAAAGACATTTGCTGAGGTTCTCTCATTTTTTGTTTTCAAATCTTTGGAGTTTCAGGAATAATATATTCTTGGCAAGGTAAGGACTATTTTTTTGCTTGGCTCACTGGTCGTTCTTGCTGACAGCTGGTGACGCAGGACAGAAGCTGGTTTTCCTGTGATCTCTGTGTGTGGTGGACACAAAGAGATAATTTAATGTCAAGCTCATGCTCAGATTATTAATCTAAGACTCTTTTACCAGCCAAAAGATTCATATTTCTCTGTAGAGATTCGTTGCCTTTGGCTGAAATTGAGAAAGTAACGTTCGCGCTCATATAATGAACCTCTTGTGACCATGGTGACAGCACTGTCATTCAAATTACTCTCGAAGATGAACATCATGTGGTTTGTTGCTTTGGCAACTGATCTGGATGGGCTTTGAACGTGAACATAATAATAAATATCACTGAGATAAAGCAGAACAAACGATTAAAGTTAAAGAAAATCATTATAAAAAAATTAAAGTATAAAAATGAAAATAATTGCAGAAAATGCAGCCGAATCAAATCTCACATGGTCATTTGTTTGTGTGCTTTTGTTAAAGTTTGAATGACTCCATGTTGGAAAACCATATGGAGAATGACGCCAACTCAGACAAATCAGAGAGGGAGGCGCATGAAGACTCGGACAATGCGGCCAATGAGAACGGAGGCAGACTGACGGAGGAGAGCGATATGGACCAATCGGATGACGCGTGCCTGCAGGCCACGGTGTTTGTTGAAGAAGCCCATGAAGAGATGGGAGAGGTGATACATTCATCACAGTCTGTTTGGTCTGAATGAACTGCTTTGTCTCAGCAGAACTAGTTAAATATGTTTCGGTTACGCAGTGACGTGTTAAACAGGGTCATGTCGATGAAGACAATGCTAAAACAAA
Organism: Ptychobarbus kaznakovi; assembly: GCA_027422405.1. Lineage (NCBI taxonomy): Eukaryota > Metazoa > Chordata > Actinopteri > Cypriniformes > Cyprinidae > Ptychobarbus > Ptychobarbus kaznakovi. The sequence goes on along the minus strand of CM049796.1, from coordinate 27,718,041 downwards.
GAGAAAGTGTGTGTTAATCAATTGAAATGAGTACTTTTTTTCGGCTTTACATTTTTTAAACCTAAAGAAATGAAAAGGACTTATGAGTCGGCATGACACAATACAACAATTCGATGATGGATATTTATTCAGCAAAAATGTTTTGGGTCATGAAAAACGGGTGCAAATTATTGTGTGATTGAAACTTTTTTGAGAAAAAGTATTTGCATAAATTACAATATAACTAAATTAAATGCATTAAATATTGGTCAAATTTTTGTTGTTCTGTAAAAAATAACAGTTGAGCATTCATAAAACATAAAACCATTAATATCAGGTACTGTGCGCCTAAATGACTTGAACGCATGAATTACCTGCAAACAAATTCTGTCACAAAAATTATTTGCATAAACTACTGTAGGACTGAAAATATTGACAGAAAGATTTTGGCCCAAACTATTCACATCATATACAGTGCGATTAATGACATGAAAGTATAATGATACAGTTTTTTTGGTACCAAAACTATTTGTGTAAACTACAATATGACTAAACTGTCATAAACGTGAAATATCCTCAAACATTCTTTGGCCAAATGTTTGTTATTCTCTGAATTAAAAAAAAGATACTGCAACAATTATACATTTAATATTGCCTCAAACAATTAGGCTATTGAAGTGGAATATTTGTGGAAAAATGGGTACAAATTATTGTCTGATCTGGAAAAAAAAATTGTGAGAAAAAAATCTAACAAAAACTATATATATATATATATATATACTGTATATAGGGTGCGATTTGGGGGGTGTAGGGATTTCTGGCCTCTGGTCTATGCATCCCTGCCTCGGTGGGGATAAAATGATTCGTGAAACGCACTCTGAAGTCCCGTTCTGAATCAATATATTTGCGATACGTTATCCGATTGGAGCGCTTCGAAACAGTGAATCATTTTGCAACGCAATGGTTTAACTGACTCACACAGTTTCAAAAAGCTCTGTTGATACTGTGCTTTGTTCGCATTCTCTATATAATTATTCGTTGTTTGAATCACCTGGAAAATGAAATCATTACAATTAATAGGCCTAACTTACAATGTTTTTATTAAATTGTGATCACGTTAATTTCCGTCGTATTAAAAACATTTAATGACGTTACACCCATTTACTTGCCTAAAAAGACGGATTTATAATGTGCGTTGTTAACAGATTACACTTAACATTAGGTTAGGCTATAACCTTGCCCTGGAGAGAAAAAAGTTTTCAAAAGCACCCCTCCCCCTGTTTTTTTTCACAAATCGCACCCTGTATGTATATATATATATATATATATATATATATATATATATATGTTATATATGTATATATGTTTTTTTGACTGATTATTGGCATTAACATCAACCAGAGATTCACAAAATTCTGATATATTTCTGATATTTTAGACTACCAACGATTTACAAAACATCCATCCATATGTACAAAAAATATTCCTAAATGCACCTGACTTTATGAATTGCTTTTTCAAGGTACCGTATATTTTTTCATTCTGTAATTATATTTAAAAAAACAGTTATTAAATATATATCAGGGATGAGATTTTTCCGTATAAATACGAATTTCTGTATTTTCCGACCTCTGAGGGACGACCCATGTGATTCGCGTAGATCCGAGTTGTTGTTGTTTTTTTGGTTGGGGTTGCACGATGATTGAAATCGTGCAAGTAGCCTTAAGCTAGCGCTGAAACGTGTTACTCGACCCGGTGACTTTTTATGAATGGCGGTGAGAATTTGAGATTGCTAGTGCTGTCATAAAACTCCCAACAGTTGTGATGTAACTGTATAACAGGCTGTAGTCTGACGCGCTACATGTCTGCTGTTACGGTACTGTTTTTAGTTTTGATTCACTCTTAGCTGTGCTGTGCTTGGTTTGAGCCACTTTAATTTGCATTTGGGAACACAACATTCGTCATTAGAAACGTTTATAAATCTGCTGTTGTTTACAAAGAGAGGTTTCAGTGTCACGTGATCCTTCAAAAATCATTCTAATATGCTGATTTGCTGCTCAAGGAACATTTCTCATTATTAAATATCAATGTTAAAAACAGTTTTGCTGCTTAATATTTTTGTGGATGATACAACTGAAAATTTTTTTTTAATGATCATGCATGAGTGAAGACATGCATTAACACATTTAATTAATGTAGTTGATAAATGCAAATAAATGATGTTCATTAAACTTTATATTTATCAAAAAATCCTGAAAAATATAGTGTATCACCATTTCCACACAAAATATGCAAACTTGTTTTTAACATTTTCACATGATCTTTTAGAAATCATTACAATTTTTTTGACACTCAAAAACATTTCTGATTATTATCACTGAAAACTGGAGTAATGATGAAGAAACTTCTGCTTTGCATCACAAGAATAACATTACATTTTGAAAAATTTTTTTTTATTTGTAATAATATTTCACTATATTACCGTTTTGTTTTACTTTATTTTGATCAATTAAACTCAGCCTCGATGAGCAGAAGATATTTATTTAAAAATCATTAATAATTGTAATGTTTCCAAACTTTTGGCAGGTGCTTTAATAATAATAACAATTATATATACTTTACTATAATATATTATAGTACTTTATTATAATATATTATATTATATTGTTATCATGATTATTAAATGCTGCTTTTTATTTTTTACAGGACAATAGTATGTATTATTAAAATATAAGGTATATCTTTTAATGTGCTAAAATATATATTTTTAATAATAATTTTTTTGTCTCTGCCTGATATATAATTACTGGTATATATGAGATAAATAGATACTTATATCTATAAAATAAATAAATAGATACATTTCTGTTTTTGCCTTTAAATATATATTTCTTCGTCACTTTTGACCTAGGAGGAAAACCATAGAATTTAGGAATGTGTGTTTCATAAATTAGTCCCTTGGTCTAGAAATAGCGGTTTAATTCTACATAGGGTGGTCTGCTTCATTGTGGCAGCCATTTTAAGATCACATGACCAGCCAAATGCTACTCGCTTTATTTTACTAAGCCCCAAATATTGAACACTTCTAGTTGCAGAATAAGTTCACCATGCCTGTGAATTTGGCATTTCCATGACTGCATTGTTAACAAAACTGATTCTACATCCACACCAATAGGGGTCAGTATAAAGTCAAAGAGTAGTGTAGTATTGGCTAATTAAATAGATGAAAAATTGATTGCCGCAACTTTCCCTTACAGAAAAACCACATGAATTTCACATGTGGCCACATATACATGTGATTCTGCACAAGTGAAATTTCACATGTGAAAATCACATGTGAAGCGTGTGCTTTGCACATGGAAAATATGTGCATGGGAAATGTGTGTTTTTGGAACATTTTCATGTGAATCCCATGTGAAACCCATGTGACCACATGTCAAACACATGAGATCACATGTGAAACACAAGTATATTCCCATGTGAAACCCATGGTACTTTCCTATGTGAAACCCGTGTGAAACTCATGGGATCACACCCCTCATGTGAAAACATTTATTCCCATGTGAAAATGTAAATCCCATGAGATCCCATGTAAAATACATGTAAATTACCATGTGATCACATGTGAAACACATGGTACTTTCCTATGTGAAACCCGTGTGAAACTCATGGGATCACATGTAAATTCTCATGTGAAACCCATGGTATATTCTCATGTGAAACACACGTTTATTCCCATGTGAAACCCATGGTACTTTCCTATGTGAATCCCATGAGATCCCATGTAAAATACATGTAAATTACCATGTGAAACATGTGAAACTTGTGAATCCCATGTGAAACGTATATTATAAACCTGCGTGTGTTGCAATGTGATTGTGAAATGACTTTAAAAACTCAATATTTACCTCATGCACAAGATACACTCAAAAAATATTTAATAATGTTAAAGACCTCAATTGTATAGTAAAATTCCATTACGTTTTATTAAGCAATCCTTATACACTATTCATATTATGAAGAATTTAAAAATAATAACTACAGTCTAAAGCATTTATATAAATATTAAAGTTCTTATATGCTTCCTAAACAGTCACATAGCAAAGATCTAACGTCTTGTTCTGTCTAGTTAGGCAGGTGACATATTGAAAAAAAAATGTTAAAGTCTTTTTTAGAGAAACGTGATTAAAATCTCCTAGAATAAAATTGGATGCTTCGGGTGAGATGTTTTGAAGTTTTTGCACACCATCAAATAAAATCCTCGTAGCAGTCCCTTGGTTTGCTTTCGGATGAATATACACGGTTGTTATAAATATTTGCGGAAATTCGCAGGGCAGATAAAACGGACGGAGTGATACAGATAACAGTACAACGTCAGACGTGCAGAGTCTTTCTCCAACAGTCACAGAGTTACAGTAACACTTGTTAATGTAGAGATACACACCCCCTCCACGGGATTTACCTGTTGCCTCTACTTTCCGATCCAAACGAAATGGAATACCGAATCCATCAATGAATAGATCGCTGTCCAAATCCTGCTCCGTTAGCCAAGACTCTGTAAATGCCATGACACAGCTGTCTCTATATTTCCGGAGGAAGTGAACATTTCCTTGTAGCTCATCAAGTTTATTTCGTAAGGACTGAACATTTCCCAACACCACAGAAAGTAGTGGGATACGGGTAAGCGGTTGTTTCCTTAGTCACAATTTAACGCCTCCTCTTTCCCCCGCTTCCTTTTCTTAACTTTACATGGCTTATCTCCCATCGCAGAGTTGAAATTATCCCTTCAATGAATGCAATCAGGGAACTGAAAATCCGACTGTAATCCAGTAATTTAATTATGTGTTTTCCATTGTAGCAGTTGGTCTCTAGTTTATTGTTTCCTCTGAGATTTAACTGTGATCCCTTGACACAAAATAGTCAAGTTGACCAAAATCCACAGAGCAACAATAATTAAAAGTTCCATTAGTATAGGTCGATAGTACAGTGTCTAAAGGACCTTGTTCATGACACTCCCAGGCAATAAAGCATAAAAAACATTAGAAAACAACCTAAAAACGTAACACAAAGGACGCTGAAAAACCCGCTGCCAGTCGCCGCATGAGCATGCGCTCTGAAGCTTAGTCCACAAGGGAGACTTTATGCATTTAGCAGATGATTTTATCCAAACTGCATTGCATTCAAGGTATATTAAGGTCTGTTGTGATCACAGGCTGGCGAGTCATCGCAGGTGGAGACGGTCTCTGAGGAGAATAAGGGTTTGATCTGGACTCTCCTGAAGCAGCTGAGGCCAGGGATGGACCTGTCAAAGGTGGTTTTGCCGACGTTTATCCTGGAGCCGCGTTCATTTCTGGACAAGCTGTCGGATTACTACTATCATGCCGACCTACTGTCCCAGTGAGCACCTCATTATCAACACTACTGCAGCCAGACACACTTTACTGACACTAGCGGTTTAGCTTTCATTGGGTTTGTTGGAGAAGAGATAAAGGTATATACTTGTGTTTCAGGGCTGTGGTGGAGGATAGCGCGTACAGCAGAATGAAGCAGGTCTTGCGCTGGTATCTGTCAGGCTTCTACAAGAAACCAAAGGTGAGTTGGGTGAAGTGCTCATTTTTAGATTGAGAATCATGAGCCGATTCACAGTAGCCAGATTTGTATGCATATTTTGAGATATAACATAAACATAACTGGACAAAAAACACTAAAATATACAACTGTTCACAAGTTTTTTTATGTTTTTAATGAATTCTCTTAAGCTCACCAGGGTGGCATTTTTTGATTGAAAACAGTACAAACAGTAATATTTGGTAATATTATTATAATGTAACATAACAATTTTCCATTTTAATACATTTTACATTGTAATTTGTAATGTATTATATTATTTTTCAGTGTCACATGATTCTTCAGAAATTCTAAAATGCCGCTTCATGTTTTTTATGGAAACTGTGAGGAATTAGAAAGTTTAATAGAAAGTTCAAAAGAACAGCACAGAATAAACAATATTTATTCTAAAATAAAGCTAATCTAAAATAAAATACAAATATATATATATAATTTATAAACAAAATGTGAAAAATATATTTATTCTAAAATAAAACAATGTAATTTTTATAAAACAAAACAATATATTTATTATAAAATACTAATTTATATTTACTATAAAATAAGTGATAAAGTCATTTAAATATATATATATTTTTAATTACTGAAACAAACCTAAATATATTATTTAAAAGTTTGGGGTTGGAAAGATTTATTTAACGTGTTTGAAAGAAGTCTCTTCTGCTCATCAAAAATACAGTAAAAAATATTATTACCATTTAAAATAACTTTTTTATATTTTAATATATATATTAAAATGTAATGTATTCCTGTTATGCAGATTATTACGCATTAATCCAGTCTTCAGTGTCACCTTATTACGCATTAATCACATTCAGTGTCACCTTCAGAAATCCTTCTCATATGCTGATCTGGTGCTCAATAAACATGTATTATTATTATCAATGTTAAAAATGTACATTTTAATTGAAGCTTAATATTTTTGTGGAAGCTGTGACAAATTTGTAACATTTGAAGAATAGAATGAGAATAAGAACAGCATTTATTTGTTCTTCTGATACATTATTATTTTGTAACATTATAAATGTCTTTACTTTCACTTAATGCATCTTTGCTGAATAGATATAACAAAAACAGAACAGTAGTGTATACTTCTGAAGACATGTATTCATCATTAGGGTGTGCGTATGGTTTATATTTACACTAACTGTGTTTCTTGAATGTCTTTCAGGGGCTGAAGAAACCTTACAACCCTATTCTAGGAGAGATGTTTCGCTGCTGCTGGCTGCATCCACAAACAGACAGCTGTACATTTTACATCGCAGAGCAAGTGAGACTCTACAATTACTATTAAAATATCTGACATCAAACCGAGCGACATTTTAAAACAATATACTGAAGTTTCTGGACACGTTCTGGTTGTCTAATGCAGTGTAAAGAGGTTAGTCGTCTTCCTCTGCATACAATGTAAACATGACGACAGTCTCTGTTTGTAAAACAATGGAAACCGATAAGCTCGTGTGATAAGCGGTTGACTTTTGTACTTTCAGGTTTCTCATCACCCTCCTGTTTCAGCTTTCTACATTAGCAATAGGAAGGACGGATTCAGCATTAGTGGAAGCATTCTGGCCAAATCCAAGTTTTATGGTATATAACGTTCATGCTGCAGTTCAAATACAGACATGCAGTGATTTTCATGTGCTTTTGTTGTGATGCTGGTTGTAAGTTCAGTGTGATTTCTTAAAGGGAACTCGCTGTCTGCTATACTCGATGGAAAGGCCAGACTCTTGTTTCTCTCCCGAGATGAAGAGTATATCATCACAATGCCGTACGCTCACTGTAAAGGTGATGGACCCTAAATTTCATAATTAAATAATGTGCTGAATTTTTAATTATGCCTTATATATAGTGTATAGTAAGAAATAGTACACCCACAAATAATAATACATTTAAATTTAACATCAAAAAACAAATCCTACATAATTTTGTTATTAACTCATTTAATTCCAAACACATATGCTAATATTTGTATTATTTGCAATGAAATTAGGTAAATAATAAGAAAACTGTCAATATTATTATTTAAAAAATATAGATGATTAATAATATATTATTTTAAAACAACAACAAATTTTGTGTTTGTGTGTACATTATTCATTTGTGAATAACATTTGTGTGTACATTATTCTAAAACAAAACTTTTTTTCTAGAATCTTCTAGAAAACAAACTAAATTATAAAATAAAATTAAAATCATAATTTATTCTAAAATGTAATATTACTTTTTTAATTGATGTATTTATTTAGGTTGGTTTTATTATTAATTTTACTAAATACTATATATTTTTAAATTGTTTTATTGTTTTATTTATACACAGATAAATAATAACTGTCAATGTTTATTTGAAACGTTAATACATGGAAATTGTGTCTTTCTTACAGGGATTCTGTATGGTACAATGACATTAGAACTTGGCGGGAAAATCACCATTGAGTGTGAAAAAACACAATTTTACACAGAACTTGAATACAAATTGAAGGTAAGTCCCAAGCCTAATTATGCAACTTATTTATTTTCTTAATTAAAATCTTACAACAGTTTCTTTTTCTCTGTTCCAGCCTTTTCTTGGCAGCTCTTGCAACGTTAACCAGATTTCTGGAAAGATCCGTATGGGGGAAGATGTTCTGGCGACAGTGGATGGGCACTGGGTAAGAATCATTTCAGACACTTAAATAAAATAACAGTCATATCAGAGACATTTCTTATATCTTGTATTTTATTATAAATTAACAATATTCTAAAATTATATAATCATATTTAATCTAAAAATCTAAAATATCTATTCTAAAATAAAAAAGATTGTTAATTATGTAAGAATGTTTATTTTAAAATAATAAATGTTGATTACAAAATGTCAGTTTTTTAAGTATTTTGGCTTGTTTCATCAGTAGCTGACAGCAAGATGTGGCAAACGTAATCCTTCAAGTGTCTCTTCAAAGACAAGAGAAAATAAGACAGAACTTTTTTGATTCCTATGAGAGGAATGGAGGCGAAGCTTAAGCACACAAGTTACAAGATCAGAGCGGTTGACGGCACTTGAACTCACAGACGTGTTTGAAATCCAAATCTTTCTGCAGGACAGTAAAGTGCACCTGACTGAGAAGGGGACGGGCCAGCAGGAGGTGCTGTGGAACCCCAGTCCAGACATACGCAGACAGCGGCTGAAGAGACAGGTGGTGCAGATGGACCAGCAGGAGGCGTTCGAGTCTGAGAGGTTAGTCTGTTAGTCAAACACATTCAGAACCTGAAGGGTTAAAGACAACAGGGAACGAGAGAGCTGCAAAATATAGTAGTCAACATTTGAAGCGGATAAAGAAGTTAATTAAAGTTGTCCTAAGACAAGAACACATTTTGGTTTTTGGTTTTAGGACAACTTTGATAAAAGTTTTTAATCCGCTTCAAATGTTGACTAGTGTAGATTATCCATATGCAAGTTGATTTGTGATTTACCATACTTTTTTAATGTTTTATTTATTTTAATTACCGATTTTTATTTATTTATATAATTTTAGTATAAATAATATTATTATTATTATTAAATAAAAAATATATAATAATAATAATAATAATGCTCATAATCATCATGATTATTAGTATGCATTATAATACGTGTATGATTATAATATATATATTATACTAATTATTATTATTATTATATATTATAATATGTATATAGTATGTATTATAATATTTCAATGAATATTATTTTATATTTTATATAAATAATTACTAATTGCATTTATATATATGTGTATACAGGTGCTGGTCATATAATTAGAATATCATCAAAAAGTTGATTTATTTCACAAATTCCATTCAAAAAGTGAAACTTGTATAATGTATACATTCATTCCACACAGACTGATATATTTCAAGTGTTTATTTATTTTAATTTTGATGATTATAAGTGACAACTAATGAAAACCCCAAATTCAGTATCAAAATTAGAATATTACTTAAGACCAATACAAAGAAAGGATTTTTTGAAATCTTGGCCAACTGAAAAGTATGAACATGAAAAGTATGAGCATTACAGCACTCAAGTTGGGGCTCCTTTTGCCTGAATTAGCAAATGCGGCGTGGCATGGAGTCGATCAGTCTTTGTTATTTGCTCTGATAGTGGCCTTCAGCTCTTCTGCATTGTTGGGTCTGGCATATCTTTGATTTTTAATCGCTTAAGAACAGGGATACCATGGTCCTTAAACCAGGTACTGGTAGCTTTGGCACTGTGTGCAGGTGCCAAGTCCTGTTGGATCAAATGAAATCTGCATCTCCATTGGTCAGCAGCAGGAAGCATGAAGTGCTCTTCCTGGTATACGGCTGTGTTGACCTTGGACCTCAGAAAACACAGTGGACCAACACCAGCAGATACATGGCACCCCAAACCATCACTGACTGTGGAAACTTTACACTGGTCTCAAGCAACGTGGATTCTGTGCCTCTCCTCTCTTCCTCCAGACTCTGGGACCCTGATTTCCAAAGGAAATGCAAAAATTACTTTCATCAGAGAACATAACTTTGGACCACTCAGCAGCAGTCCAGTCCTTTTTGTCTTTAGCCCAGGCGCTTCTGATTCTGCTGTCTGTTGTTCAAGAGTGGCTTGACACAAGGAATGCGACAGCTGAAACCCATGTCTAACTTTGGACCACTCAGCATACGTCTGTGCGTAGTGGTTCTTGAAGCACTGACTCCAGCTGCAGTCCAGACATTTTTGAATGGGTCTTGTCTCACAATCCTGTCCAGGGTGCGGATATCCCTATGCTTGTACTACATTTTTCTACCACATCTTTTCCTTCGCCTCTCTATTAATGTGCTTGGACACAGAGCCCTATCTGTGAACAGCCAGCCTCTTTTGCAATGACCTTTTGTGTCTTGCCCTCCTTGTGCAAGGTGTCAATGGTCATATACAACTGTCAAGTCAGCAGTCTTCCCCATGATTGTGTACACAGAACTAGACTGAGAGCACCATTTAAAGGCCTTTGCAGGTGTTTTGAGTTAATTAGCTGATTAAAGTGTGGCACCAGGTATCTTCAATATTGATTTTCACAATACTAAAGGCCTTTTGTTTTGAGTATACTGAATTTGGGTTATATACAAATAAACACTTGAAATATATCAGTCTGTGTGGAATGAATGTATACAAATAAACACTTGAACAAGTTATCAGTCTGTGTGGAATGAATTTGTAAATCAACTTTTTGATTATTCTTTATATGACCAGCACCTGTGTGTATATATATATATATATATATATATATATGTGTATTAGGGGTGTAACGATTCATCGATATGGATCGATATATCGATACAATGTATGACGATACGATGCATTGATGCCACGCGTAAAATATCGATATCTGTAGTATAAAAAGGCACCTTTATTTGGGCACTGTCCACATTTTCAAATAATGTCCATCTATGCATTACAGCCAACGCGTGCATTCTCATTCAAACTCACGTATCAATCAGGACTCGATATAAGGACTGCCCGAAGGCACGAGGCGAGCATATATGACGCTCGGGATTGTTGGAGTCACAGTCGAGCGCTGTGTGAGAAGTTTTCAGCGCATACATCTGAAGCGCGCGGAGCCACGGATCTAAACTTGGCCACCCTTGGCGACCCTCAAACCTGCAGTTTTGTCCCCTTTTTCTTGACAAGAAATGCCTTTATTAAGATGCGGAACCGGTGTATTTTTTTGCATCCAAATCAAACGGGAGACTTTTCAGACGCGTGCTTCAGGTTTTCCTCAGCGCCAGGCACGAGTCAAATGAGCGCAGAAAAGGTACACCAGCCAAATGAGCTCCGGCAGAACAATGAGATGCTGTTAGGCTATATGTCAGTAAAACAAACTTCCCTGCCCTGTCAGCCGTCACTGTGCTCACAGCGCACACTCTGATCGCATCATCATAAATAAGCGCACAAGAAACTATGAGCATACGACGCAGTTCTGTCATCAGTTAAGTTGTGAAATTAGCAATTAGGTGATTAAAGCTGCAAACTGTGCATGCATGTATGTATGCATTACATTTCAGAACGTCTCTCAAATGCATACTAAAATATAGGCTATCGTGCAATTCCAGATCACAATAAGGAGCAAGCTGATATGTATTTAAATTTTTTATTTAATGCACAAGTAAATGTGAGCACAGTGCAATTATACTAGAACATATGCAATATTTTTTCATTAATTTAAAAGTACAAACGAAAATGAAACCATATAAATGCATAAAACAACTCATTTTCCATTCTGGCATTTATGTGCTGTTGTCTTCCAGCCTTTTTCACATTCGTATCACTAACTGCATGTCTCATCCATGAGTATGTCATTTTAGAGAACAAGTTTAGGGGGATTTTGAGAACCAGAACCAAACTGACAGAGCAATAAAGCTATAGTGAGCCCATTTTATTAAAATACCTGGAGGTGAGGAATAATACAAAAATTGTCATATTACTTGATACAATAATTCACAAATATCTGAATTACAATTATGTAGAAATTCATTGTATTCAACTGTGTTTTAGGCACTAAAATAGTCTAGTATTTTATAGTCAACCACATTTTTATATTGAAATAATGAAGATTTATGTGCCACCCCAGGCTGGTTGCTGGCCCCTCCCTGGCCACCCCTATGAAAACATCCTGGCTCTGCCACTGACACAGACAGCCGCGCCAACTCTGCGTGAATACTGAATTGAGCTCTCCTCCGCTTTTTTGTGCATGGATGAATAAATACAGACAAAACTACATCAAAATGAATGTTTTGGATAATATCCTTGTAAGCAGGATCTGTATCTGTAGAAAATATTTTTAGCACTGAGCCCATAGTAGCATTTTTAGATTTATGTTCATGTTATATATTTTTGGTTGCATTTGTGAGTTAATAAAAATGTAGATGGTTGTTTTAAATATGTATATAATATCATAATATCGATATATCGATCGATATACTCCTGTATCGAATCGAATCATAATCGTAGGATTTTTTGAGGTATCGGCAAATATCGTATCGCTGGGTATGAGAATCGATATCGAATTACTCAAAATTAAATTCAAAATATTCGAAACGTCCGATTTACACCCCTATATATATATATGTATATAGTTTTCATATTGTATGTATTGTTTGTATATTTTAATATACGTTAATATACATTTTAATATACCTTAATCTTAACATTCATAAATCATGACTTTTTATTTTGAAGCTATTTTTGTTACAAATAAAAGCCATACATTTTTTTCACTTTTGGGGCTCTTCAAAAAACTCAAGCTCTGCTAAAACATGTTCAATAATGAAATGAAACATTAGCACAAGTGTCAAAATACATGACTGTCAGTGGGGAAGGATGTTTTTGGTGTAGTTACAGGATCTACCAGCAGGTGTGATCTGCTAACGCTAGCCAGTCAAAACTTGTTGAAGACTATGCATCTCTTGAGTCTCTTATTCAACTTTGTAAAGCATCATTAAATATGACCTTAATGTTCTGGTTGATGTTATAGCACTTCAAAGAGCTGTGAAATGTGCTGTTACTGAATGGTAATGGCTGTTTGGTGTGTGTTCCTGCAGGCTGTGGCAGCATGTGACCAGAGCGATTAATGATAAAGACCAGATGAGAGCCACGCAGGAGAAGTTTGTGCTGGAAGAGGCTCAGCGGCAGGAGGCCCGAGAGCGAGCCGAGCAGCCCTGGAACCCACGACTCTTCACCTTCAACTCTGACACCAATGAGTGGCACTACAAATACACTGAGTACGTCCACAAGACCACACCGAGGCTTTTATTAATTACCATACACACACAATACAGAAAAATAATGTGCTATATAGCTAAGTTAACTGATAGCCCAATTTATATTGGTGTATATGTACAGTGTTTTTTTGTAACACTTTATATTTAGGTTACATTAGTTAGCATTGGTTATCTGCATTAGTTCACATGAACTAACAGTGAGAAATACTTCTAAAGCTTAACCTTGGTTAATTTTTTTGTCTGCTAATATTATTTGATGGAAGTGAGTTAAAAATTAACAGTTAATGAACATTAACAAAGAGTAATAAATACCGCAATAAATGTACTGCTCATTAATAGATAATGTTAAGTAATCCAATAACGTCCCAGGTTACGTATGTAACCATGGTTCCCCGAGGAACGATACACTGCGTCAATGACGCTTTGGGGAACGCCCCTGGGTTCTCACGCTCTGAAAAATGTGTGTAATCAGTCCAACGGAATGGCGATACGTCATGGGCGGGGTGACGTAGAGACCAGAGAGCTTAAAAGCGCATCCGGAACGAGTAACAGCAGCTTCTGAAAAGATGAAGCAAGTCGCTCACAGGGATGCAGGAAGTATGGCATGCGACGCTGCATCTCATTCCTCGGGGAACCATGGTTACATACATAACCTGGGACGTTCCCCTTCGGAACCCGATCTGCGTCAATGACGCTTTGGGAACGACACTGCCCACGCCACCATACTGACAAATGCCTGTCTAGTGTGAAATCACGGCGAGCACAGCTACGACAAATGCACCTGGAAAGACTGGAGCGGTACCATACTTCTCCTGGCCTCAAGTGCAACGAAAGAAACTTGTACCAACGGGTAACACCCCTAATGACTGACCACCCAAAGGGACGTGGTAAGCAACCTGCAGAAAATCGTTACTGCAGGAACTTCAGAACTAACCAAATGAGCAGTTAACTTGGAGCAGCTGACAATTTCCGCATCATGATGTGAACAATCCACATCAAGGACAGTTTCCTCGTTGAGGGATCTCTGGACTGGAGTACGGTCTCAACAACCTCAGTTGAGAGACCGGAAGCTATGAGTTGTGCCCCCTCAGGGGCCACACCCACAGTTTCCACAACTCCGGACGGGGGTGAATGGAGCTGGATGAGTCCAAGAAAACCAGAAGGGACATTGCGAGGTCGCTCGAGATGCAAACAAGTCCACCTGGGCTCGACCAAACTTCTTCCAAATCTGCTCCATCACCTCGGTGTGGAGCTTTCATTCCCCCGGGCCTCAGCCCCTGCCTCGACAGGATATTTGCTTCTTAATATGTAAGAGACCACCGAAGTATTGTCTGTGCGCACTAGCACATGATGGCCTCTCAGGTCTGGGAGAAAGTGTTTCAAAGTTTGAAATACTGCCAGCATCTCCAGGCAATTGATGTGCCACATGAGATGGGGACCTTCCCACAGACCTTGGGCAGAGCGGCCACTCATGACCGCTCCCCAGCCAGTGAGGGAGGTGTCCGTCGTTAGCGTTACGCAACGACATGGAGCCCCCAACACAGTGCCTTGTGACAGGAACCACAGTTTCTTCCACATGTCTAAGGCACGTAAGCATCGCCGCGTGACCTTGATCATGCAAAAAAAAAAACAGTCCTCAGATCTGATTTGAGACACGACTGGCTTGATAGTAAGCATCTTGAACTTGAGTCTCGTGACTGAGTGGTTCAATAATCTCAGATCTAGAATAGGACGCAACCTCCCATCCTTCTTCGGAACTATGAAGTAACGTCTGTAGAACCCTGACTCTGTCACGAGGAGGAACCACCTCAATGGCCCCCTTCCTCAAAAGAGTATCTAATTATTTTTCCATTACCAGAGCCTGCTCGGGGCCCACCAGAGTGGTAAATACCCCATTGAACCGAGGCAGACAAGACCCGAACTGAATCTTGTAGTGTGCAGGACCCATTCTGGTGTGCTTTGAACTACATGGCAGAAGCTTCCACGCTGCCAGACTGGCAAGGGAAACAGTCTCTAGAGACTGGCCTCTGGTGTGCTTTGAACTACTAGCTCCCCGCTGAAGTGGAGGACGGCAGGAATGCTCTAGCTGTTCTAAACTTTTTTAGAGGTAGCGAGCCTCTCAGGACCGCTGTGCCCTGAGAAAGAAACATGGGCGCTCCCTGGAACCGTGGGCGGAAGGGGAAACGGAACAATCTCCTAAAGGCACTGAGGAGAGACGGGCACCGTATACTGAGGTGTGTACCGCTCCTCCCCAGAGGGGCCTGCTCCCCCGAAATCCTAAGCATAAGCATCCGGACTGAAGCATCATGAAGTCTTCTATTGAAATGATGGTCCTCAGACCCGCATCATCTCCCAGGAAGACTAAACTGGTAGAACCAGAGCTGCTAGGCAGGATCCCGGGACACTATTTGCAGGAGCTCCCACACCGCCAGGTGACCTACTAAGGGAACCAGTCTCTCGAGACTGGCCTCTGGTATACTTAGAGCTGCTAGCTCGGTGCCCTGAAGCGTAGGACCGACAGGGGATGGCCGATCTAGCTACTCTAAAGACCTCTGAAGAGGTAGCGAGCCTCCCAGTACCGCTAAGTTTCCGGGCGGAGACTGAGAGAAGCGCTCGCGGGAAACCGCTGCGCCCTGAAACACCACAGGGTTGGCAGAACGATCTCCTGAGGGCACTGAGGAGAGACGGGCACCATATAATGAGGTGTACACCGCTCTTCCCCAGAGGGGGCCGGCCCTCAAAAGTCCTGGGCCATAGGTGTCAGGACGTTTTAGCCAAAGATTATCCAGCGAAAATGACGGTCCGCAGATCCACCTCCTGCTAGAAGCCTTCGGCCCGGGAGTGCCACTCTGACTCCAAACTTCTGAGGAGTACGAGAAGTGACATTCTCTGAATAAGGAGCTGGAACACGGTTGGGGCTGCTCCCGCCCAGCAGCCCCTAGGCCTGTGTCCAGTATTGGAAAATGTCGTGACAGATAGCCCACAAGCATCTGTCCCACCTCAGACATCGCCCTAAAACCTACTCATACAGACCCCGAAATAGAAATATTCAAATAAGGGCAAAGAGCCAGAATGAAAAAATTGTTAAACCCATGCTCTCAACACCTCGGTGTGGAGACAGGGAAAACCAGAGGTCCCAAATGACAACAACAAAAACAACGACAGAGAGTGCATTAGAGAGTGAGGGAGGAGAAAGGGGAGCAATTGAGCACACCTGAACGAAAATTCAGCGAACTGATCTAAGGTACACAGGCCTATTTCTCTCAAATATTATTCATAAATCTGTCTAAATCTGTGTTACACACAGGTCTCAAGACACTGCTGTTTTTGTTAGCTCGCCCTGGAAAATTTAGAGGTATTGATCAGTGTGATCTGATGGAGACAAACAACAGTAAATAAGACCAATGACACGATTTCATAAAAGAATGGCAATAACAGAAAAGCGCACGTGATGCTGCAAAAGACACAACACGCGAATCACTCGCTACATTGCAAAAAACTTTCTTCCCTCGTAAACATCCAAAGTAATACTCACTTCACGGATCCGATAGCTTTTAAAAGCTCTCTCCACAATAATGCTAACAACATCAACCTCCTCAGTCTCTCTCACATAAAGAGAGTGTAGATTTAAACGCGACCCCACCCATGACATTTCGCCATTCCGTTGGACTGATTACTCACATGTTGCTCAGAGCGTTGGGAACACAGGGGCGTTCCGTTCCATGAGCTTTTAGCGTGATGACATTTCGACGCAGCTCGAGTTCCGAAGGGGAACTAATGTTATCAAATGCCACCTTATTATGAAGTGTTACACCTTTTATTATATAATATATTATTACATTTTGAATTGTTAATAATAATACTAATTACTAAATACTAATTAATAATACTATTATTAGCAGCAGTAGTAGTTGTAAATACTATGTTATTAATATGTTTATACAATTATATATATATATATATATATATATATATATATTAATGTGTATGAATATCTGTGTGTGTGTGTGTAGTTTTATTATTTGTCATGTATAGATGTTTATTAATTATCATACACAAATGCTACAGAATAATATGTTAGAGGCTAAATTAACTGATGACCTAGTTTTCAGTGGTGTATATGTTTTTATTACATATTATTATTAGTAGTACTAGTAGTAGTAGCACATACTATAATGTTGTTATTATATATTTAATTGTATTTATTTGTATGAATATTAATTTACAATTTATTGTAATAAATCAACATTAATAAGTTAATTACAGTATTTTAATTTATTCTTTTTTATATTTTAATCTTAAAATGTGTAAATCATTGCTTTTTCAAGCATTTTTATATGAATAAATACAAATTACAACTCTACAAATTTGTCAGTGTTCCAGTATCTAATAATCTCCTGTTCTCAGCACTAAGCCGTGGGATCCGGACAGCTGTTTGGGGCAGTTTGAGAAAGACGGTGTCATCCAGACAAAAGAGAAATCCCAGCGCCAGCGCAGCAGCTTCTCCTACAGCCAGAACTGGGCTGCACAGCAGAAGGTGAGTCCCACAGGTTCCTTGTGTTCATGTAGGTGGCTTACTGGCCTTTCAGGGTGTGTTTGGTTAACAGACGTGTGTGTTTGTCAGGTGCGTATTAACGCCAAACACAGGAAGTCGAGCAGCCAGCCGTCCAGCTGCAGTCAGAACACAGAGAGCAGCAGCAGCACACCAGAACCCAACCATGAGTCATCCGACAACGAAGGCCAGTCATCAAGCCATAAGCAAACACAGCTCCATTCTGAGAGATGAATAAATAGTTCTTCCGGCAATTAAAATAGTTAATCAGTCTGACGGTAGACTGTTACAAAAGCTTCAGACATGACTAATCCAATCAGATTTTCAAACTTCAACTATCTGCTTTGTGCTTTATTACTGTAAACTAGCTGCACCTATACAAACAATTTGGACATTTAAGTACCTATACAAAAGTTATTAAAAGTCGGGTGTTTGTCTAATCAGCCACACGTGAACATGCTGTTAAAACGGAGTAAAAAAAATATAAAATAATTTATTCTAAAATTAAACAATTTGTTCTAAATAAAAAAATTCAATTAAAAAAAAAACAAAATAAAATAAATAAAACAAAAAAAAATATAGTATTCTAAAACAGTTTATTCTAAAATTAAAAACTCTAAAATAAATATAAATAAAAATGAAATAAAAAAATTTTTATAAAAAGTTGTAAAATAAAATATTATATATAATAATATAAATTTGTTATGAAATTGTATACAATGATTACAAATTATAAAACAATAATAATAAATAATATTACATTAATAAAATGTATTTTAAAAAAAATATGTGTAGTATGTATTATTTCTGTATGTATATAGAAAACACACACATAAGTATATATATATATTATTTTTTATTATATTTTCAAGAACAGTTCAAGTCTTCTAGATATTTTGATATATCTCATTTTGACATTCCTCAGGCTTTCTGAACCAGTGTGCGAGATGCACAAAAGAAGTGAAGGACATCGCCCTCATAGAAACCTCGGTAGCAGCTATACAGAAAACACAGCAGGACATCCAGAGGCAAGTACAGCCTGAGACATACTGTGTTCATCATTACTGATGGCATAACATCTACATGTCTCTTTGCTATTCAATATCGTATATTAATAACACTGATCCTTTTATTTTCAGAAACCTGAGTGTACTGGGACGTCAGATCACGCGGCACAAGACGGCGGAGGAGAGCAAGTCCTTGAGCGGCCGCCACTGTCTCATCCTCTGCATGCTGTTGCTTTTCCAGCTACTCATCAACTACGTCTTCACTTAAGATGCTGTCACCTAGCAACCATCGCCTAGCAATAAACACAGCCAAACTATCACCGCCACACAGCCCCTTGAATGCACCGTCGCGATGTTGCTACCGACCGTAGCCGTACCATCAAGCACTAAGCACTTCAATTAGAGAGAAAGAGACTCTTGTTTTAATGAATATGACTGATAATCATTTCAGAGTGGATGTAGAACACTGTACTGCCACTCTCTGTAACTGACGTGTTCCCTCTTTCTTACGTACTTCCCTTTCTCTGCAATATAGGTCATGTATTTGTGGCATATTTAAATGCAGTTGAATGGGTTCGTGTTTGCGTTTCCCACAAACTCCTCTTCCATTTATACACCGGGCCTTAATACTGATGCCAAAAAGGGGTAAAAAGAAGCGAAAAGGCAGTGAAGTCCACCAGTGCAATTTTATTATGCTTTCAAGTGAACATCTAACCACACAAATTTGCTCGTTTTATTATTTAACCAAAACAGTGTTTCTGTATAGAACAATTCAAAGAAGAGTAAATGTTTACAAACTTGATTGTACACAAAGGAAACAATGCTCTGACACCAAATGCGTCGTGTAGATTTAGATGAAATTAACAAATTGAAGAAAGCACTACGATAACAGAATGAACAATCAGACATAAGACTTTGGCAAGCCAATTTAACATTTAATCCTTAAAACATACCAGTATCCAGTTTCATACTACTAGGACTTATTTGTATCTACTAGTATATATTACATTAAGTACTGGTTCTTATTTATTAGCTACTTTTTCTTATGCATTAGCTATTAGTTTTTATTCATTAGCTACTAGTTCTTATTCATTAACTAGGCCTCCCAGTGATTACTATTTAGCTACTAGATCCTATTCATTAGCCTACTAGTATTTATTCATTAGTGTTTGCTACTAGTGTTTGATCATTAGCTACTAGTGTTTGATCATTAGCTACTAGTGCGTATTCATTAGCTACTAGAATTAGTACTTAGTATTCTAGTAACATATCAACTATTTAGTTCTGACTAGTATGTATTTCAATATTGAGTAGTGTCTTTTTAAATGTTACTAGTAAGTATTCATTAGATACTAGTACATATTTATTGAATACTAGTATTTTTCATTAGGTACAAGGGCCTAAATAGGTACCAGCATCTAATAAAAAAGTGTGCATACTTGTAGTTATTCATTAGTTACTAGTAGTTGTATTTTAGACTCTAGTATCATTTTTTACTTGTCTAATGTTATGACTAGTCAGAATGGCCACTGTAGGGTTCAATTAAAAATCGTACTAACATTTGGTATAAGTACTAGTATATAATACATTTGTACTAGTATGTGTTGTATAAATACTAGTAGCTAATCAGTAAGTACTAGTATCTAATGAATAAGTACTGGTATCTGTTTAATAGGCACAAGTGTCTAATGAATAAGTATTAGTAGCTAATCAATAAGTACTAGTATCTAATGAATAAGTACTAATAATGTAATAATATGTACTAGTATCTAAAAAAATAAGTACAATGTGTACTAGTACCTAATGAATAACTACTAGTATATAAAAAATACTAGTAACAATTATTATCCTAACAAGTCAAAATTATTTTTTTCTCATGTTATGGCCACTGTAGAGTTCAATTAAAAACCTCACTAGTAACATTTAGAATAAATACTAGTATATAATAAATGTGTACTTGTATCTGTTGAATAAGTACTAGTAGCTAATCAGTATGTAATAGATAAGTTGTATCTAATGAAAAGTGTTAGTACCCATTTCATAGGTACTGGTAGCATGTAAATAGATACTAGTATGTTGTAAGCAGTGGTGGAAAGAGTACTGAAAAAACATACTCAAGTAAAAGTACCATTACCTTCCAAAAAATGTAGTGTGAGTAGAGTAAAACTACTTGTCCAAAAAACTACTTGAGTAAGAGTAAAAGAGTAGCCTATTTAAAAGTACTCATGAGTAGAGTAGTGAGTACTAAGCTGTGGATTCTACATCGTCATAATAAACGCTGTAGACTGCAATTTTTTTTATTTAAAAAACATTGTACATTCTGTAATTCACATGATCTTGTTTTTCATAAAGAATGAAGAATATCTATCATCCAGCAGTTTTAAGTTTGACTGTCAACTCTTTTAATACATCAAAACAGTATTCAGTTGAAGAAAAGACGAAAGTTATTCTCAGTACAATCATCCCCATTTAAATCATAAAGTTTGAAAAAATTATTTAAAAGCATGTGTAAGGCCACTGAGACAGCATGCTGGTGTTGCACACAAAATATTGATGTTTAGAACAGTGCAAATACAAACACCATTAGAAATTCATAGTTCACTATCACACACCATGATATGGGTTAAAATGAGAGCCCATTTCTCTCCACAACAGTGGCAGTTTTAGCGTTTTGCAATAAAGAATAAGATAACTAAACTTGGATCATTTGTTACAATTTTAACATAAATTGTTCTGTAAGGATGACATCATGCCATACCTTTTACACATTTACTCGAATTGTTATGCTGATAAAACAATTTCTAAGGAAAAATGCATTAAATAGCAAAGTATTTCTAGGGAAACTTTTTCAAAAGAAAGCGTTGCTGAGCCGCGGTGGTCTCGGTGATCAGCAGCATCCACAACTGAATGGAACAAAAAGTGTTGAACTTGAAATTGTTTATGTGCGAGTGCATTTGCTAAAGGAAGGCGGATTGTATCAAATGGATCAAACAAAAAATTATTAACGAGCTGCAGTTTTATTGCATCACGCGCTGACACAGATGCAGTATAACGCCATGGGTCGCACGCGAGTTAAAGACGAGGCAGCGCACATCGCGCATCTCTAAGTGAGTGGGAATTATACCGAACGTGGCACTTGCGGGACTGTACGCAATACCCGCAACCTTACACCAAATTCCAGGCCTTGTAGATAGGCAAATAATTTAGTAAGCAGAGATTTACATTAGCATATTAGAGGAAGATGCTGATAACTCAACTGAATTGATGCCTGAAGAATGCACTTCCAGTTCCAGCAGCCATGATAAAAAGCAGTTGGCGGTCAAAGTTTTCTATGCACAATTTGATTTGATGAAAGTCTCGAGACCGATTACTATCTCTCTATCCAATCACGTTGATGGATAAAAATAATTAAAATAAGCATGTAATGACCACCAACGGAGGAAAATAGCGAGTAAAAGTACCGATACATCACTTAAAATGTACTCAAGTAAAAGTAAACAATTTTTAAACTACTCAAAAAAGTACAATTACTGATAAAGACTACTTAATTACTGTAATGTGAGTATTGTAATTAGTTACTTCACACCCCTGGTTGTAAGGTTCAAATGTTAAAACGGTTTGCCATAATAAGAATATTCATAGTCATGACTATGGGCATTGGGTAGGTCAGTCACAACAGGGACACGTGAGGCCTTCTGGGAAGTTCAAGTTCATTGAAGTTGCTTGCATTAAGTGCGATATGTTTAATAACGAAGGTGTGACTGATTAATCGAAAGTGTATATATTTGTTTGGAACAATTTAATTTGAGAATGTATTTATTTGATCATTTCACTTAATTTGTTTTATATAATCGTACTGTTTTTAAGAACACATTCATTCAGGTTTTCTGGGAGCAAGTACAGTTGAGAATCAAATTACTTTCTCTTCCTGAAGTTTTTTGTTGTGAAGTTTGAGTGACCCCTTGAGGGGAAATATTGAGGTCAAAGTACAAAACTGCCAATGCAGGATTCATATAGTAAAGTTGTGCTTGAATGATGCTTGCGCTCCTAAGGCATAGTTCAACCATTGAAATTTAAAATTATTTTTTGTTGACTTTTTTAGAGATCACAGTACAATGTTATCTTGTCTGACAACTGAAATGAATGAGATGTCAATTGCTCACTGTTTGTTAACGATTGTTAGAATTACAACACCACAGTAAAGTTTTACATTTCGACATTTTGCTTTGTCATTTTTTGAAGCATTCACATATAAAATAATAAACACATTTAGATCAGTTTTACAATGGTTGTTCATCATTTTGCCAGTATTTGAAAGCCATACACTTCATAATAAGTAGTAATATGTAGCACATGTTGTGATTATAATTTGAAAGTTAGTTGGAGGTTATCCTAACTTTATTAACAATTTTAAAGAAATATTATTTTCAAGAATTCTTAAGAAAAAAATCAGTTAAGAACAAACACCATAGCAACTGCTTTGTAATACCACGGAAACACCCTAATGACATGCTAGCGGTAGCAGCCACTTAGAACACCTCGGAAATATGTAATCATGCACTCAAAACACCTCAGCAACATGCTAACCACTCAAAATGTATTAGCAACATGCTAACCACTCAAAACACATTAGCAACATGCTAGCAGTAGCAATCACTTAAGGTGCATCCAAAATCGTTTACCGAGTTGATACTACATTTGATGAGGTATAAACTTAATGTGTTAAAAGTATGTTCTATATAGTATTAATGGAATATTAATGCATTACATTCACCGTGTTGCTATTGTCATGTAGCGGGGGCATAATTTCACCGGCATTCACAGCTCCTCTCCTGTGGCTTCATAAGACAGTAAAGTGTCCAATGGAGGTGCATTTCAGAATCTTGTTGGAAATGGTAGATCCTTGTAGTTTTCGCCTACTGCTTTAAAAATACTGTGAATTTAGACATAGTACTTGTCTCATATATTTTTTTTGGTTACTATATACTGTAGTCGGGAAGAAGTTAGAACACCATAACAGCATGCTTAACCACTCAGAACACCTTAGCAGCTTCTTCGCAAAACCCTGACACCCACAAAAAACACCTTGGCAATCATGTGTCAACTACCCACAATCCCTTGCAATGTGATGGTGCATTTTGTGCATAAGAGATGGGCAAAAAGTTCAAGTTCAATTTCTGGTTCAAAGTCCTTTGTAGTTGGAGTTTTCTTTTTGTTGTCACAGCAGGTAGTCACAGGGCTTGTTGGGACGTGGTAAAAAAGTTACTGTTTGAAAAAACCCTTCCTTCCTTCACTTCCTTGTATAAATGCAGGCCTGTGGAATGAAAGCGCAATATTTGCGCTCTGCTGTCTGATCTGGTCAAATGAAAATAGAAATAAGAGACAAACCTGCCTTAACGCACCTGCGGGTATCTAGTTAAGATTTTCATGGAAACTATGACTGCAGAAAAAGCCTCCAGGCGGAGGTTGGGTGTGTTTTTTTGGGAGCGTATGAGTCAGCGATCCACTTTCAAGCAATACACCGTCAAATACAGCCGTAGGTTATAAGACAAGTGCTATTTTAGTTCAACGTCTCATCCGCGATCCCTTGGTTTCAGGATGTTATGTTGCACAGTCATGTTAATGTAGTCTCTAGGGATACCAATGCAGAAACACATGAAGATTAGCATTTTTTTTTAGCCTTGAGTTATCTAATAAACGTATACTTGGTAACTGTTTGTTTATTTGTCTTCATGGTGATCATTCAGTTCATTATGCCAATTGTCGGCCCATCACACTGATGGACAAGTCTAGGGAGGACAACAGTAGTTGCAACAACGCCAAGGCCTTCAGGCTACATATCTGTGAGTGGGCGCATACACTGGACCTTTGTGTTCATGTTAAATACATGCGGGGGAAGATGGAAACACTCCCGAAAACGCAAGGCCTAATTAGGTCACATGTTTGCTGGACTCTACACAAAAGAATTCCTTCCTCCTACAGTAGTATAAAGTGCTTTCTGGGACAACAAAACATAAACATAAGATTCGATTCCTGAGGACAAACTGTCTATCGAATGAAACCTCAATAGATCCTTTTATGTGGACGGGACCCATGCATGATTGTCAGAAGAGTGGGGGTGGGTGATCTGACAGTACTTCTGTAAGTCAAGACCCTCGGAGGGATGGCGAGTCTCTTGGGTTCTTACTGTCACACCTTTCTTTGTTAACGGTTTCTGGATGCTCTTGGCGTGGCTCCAGTCCCAAGGACTGCAAAGAGTCTTTGTTCCACTGTAATGTCTCCAGTGCAGTTATAAATTTGGAGATTTGCTCTTTGGGAATGTGTCTTTAAACAAGGTGGTCTGTGTTGTCTTCGTGTTGCTAGGCATGTACATATTAGGTAAACAGTGTCCCATTCAAAGATTGAGGTGAGGGACTTTCTCGAAGAGACAGTCAGTAAGACAATATTTAGTGTTGTTTAGTGTTGGGAGATATGCTCCATAGTAGGACTGTGCAATTAATCGTATGTGATTGTCATGCTCATCTCATCAGTAAAGCTGGTTCCATAATTAGCAGTAAATCGCCATCACCTGCTTTCAGATGGAGCGGCATTTACTCCACAGAGCCACAGTTCACTAACACGCTAGGCAATATCACGTTCGGTAATGGACGCGATATTTCCTAGCTTGTCAATGAACTGCTCCACAATCATATCGTCCTAGCGACAACTTGTGAGATTGCGATACACGATAATATCGTGTTAATTTATTTAATTGTTTACTTACTTTCATAGAGAGTTTCATAGACAGAGAGTGAATCAACTCCAGGGTAAGGCTAAAAGCAGCCAATGTTTGTGTAATCTATTACCAAATATATTAAATATTTTTACATGACTGAATTTGTATTTAACATGATAACAATTTATGTAAGACAGTAAATATAATGCTTAAATTTCCTAAATTATTCAAACAGTATCGCTGTTTTATCGCTACATTATCAAAGAACATCATCACTAACTTCAGTCTAGAGTGAGTTTATACACTCCCGTTATAATCAGTGAAGCTATCTACACTGTATGATGAATAAATATCTTATACTTGCATCATACATACAACTGCACTTTGTTTAGGATGAGAGAATTCACAAGAGAGAGCAGAATTCAGTCAGCGAGCGCACAAACACTCAAAAATAAAACTCCGGTGTTTCAGCGATGAATCATTTGAACGTCTCTGATTGGCCACTGCATTCATAAAGTCAACGGAATTGTGTATGATTGGTTATAACGTGCAACATGGAAAAATAAATATGATGGAACAAGAAATATGATGAAAGCCCTGATATTAATTATATCCTGCTAATAATAATAATAACAATAATGGTCACAGGCGATATCTCTGATCGGCAATCTAGAGTTAATGGAAGCCCTGATACGAATTAGATAGTATTATTAGCCTGCTAATAATAATAATAATAACAAAAACGGTCACAGGCGATATCTCTGATCGGCAATCTATAGTTAATGGAAGCCCTGATATGAATTAGATAGTATGAAAATGTAAAGGTAAAGGTAAAGATAATATGAAAAGGTAGTGTAGCATAATGTCTGGTACATCTGGGAACCATAAAGTTAATGGTTGAAATTCTGCAAGGTGTGAGCCCTAAGGTATAATATTTGGTTCCTTGGACAGTATGTCCAACTTACATAATTTCATAAATGACTTGTCAGTTTGTTTTATGAACAAATAGTCAGTATTAAGGAATGCACAATGCCAATGCCTTGCCTAGTCCAATTAGTGTTCAACACTAGTTACAATTGTCAAGATCTGTTAGTCCAGCTCTTTGGGTCAGTGGGTGGAACTGTTGCTTCACATCAAGAAGGTGTCCAGTTTGAGCCCTGGCTGAATCAGGAGGCCTCTCTTTGTGGAGTTTGCATGTTCTCCTCAAGTTTCTGAGTTTCTTCTGGGTGCTTTGATTTCCCCTCAATCAAAAACATGCAGGATAGGTAACTTGGAAACTAAATTGTCTGTAGGTGGGTGTGTGTCATGTGATGGACCGGCCATCTGAGCATTTGAGATGCTGGCATTGGTTCCAGTAGTGACCCTACATAAGACAAACTGTTTGGAAAATGGATGGATGTTAATCCAACTTTGCAAAAAAAATGGCTGGCACGATTCAGTCAGAAACTAAACAACAAGTTATTCCTCTAGTTCCAACTTAAACTTTTTAAGTGCATGTAAACGCATGTAAATGCTAGCAAGCTAAATACTCTCTTAGAAGTTTTCTGGAAAAGCACAGACACTTAAAAATTTTAAAGACAATAAAGGGAAAATGTAGAAACTATCTTAGTCACTGATGGACCAGTTGAATATTGGACAGCTGATCACTACACTGAACTTCTGGTTGCTCTGGATAAAAACATCCGCTACATTGTTGGAGTGCTGACCTAGCAGTTAGTGTGCATGTTCTGGCATGTTGAGCCATGCTGCTTGCTTATGCAAGTGATGAGTTTGAACCTGATTCTGTGATTTCCAGAATCCATTCCCCGCTTTTCTCACCAGTGTGGTGAAAATCTTGTTAAAAAGAAGGTCTGTTGTCTTTTATTTAACAGAAAGTGTCAAACTTTCAAACACTTATTATTTATGAAGTACCACTACCAATACTGATAAGGTGAGAGGTGAGAATGCAGGACACTAATGCTAGACTTAGGTTTGTTGGGAGGATAAGGTGTTGACAAGTTTGGGTTGTTCTTGTGGATGTTTGCCCAATAATTACCACTCCTGAGCTTCCCCTGAGACATATCAGATTACAAAGCATTTAGGGAGGCGTCAGAGTCATGCCTTGACATGTTCACTAGGTCAGATCAGGGATCGTTTGCATACAGACGCACACACAACCACGCTCAACTATGAATCACAAATTCAGACACATTCATTATATTTTCAGACACATTAATTATATTTTAGTCTACAGAAGCAATACAAAATTGGTTTGTTTTTAATAGGGACGTATTTAACCACAGTGTACAATAAGTGAGACTGTAGATTCTGTGCAGTATAGTTAGACATAAAAACATTATTACTCATATTTAGGGATTTGTTCAAATCCTTAACCTTTAGTATTCAATTTTGCAGTCAAAGTAGTCAATTTTGCCGCAGAACTTATCCTGGACAAATATTTTATTTAGGCTTTTTCACTTGGGGAACATTGAATCAACATTAAACAAACACTGAATTAACGTTCCTATAAATACTGAATCCAAGTTGAAATTCAATGTTGATTCAGTGAATCAATGCAAATCACAACAGTATACCCACACAGACTTTAAATGCTGAATTAACACTAAATCAATACATGAAATCAATAATAAACACTAGAACATTAAATTTGCATGTTAAAAAAAACATAAGAGCTATTCATTTGTGCATGTTAAAATGACATGTTAGGCCTGGAATCCAACAGAGCTGACTATCATATCATCAGTCTTTGAAATGCCACTTGGCCGATCGAATTTAAGAAACATAACTAACTGTTTTATAATAAAGAATTACAGTGCATGTTCATAATTCACATTAGATTATCCAGTCAGATTATTTTGGATGAGTTCAACATAAACTTGTTTACATATTGTTATTATTATTAACATATTGGCTGTTTATTAGTGCTTATAAAGCACATATTCTGCATGACCATATTCTACATCCCTAATCCTACCCAATACCTAAACTTGTCAAATACCTTACTAACTAATTAATAATCAGCAAATTAGGAGTTTTTGAGGCAAAAGTCATAGTTTGTGGTTTGTTAATAGTGAGAATTGGATCTTAAAATAAAGTGTGACCAAAATGTTCTACAAATTAACATGTTATGGCAAAAAAATGATGAAGAATAGTAGGCCTACCCATAACTGTTTTGTTGGAAAATATGTGCCAGGTCTTAACCTTGTGAATTTCTTGTGTGCATATTTTCGAGCAACTTTGATGCCTAATTTATGGTTAAAATTACTTTTAATTATCATAAAAAATGTCCCGTGTGACAAAGGAAATGATTAATTAGCGGTTGAGGGTTTGAACTTTTCTGTTTGAAGGTGTGGTGGAGCTGTAGTGTTCAGCCTGTCTTTCACTACCATTTTGTCCTCATGTGTTAGTATTTATTTATTGTTTTATAGTACACATATCTAAAAATCCTTAAAATATGTTTTTTAAAGCAAAATTGCATAAGATATCAAGACTTATTTTTACAGCATATGTCTAAAATTAAGTCTATTCTCTTAGTAATCACAAAGTGAATGGCTGCCTTGCTCAGCTGGGAATAGAACTGGGGACCTTCTTGCTGTTAGGCATTTAAAATGTTTCGTTTGTAAAATGTTTTATTAATTTAAAATGTTTTAGATTTAACCTTGATAAACTTTAACAAAACAAATGTGTTTTTTTCTCTCTCGTCTCGAGTGTTCCACCAAATGTAAATTCAAGGAGTTAGAAACCACTTTGTCAGTTGCCCATATTTCAAAGCTGAGATACAGCAGTCATCATCGTTTCAGACAGACTGCTGTGACCTGTTTCGAAAGAAAAATCAAGCTTCCTTTAGGAGGGTGGGTCATGGCTGGCTGAATTGAGCTTGTCAGGTCTTGTTCCAGAACAAATGACTTCAAATGCAGAGCGACCTGCTGCAATGCATGCAAGGAAAAATACACGATCGTGATACACAGTCATGCTAGTGCACCCACAAAGTTGTAACGAGTACTTTAAAAGGATAAAGTGTACTTTATCAATTGTTGTCAATCACATTTCTTAGAATCACACAGGATTCTAAGAAAAAACAAATCAGATTTTTTTTGAAGGATATATATATATATATATATATATATACCTAAACTTAAAAAAAAATGTAAATGGAAAATATAAAAATTATTCAAACGAATAAAAACAATTAATATCTCAACAATAGTAAAATAACACTGGTCATATATAAAATAAAAGCATGCAATTTGATTATCTATTTTTGTAATAGAGGTATATTCAGGGTCAATGTGCCGTACTGAAAGAGATATCAAAGGACCTCAGAAGAAGCTGTGGAGGACTTGAAAGGGCTTCTTAGCACTTGGTCCTTGATAAGTTGACAGGATGATTCACAAATGGATGCAATTCAATACTGTCACTACTCTTGTAGGTATTCTATATAGACCAGTTCAAAGACATGCCACAGAGTCTTCAAAGAAGTGACCGCTGAAAGAGCCCTAGGGGCACATCTTAAGGTCTGCTGGCATCTCTTGCACTCTAATGCTCACATTCTTGAATCTACCACAAAAAGGAGTTTATCACAGTATGTGTCTGTAATTATATTGCTGCCTATCAGGATTGCTTACAGTTTTTTCAACTGCTTACACATTTTCAAAACTTTGCCTCTTTTTTTTCAAAACTTTACATACAAATCCAAGAATTGCACACACAAAATGCAAAATGCCTCACATGTCTTACAAAGTTAAGCACTGCATTCAAAATATCACAAACACGTCTCAAAAGCAAGCATTTGTCTTATGTTGCAAACACCCTTGCCATAATATTATATGTTTGGATATATCATACACACACAGTTATTCAAAACATAAAGCAATTCTTTCATGAGCTCCTATGTATATTTCTGTACAAGATTGAATGTAATTGGCATAGAGATGTTGAAAAAATCACAGTAACCACGAAAGCAAGATTGAAACCAAACTTGTTTTTTTTACTGTAAGCATTTGTGGTTGTGTATTACACAGTACAAAAGAAAATAAATACATCAACCATGTGTAGTTGTGTAGATGTGTATTTATTGGCTTATTCTGAAGCCATAATTGGTTGGTGTTTAGTAAAGAAAGTATTTGCACATGTGAAAAGTTAGAGTGAGGCACTGATGAATTAATGTGGCATTTTGATCAGTTGTGTTTGAAAAAGAAAATCAAGAGAGTTCCTGTTAGATTTCTGTGTTATATATATAATTTTGTGTTGTTTTGAAACAACAAGTGTTTTATGAAATTGAAAACTGAGTAAAAGGCCGAGAATCAGTGTATGGTTTTGCAGATTTGGTGTGTGGTTTTGGTGTTTGAGTGTCAAGTTTCAGAAATTGTGTAATTTTGTATGTAAGCAGTTGAAAAAAAAATGTCTGGCTGGAATCCATCCAGCATGTTCCTATAGCTCAGATAGTAGTGCATGCATATTAAGGTTACGTGGGTTTTTGACAGGTAGACTATCAATAGATCAAATAGATCTCTTGTAAACAATGCATGTTGTTTAGGTTAGAAACGTGCTCTAAGAATTGCATATCAACAGCAAAACCACCCTAATCCCAGTTGTAATGAGATATAATGTGGAGGAACTTCTGCCCAAAGCAGCTTACAGTGCACTTATTTTAGGGACAATCCAACTGGAGTAACCTGAGTGCCTTATTCAAGGAAACTGATAGCTGATAGCTCAAGTGCTGATAGCTCAAGGATTGCATGTTGCAGGAACCTTCAACCCTTTGTTGACAGCCCAGAACTGAACTCACTACACCAGGAAGGGTTATGTTGTGGGACTGTGGGACTGAGGAATGATTTCCTGGGTGTATCCAAATGCAGCATGTCAGGACAGGCCCGTGAACTCAACATGCAAGTGAAATTAAGTTATGCAACATAAGACTTGATTATAATGTCATGGCGATCTAATCAAGAAACAACATTATTGTTGGCACAGATCAGTGTAGTCATTCTGTTGGGACTGAGTCTGTGTGTTTTTGTGGGGCA
Source organism: Ptychobarbus kaznakovi (assembly GCA_027422405.1). Classification (NCBI taxonomy): domain Eukaryota; kingdom Metazoa; phylum Chordata; class Actinopteri; order Cypriniformes; family Cyprinidae; genus Ptychobarbus; species Ptychobarbus kaznakovi. Next base: position 27,686,388 of record CM049796.1, on the reverse strand, counting down.
ATTAGCTAAACAACGCTGCCATGATTAGCTCCACAGTGATTAGTCATGTATTTGTGGCTCACCATTGACTGTGGTTCTGCGTCCAATTTCACATATTGTCAGGGTACGTATTGCATTTGATAAAGAACATGCTTTGTGGACATACTACATCTTCCATGCTAGCATTTTCATGTGATCTACAAAATCTTTCATCTGTCACTGTTCCATGGTATTTATGAATATCACAACCATGGCTTCATGTCTGGATACGCACTTCAGAATATTGGGAGATTTAGTTGGTTATTGGTTATCCAGGAGTTTATTTTTTGTGTACTGTTTTTTGAATGCTGCCACTAGCTATGTTTCCATCACCCTGTTTTAATGCACATTTTGAAGTATTGAGTGTTTGGAAATGCCAAATTTCGAAATTCACTAAAATGTTTTTACGCTCACTTGAGGTGTTTTTTTCTTGTGCGAAAAACTGTTCAGGCGAATAATGGGAGATGACAAAGCATTTGGTGAATAAATTCCTCCATGCGCATCAAAAACGTAATGTGACTTTGCGCGATGGGACAGCATGACCTGACCAACCAGCAGGCTGATCTCATTGCACAGCATCTCAAATGTTGTTATGGTCCTTCTGAAATGCCCGGGCAAAGTCTGTCATCAAAGTATTTCTGAATAATTGCCTCCCAGGACTGTTACATGACTGCGTTCCCAAACAGCAAGCATCTACCTCCAAAAGCAATGACCAAATTTATTGTGGTCCTTATAGGGATAAGGGATATAAGGGATATTCCCCTTACTTTGTAAAGTGCTTTGAGTGCCTAGAAAAGCGCTATATAAATGTAACGAATCATTATTATTATTGTGTATATTTAGTGGCTTCTCCTGTGTCAATTTATCAGGAAGTGATGATTTTGTTATCTTTGACTCGTCAAATGGAAATGTGTTTATTTACAAATGTTTTATGCGGCATTCAAATTTTTTGCGCACAAGTTAAATTCACAACTTTAGATGAAAACCTGGGTACTGACATGAATGGAAATAACCTCTGGCTTTCTGTCCACCATCTCAGACTCTCTTTTGTTGGCACTGGCTGCACACTGACACATAGCATGGACATGCTTTGAGAAACCCAAGTCCTGGGTAGTGGTACTTTCTGATCCTCTTGACTATTGGGGGACTAAATCTTTTTTTCCTGTTTTTTGATCTAATACATGGCAAGGATGTCGAATTTGTCGAATCCATAAGTGCGAATAAAGGAACTAGTTTTCACCCTTTCATCTTGCTTCCGTCACATTTCCTCCTTGCTACTTCTTGTCTTCTGTTTAATCCTCCGCTTGCAGTTGCCGTCATGGACAGCTGCATTGGGTACGATAAACAAGACCCTGCTGCCTCGGACACAGCTGTGGACATGTAGTATGTAAAAAAAAAAATACGTGCTGGGGGCGGGTATGGTGGACTGAACTTGTATGTGTTTGTAATACAATCTTATGCTTTTTCCAAGACCTGAGACATGAGCGGATGGCAGTAGAGAGGTGTTAGAAAGGCAAGACTGACCCTGACATTGCCCAGCCTATTGAAGTTGATCCCCAACCCTCTCCTGGATCCTCTCAGAGCTTCTATTGGCTCATTAACACTGTCTTTGGAATGAGGATGAAGATTTGACTTGATCAGCTTGAGTCAACGTGCCAGCAAGTAGATGTCTACCCATCTTGCATACCACTGGTGAAATAACTAATGTAGACTCCAGTTGGTGTACACTCATCTAGAAATGACATTGGCTATCAACATACAGTATATGAGGATGAAATTGTACCTTGATGTAATTCTTAATGTATATTCAATAGAGGTCATCTAGTAAGAGTAATGGCGGTAAACCTCAAGAGACTGCCATCTTTTGCATTCTTGTTAGCGTCCACCTCCAATGCTGGCTGTCACTAGTTTGGGTGGAACAGGTTGCATTGGTGCCATGACCCAGATGGGGGTGAGTGTAATGGAGGTTAGCAGGTAAGAGCTGTGGAGGTAAAATATCACTCCCCTGGCCTCAAGAGGTGCACTAGCAACTGTCGCTAGAGGCTTCTGTCAGTGTCCTTAGCGCCTATCCTTGTTACTGGTTTGAGTGAAACCACTTGCAATGGTGCCATGACCCAGATGGGGGCGAGTGTACTGGAGGCTGACTTGTATGAGTTGTGCAGGTAACAAATTATTCCCCTGGCCTCAAGAGGTGCACTAGCAACTGTTGCTAGAGGCTGCTGTCTTTAGCATCCTTGTTAGTGCCCATCTCCCATGCTGGCTGTCACTGGTTCGAGGGGAACCTGTTGCACTGGTGCCAAGACCCAGATGGGGTCAAATGTAATTGAAGCCAGCTGGTAAGTGCTCTGCAAGTATTGCCGGGTTCGATTTCCGTGTAATTTCAGCAAGGTACTGACTCACACTGTACAAATATATTGTATGCGATATAAAGCCAAAGCGAGAGGATTTGACATCTCAAATTAATGTATTAAATTATTATTATTATTATATTATTATGGTACTTCTGTTATTTAATGTATAGGTCTACTACAATTAATTTTCCCACAATAAGTTCAGAGCGCATCACCACATAACTGACACGCAGTAAGGATAATAAAAGATGAGCTTACTCCTCATTGAAAATGATTCTATTATACAATTGATAGGCCTAAATCGCACAGTGTATGCCCGGCCTAAAACATCACTCCACTGGCCAAAAGAGGTGCATTAGTTATTGACTCTATTGACTGCTGTTTTAGTATAATTGTTAGTGGAGCAGTGCGACTAGGTCCAGTTACATATACCTAACCTTTAATGTTCCTTCAAGATCCATGGCACATTCTTTTCTTGAAAGGACTGTACAAAGAAAATACAGGAAATCAAGATACTCAAACTTACAGTATCTCTCTCTGCCCACTAGCTCTGTGGTACTAGTAACCTTAGATTTGAGGTGGGATGGGGTTTGAAAGTAGTGCATGAGTAGTGTAGCCTTCCCATATGTAGCAGTAAATGCTAATTCTAATGCTAACACACCACATGCATTTGAAACAACATTTCCTTCAAATATTGAAAAAAAACACAGTTAAATGTTACATTTGAGACAACACTACCCTCCAAAATGAATCCACTAGGCCAGGGTTTCTTTGGGTTACTTTGACCCTCGAAGTCCACAGTCCTGTAGGGTTTAGGTTATACACCTGTACAAATTAATCTAGATATTCAGGATTACTAGAAAGTTACAGGCCAGGATAACTTGATCAGGGCTGGAGCTAAACTCTGCAGGACAGTGGAGCTCAAGTTGCACTAGACATAGTACATGGTGTGTAAGGAAAGCAAACAGTAGATTTAGAATGCAAGTATTATTACAGGTATTTGCATTTCAATTACAATATTACCTGTTTTGCACCGAAAGACTATTCCATTTTTAAGTTAAGAGTTGCGGGAGCCTGTCTGTCTCAGTCTACTCGTTTGGAGAGCAAATAAATAAGCAATTTAGTGGTCGGTCTTTAAAAATTTGACAGTATCGGCCATGGTGGTGTGTACTCTCAACAAGCTTTTTAGCTTTTCCTCCATTCCTTCAGTTTCACCAGAAAAGGTATTCGAGTTGTGTTGGTGTATGTCCTGGATTCCATTGAATCTGTGTGGAATATGAACTTTTAAAAAGCTTGATTTTTCCGGGTTTGATTTTACTATTGACCATGGGAAGGATACCATTTCTGTTTCCCATGCAGACTCTTATATCAAATAACAGTCTGTTCTTGAAAACTCTCCCATAGGAGGAATTTCATTGTCTGCAAACTACAGTGATTGTAGCAACAGAACTGCACCAAACATCCCATTACACTCTCTTTGGGGAGCTTCAAGTGGAAAGGAGACATTGTATAATCCTGAACTTCTATCTGAACTGTATTTAATAACTCTTGAGGTTGTATGTATTGGTTTACAGATCCAGGATCACATGGCATTTCAATTTAACAACCTGCCCAGGTCTTCATTCATTTTCATCCTGCCAACGAATAGAGATAAATAGACAGGCTATTGTATCTCGGATACAATGGAGCACATCCTCTGTGGCCAGACCCCTAATGTGCAAATTCCTCCTACGCTTTCACTGTTACAGCCCAGCCGAGCCCAAGTTAAACAGTAGCAACATAAATCATGAATTCATAAGAAAAGGCACAGCTGCTCCTTTCACAGGTGCATGACATTCTCCGACCACAGAACAGGACAAAGTGTCGGAAGAGGAAATGAGGTAGTGGCTTGCTTCCTGATTGCGTGTGGGTGCAAGCACATGTGCATTCGTCTGCGAAATAGACAATTACTGCCCCAGGTAATAATACATCACCAAAATCTATGCACGACTGACCTATGTCCTGCAATATCATTGGGTTTTCCCTTGGGGAACACGACTAGAGACATCAGTCATCAGAATCATGATTATTTCAGTCTTTATGTCCCATACAATTGATTAGGGGTTTTCTGTGACTAGGTAACACCCAAAGATGCCCCGTTTAAGGTTTGCATTACTTAATTCATGGAAACCAGGACACTGAACTGCTGAGTAATTAGAGGTCGAACATATTGAAAAAAGCTTGTGGCAGGGACTTTCCACCCAGAGTCATAATGCATTTCTCAAAGAACTTGAGCTAGGCTGTAAAAGTGCAAATGTATGTAATTTTACCTCAGAGAGATTTTGGTTTACTTTCTCATTCTCTTTCTCTCTATCTGGCTTTCTAGACAGCTGCAGAATCTAATACATTTATGCTGTAGTTTTATAACAGATGTTATTTAAAATGACCACATTTTTGGAAACAGGATAGAGTCACTCAATATATTTGGACACTTAAACTATATGTACATGGTTTGAAATTCAATATAAAATAACCACAATTTTGTTAATTGTATAATAAATAAAAAGAAAACAAATAGATAAAATACAAAAATATTAGAAAAGCTAGTGTTAGTTTTTATTTATTTAACATTAATGCTTTGAATTTTATGCGAGCATTTATTGGTAGCCAGTGCAAATTGATAAACAGAGGTGTGACATGCATTCTTTCCATCTCATTAAAAATGTATCTTGCTGCCGAATTCTGGATTAATTGTAAAGGTTTGATAGAATTGTCTGGAAGACCTGCCTAGAGAGCATGTTACTGTTGCGTTACTTTTTAAATACGAGCAGTGCTTGAGTTTGCATATAAAAGAAAGTTCTTCTTTGTTAATAGGAGGAAGGCAATCAGTTTCAACAACAAGACTGCAAAAAATTCAATGAAGCACAATTGTTAGTGTATCTAAAGTATTTTTTGCTTATTAGTATGGTTGAACTGGATAATTAATGCAAAACAGTAACGTAATGCATTACTTTCCATAAAAAGTAACTGAGTAACGTAATTAGTTAATTTTTTATGGAGTAACGCAATATTGCAATGCATTACTTTTAAAAGTAACTTTCCCCAATACTGGTGATGCCATATAGACAGAGAACAGAGGTGGTCCAAGAACTGAGCCCTGAGGCACTCCAGTACTAGATGTTGCGACTTGGACACCTCACCTGTCCAACATACCTTGAAGGGCCTATCTGATAGGTCAGACTCAAACCACTGGAGTGCGGTTCCTAAGATGACCTTTGCCAATAAGGTTGACAGGAGGATCTGGTGGTTAACCGTGTCAAAAGCAGCAGACAGATCCAGCAAGATAAGTATTGAAGATTTGGAACCCGCTCTTGCTAGTCTTAAGGCTTCAACAACTGAAATTGTGAAATTGTGTTCTGAATATTTTTTTAATTAACTATCTTATTTTTTTATTAAAAAAATCTAAATATTTGTTTTTCCAAAATGGGCATGTTTTATTAAACACAATAAAATGCTTAATAATAATAATAATAATAATAATAATAATAATAATAATACATTTAAATGGATTTGAAATGGATATGAAATTTGTGTCCTCAAGTTTTTACTAAATACATTTTATTAAATACTTCATAAAGCAAAAACTGTTTCCTAATTGTCCTTAATATACTAAGCAAAATGCTTCATAGAAAAATAATAGTAAAAAGGTGTCCACTTTTTATTAAATAAGCTAAATAAAATGAATAATAAATAAATAAAACAACATGTAATTTGTGCCCTGAATATTTTTGTATTAAATAATCCCAATAAAATTCTTAATAAAAAATATACTATGAAAAATTTTCCTAATTGGTATTGTTTATTAAATATACAAAAACATTGCAATAGTACCTTGTGCCTAAATATCTTTTAATTTTAGACATAATTTATGCCTTTTATCCATACTTGCAATATACATTTTCATTAGTACAAATCGAACCCACAACCTTTTGTGACCAATTCTACCACTGAGCCACATTTTGATCTCACTCACAGGGAAGGAACTTGTCAAGTCTTTGTCAACCGATTTTAATTATCAGGCGGCGTCTGAATGTGGCTTTAAATGTTTCAAATGCCTGAAGCCAAACATTCAGGTTATTTTTGAACAGACTGGAACGCCCACAAAGAATTGGAGCGCTGCTAAAAAAAATGAACAGGGCATATGACAACTAAAAGGATACAATACCTCTATACACACAAACATTTAACTTCTTACAATAGATGACTGGTTCCTTTTGCGAGCGCATTTGAACGCCACTCTAGGAGTCACATTCTTTCAACGGGTCTCTGATTGGCCGTTTTTTACTTGTGCGGTCACAGGTAAAGAATGAGAGGTATGACTCTAGTGAGGGCTCACCTGACTGCAAGGGCAAATTCCCCCCAAAATACTTTTACCATATACACCTGAAAGACCAAAAAATTATCAGATATGGTAAATATAGACAGTAGCATACAAGTGGACTCCTAAATGAAAAGCTGTATTTATTTGAATCTAGCTGAAGAATGAATTGAGTCAAGCTGTGATGACAGTTGTAAAGATAACAGAATAATAATGCCATAATTTTGTAAAAACAAAATAAAGGGAAGCACAAACAAGATGGTGTACTTGTGTTAAAACATTCTAGTGACCACATCTGATTAATTTCAAAGGGAAAATATTGGTTTGGTCCAAACTTAAGGTATAGGTAAAGTTTTCTCAAGAATCCGTGATTCATCATATGATTGAGAACTAACAAATGACTTTGGACTGCAGTAATGATTCAGAAGGGAATGTCAATTTTAAGATCAAACAAGCGACTGGTGGGTGCAGCTTATCGTTTAGATATGGGATGAAAGATACATTTCCGCTGTAAACCCATGCTTAAGTATACAACACTCTCCGGTTCCACCTGCATGACTGCGAAGTTTGATGTTCAAAAGTGTTTGTTTGAGACACGAACCATTGTGTCTATAGTGACAAGAATGATTACACATATAAAATGTGTGTGTGTGTGTGTGTGTGTGTGTGTGTGTGTGTGTGTGTGTGTGTGTGTGTGTGTGTGTGTGTGTGTGTGTGTGTGTGTGTGTGTGTGTGTGTGTGTGTGTGTCATGCACTAAAACAAAAAGTAATAAAATTAAAAGGCGTTTTTGTCGCTGCATGCGTATATTTACAGTATATAAAAATTAATATGGAATGTTAAAACATAGTATGTGTGTGTGTGTTGTGTACATATATAAACTAAATAAAATAAAGTAATTCAAAATTAAAAGAAAATGTGTTCTGAATATTTGTAATTAAATTATGTTAATGTTTTATTTAAAAACATACATATGAAATATTCAAAAAAAATATATTTTTATACACTTGATAAAAAGCTTAATAAATAGTAGTATTAATAATTATAATAATAATAAAAACATTTAATGGATTTCAAATGGATTTCAAATTTGTGTCCTAAATATATTTTACTAAATTCACCTCATTAAATACTTCATAAAAGAAAAATGTGCTCCAAGTTTCCTAAATATACTAAATAAAATTCCCCAGAGAAAAAAATAACAGAAAAAAGGTGTCCACTTTTTATTAAATAAACTAAATAAAATGCATAATAAATAAGTAAAACAACATGTCATTTTTGCCATGAATATTTTTAAATTAAATAATACCAATAAAATTTTTGTTAATAATAATAATAATGTGAAATTTTTTTCCAAATTGGTATATTTTTATTAAATACGTAAAAACACAAAAAATGTGCCCTAAATATATTTTAATAAATACACTTAACTAAATACTTCATAAATAATCTTAATTTCCCTAAATATGACCAAATTAAATGCATAATAAATAAGTAAAACAACATGTAATTTGTGACCTGAATATTTTTTTATTAAATAATCCCAATACAATTATTGTTTATAATAATAATATGAAAATTTTTACAAATTGATTATATTTGTATTAAATATACAAAAACAAAAAAAACAATAGTGCCCTAAATATATTTTAATAAATACACTTAAATAATACTTCATAAAAATGAAATGCTTAGTGAAAAGAAAACATGTCTAGTTTTATTTTAATGTCTCATAAAAACATTTTAATAAAACATTGATCCTCTGTATAGTAAAAGTAACAAAATACTTGAGGCCAAGTTTAATTTTGAATGTAATTGTAGTTTAAATGCTGTTTAGATGTGATTATATTGATAATATATCAGAGCTTTGAGCACCTTTTTGCTTAATTAAACCATAAAAGTATATAGGCCTAGTTTAGAAGTGAATTAGCCTCTGTATCTGTAATCTCAGGTGCTTATAGACGTGCCAATGTCATAAGACACCATCTTATGTTACATACGTTTATCATCCTCTTTTAAAAAATGAGTCATAACAATAAATCGCAATAAAACGATAGAAGACCTTAAATAGCGATGACATATGCCGGTTTATGGTCCCGGGTTATAAACGTCTCCATCCAGATATCCGCACACATCCAGACCTCCAGGCCCCACGAGAGAATACAAAGTGAACCTGAGCCTGGAGTCTGTCAGGAGCCCAGAGCTGAGGGGGCAAATTAGCCAGATATATTTCTTGACTGGATGCTGCTCCTTAGATCAGCGTGTCTCTTTGATCCGTATAGTAGCTGGATACGACTTCAAAGCCAAGCCTCCACAATCTGTAAAGCTGCGTAACTCCACCAAGAGCTCCAGCTTTCTCACTTACTCCACTGACACTTCAACAATACAACATATACTGCAGAGCTGCATAACCAAAGCCAGTATGCTCTGTTATTATGACACTTCAATGCATTATATCTAATAAGAAACATCATTTGGATATAGAAAAATAGGAGTTTTAATGCTGTTGGAGCAAATGACACACATACGCAATGATGAGCGGTTTCCTGTAATCACATGACTTATTGGATCTCAGCTAGATAAGACGCCAGCGTTTATTGTAGTTTGGGTGGATCACACATTTTATAATCTTATCTACGGCTACACCTGTTCATAAAGGCGAATGTGAAGATTACAGCCGCAATAAAGCCTCAAAAGGACCCCGAAGGAACACCGTCCAGCTCTTGTGTTACTTTTTAAGGATTTTTTATGGAAATGTTAGCGTGTAATAAACGTTGTCAACGGGTGTGGCTCACAACACTATGCTATACAACAGGTCCATTGAGTTATTTATCTGACGCACAATGATGCCACATTTCTGAATGAACAAGTCACTTCCACTACAAGGGACTTTCCACTCCCTTAAAAAAACGGCTGCTTTTCTTTCAGAAATAACTGAGGGTGCTGCAACAAAACCGTAAAATATCATTGTAAAGGCAAGTAAATATTTTAGAAACGTAAGCGCTGGAATGCTATGTTTTTGTGTTTAGTTATAAAGTTATAACTATTGCATAAGGACTACAAGATTATAGTGCACAGTCGCATTATGACATGACATTATTTGTAAAATATTGCATGCATTAATTTAGAATGATACAATTTTTTTTTTTATAAAATAATAATAAAACAAAAAATAAATATTAAAACGCCTGGTTTTGTTTCAGAAATAACTGAGGATGTTCTGACAAAAGCCACAAACTATCATTAAAACGCTTTTGTAAAAAGCATATATATATAAAATATATAAATGCTAAAATGCCATAATATTTTGAAATTACAATGGCATAACCAACTGTTTAAGAAAAGCGCACAATCGATTTGTTACATGAAAACATCACAAATTAATTAAATTAAAAACTGTTATTTAATAAACTCGTTACTCATAAATGAAGTCCAAATACAAACTCACTTTTATGCAAATTTATTTAAATAAATACATACATCATGAAATAACTTAATACAACATATTTTGCAGCATTCATTTGTAAAAAATAAATAGATACAATTACATGTACATATCCGCAGCCTTATGGAGGCGCTTAAGAACGTCCAAGGATTCAGTCTTGAGTGTTGTTGAGGGTTTTGATTGTTGAAATCATTGCAGGTTTATTCCGAAGACCTTCACGGATCAGCTCGATGACAGTCCAGACTCGGAGCACATGGCTTCTTTCAGACATGCCGGCATGCTTCGCTTTGGTCCAAGCTTCAAGATTCAGTTCGCTGTATCTCTAAATGAATCAAGAAAGGAGAATTCAGTTATTCAGGTTATCCTCTGTAAAACTACTCATCTGGAACTAGCCTCTATTCGATTGCTATCTTCAATATAGGCCTAAACCATACCAATTATGTCAAACAAGTACATCATTTGTTCAATAAATATCCACATTTTAATGGTACACTCTTACAAATAAAGGTTCCAAAAGGGAGTTTTCACCAGTTTTAGTTCCCCAAAGAACCTTCCAGTGAGCAGTTCTTAAAATAACCATTTTTTCTTAGTGTGAAGAACATTTTAATCATCTAAAGAACGTTTTGTGGAATGAAAAGGTTCCACTGATGGTAAAGGTTATTTTTAGAACCATTGCTAAATAAATAACCTTTATTTTAAGAGTGTAGGCAGTTGATTTATTCTCACCATGTTCGGCTTGGATTGGAAACATCTCAAGGTGCTCTAGCCATGCATCTCTCCTGCTGTCCCAAAGAAGTGTTCTCCGATTCCTGTCGCGTTTTAAAGTCCTGAATGGCTTTTCTGTTCTGAAAGTCAATCAGAGCCATTGTAATGACGGCATTCCAGCAGTTCTCCTCGCCTGAGCACCTGAAGTCAATCTCCTTGTCGTCTGTGGTCACGATAGTGAAGTACACGAACTTCCCAGTGCGCTCCACACAGTCCACCTTCTTAATGGACTGCAGCTTGATCTCTTTGCTCTTGTTCTTCTTCTGGCTGTCCGTGTATATGTTTAGGCTGTCCGTGGTGAGGACGCAGGTCTTCCTCTTCCAGAACTGGAGGAGGTTGTCGCTCCTCTTCTCCAGCTCGCCTTCCTTCAGGACTTGGGAGATCTCGGAGCCCGTCATGGTGGCGGCGCTTTTGGTATTGCTCGGTTTATGGACGAGGAGACAGGAGTACGAATGTCCCAGAGCTGCGTATAATCTCCGCTGAAGCCGCCGACCGACGCTGTGCTTCTTCATGCGTGCGTAAAATCCAGGCAGACGCGAGTGAGATGTGGCGGAGACCGGCTCCGGATTTAAAGACGCGTGCGCCCGTCCCTCGTGACGTCATGACAACTGTTGCCGGAGTTTGAATGGAAGCGCGTGGGCGGCCGCGATCCGGAGAAAACTGTGTAGCTCTAACATGTCCGAACTTAGATTCTCATGAATCGAAGTGATTTATGATTCTGAATAGATCACAAAAACGCCATTATTCTAGATAGTGTAACACTTAATGTTGTATTTTAAAATTATGATGGTGTAACTTAAGGACTAAAACACTAATGCACAACCATGACATGAAAATATAGCTATTTAATAACTTTTTAATGAATTATTTTATATATATAAAAAAAAATTATAAAAAAAATTACTTTAACTAAAAGGGACTTTACACCCCTATAATAAACTGCTGGTTTCTTTATTATTATTATTTTTTAAATAGGATGTTGTGATAAAACCACAAAATATCATTATAACACTTTTGTAAACATGTAAATGCTGAAAAGCTATATTAATTTGAAATAATAACCAACTATTTAAGGAAAGTGCACAGCAAAACTGTGTTGTATAAATATATAAATAACACTGTGAAATAAAAATAGATAGATAGATAGATAGATAGATAGATAGATAGATAGATAGATAGATAGATAGATAGATAGATAGATAGATAGATAGATAGATAGATAGATAGATAGATAGATAGATAGATAGATAGATAGATAGATAGATAGATAGATAGATAGATAGATAGATAGAGTATCGTGACCTGATTTCAATAATGACTCACTTTCTCAAAGTCAGAATATTTCAGTTTTGCTTTTATTCACGTCTCATGTACAGTATGTGGGTGTAAAGTAAGCATTGCTTAATATCAGGATGGTTATAAAGATGTGTAATATGAGCTTACATGTGTATGGAGAGGATTTATGGGTGTGACACATTATGAGCTTTTACAACTATTCCTAACACAGACTTGAGTAACTTATTAATGAAGCAATATGACTGTATATATGTTATAAACCTTACCCTTTCCTTTAATTTCCACTCCTCGTCAGTGGGCCGTGTGTATGAGCGTGTGTGTGTGTGTGTGTGTGTGTGTGTGTGTGTGTGTGTGTGTGTGTGTGTGTGTGTGTGTGTGTGTGTGTGTGTGTGTGTGTGTGTGTGTGTGTGTGTGTGTGTGAGCGTGTGTGTGTGTGTGTGTGTGTGTGTGTGTGTGTGTGTGTGTGTGTGTGTCATGAAGAGACGAGGCATGTCTGCCGGATGACTCACATCAGTCCCGTTGATTCCTGAGGGAGGAGTCCTTCCAAACAAGGAGTGCTGGGATTTTGCCACCTCATTCTAGCTCTGGCCAGAGGTCACATCTGATCCAGTCCCAGCCATATACTAGTATAATCAATCATAACTTATTTAGGATCAGAGGAAAGCGTATTCCTTAGAGGGAGAAATTGTGGCTGTGTTTCCTCTGTTTGTTGTCTAACCTCACATTCCGATAAAGGCATTTTGTCTCTAGAGCCCAATATGGGTGCCGGTGGGCGTATGTTGATTTCAGGCAGTGACCTCATTATCTGTGGGAAGTCATATCAAGGGTTTGGGATATCGGTGGGATGAGGGTTGGGATCTGAGAAAGGAAGTTTAGACTAGTTTGGGGGAATATGTTTCAGCAAGTTGTATTTTTAAGGTAATTTCCAAACGAATGTGCGAGGGACTTTTGTTTTGTGGCCTTGTAGAATTATTTGGACTTTATACAGAATCTGGTTGAACTAAGCAAGTCTGTTCAAGCCCAGTTCATGGCTGTCCTGTTTATGAATAACTACAATGAGGTGATTCATACTGTGTCTCCACCTTCAGTTCATAAAAGCTTCTTAAGTTTAACATATCAAGCCAATGTTGCATGATGAACACTGCATGTAGTGTGAAAAAAGAATCTAGTTTAGTACACAATATGAAATGTTAGAAATTAGTTAGGAAAAATTAATTGCCTTTGATTAAAATAGAATATTTATTCATGGATATAGAGTTTCTTTGAAAAAAAAAGTTTGTTGATTTTGTAATGTGAAAATGCATCATGTTAAATATGAACAAATGTGTACATATGTGTACAGAAAACAGCATTTTATTGATTGAGTACCTACACTGAAAAAAATGGACATAACAGGTCTTTGAAATTACAAAAATGAATCATGTTTATACAACAATTAATTTATATTTCTGTTGTGAATGTGTTTTAATCAAGTCGATTTCTGATGTTTTGAGTGTTGAATGCAGACTTGTCTCTCACGTTGATTGAAACTGAACTCAATACGGAGGACAGACCGGGAGAGAAGAGATCCTTGAATAAAGTCTAAACACGTGGGACCGATGTACACAATAAAATTAAGTCAATTAAAATAACTTTTTTTCAGTGTAAGTATAAAATATTTGACATATAACTCAATATAATTTAAAATATTTAAACAAAAATATATACAAATCATAAATATTTAAATTATTTAATATATTTAATATTTAAAATGATAAATATATAATTAAATATGACAATATTTATAAATACAAATATATTACAATATTTTCTATCAGATAAATAATCATAATTTCTTTAGGTCCAGCACAGCAATAACACCACTAGACTATACTATTCAAACTGTTTCCGCTGATTGAAATAAAGATACAATTGTTCTGTTTTATTTTGTCAAATATTTCTATTTAGCTTTATTTCTAGTACTTATGTATATATAAGACTTGCTTTGCAACTGACTGAAATGAAATAATTGAATGGAAGTAAAATAAGTAAAATAATAAAAATGGCAAAATTACTCAAATTATAACTGAAGTAAAAGTCAAAAATACATTTTAAATACTATATAACAGTGTGTAAATATATAGATAATATAAATGTATATAAATATAATAATTTATAGAAAAATAAAAAGCAATTACAAGCAAAATTTAAAAGATTTAAATAAAAAAATGATTGCATTTACTACATGAGCAAAACATCACTTCAAGAAAATGCCAATTCAATATTTTGGAAAAGGTCATGATTGAAACAAAATTAAATAATTTTGACTGAAAAGTTTAGAAGTTTTAAATTATGTTTTCAGATAGTTTAGTAGTTGCAAAAGTAAAAAATCTGTTCAAAAATAAAATAAAATAAAATAAGAAAATAAAAATCACCCTTGGTATGAAAATGAATTGTGGTTTATAACAGTATATCATGATATTTATCATGATATTACCATTTGATACATCACTGTTCTACAGTGTGATTGCCATATTGTTTTGTTTTTGTAAAATAACTAATTTGACATTGGAAAATATGTCAGTGATATTTCTCCTATGAAAATGATCTTGCCAAGCTGAATAGGTTGCACCCAGTTCTGAGATGTTATTGTTTCTGATGAAAGCAGGCTGCAGTAAAAGAAAGGCCTGAGCACCACAGTGCCACAACAACACTGCAGCTGTTACCTGACACTTCTCAAGCAGGATTCCTCGCCTGTCAAAGCCCTATCTCTGTCAAGAGCTCTCCTCTCCAATTGTTTGGGACAACTATTTTTGGCATCTTGATCTCCAAGCTTGATCTCTCACAAAAAAAGCTTCAGCTCTTTCCTCACACTCATAAACGTATGTAAGCCCTCTTGGGCAGAACGTACAGCATTGAGTCCCGTAGTTATTTGAAGCATTGTTCAGATAAGCCAGGTCTGACGAAGCCAGAGCAAGTGCAACCGTATCGTGGGAAAAAGAACAAATGGCACAAACATCCAAGAGAGGCATGCCAAACTATTGTGAAACAATGCACAGGGATGAGAAGTGCTGACACATACGAGTCAAGAAGCCAAGTGCCATAACAAAGCCTGATAGCTTTTAATATAAACCTAATTCCATACAGGAATCCATAAACACGTCACCGGGTGACCAGAAAAATACCTGAATAAATGATAATAGCATTTTTGACAAAGCTGTACATTGTTAAGGAGTATTTCATTGGTTGGAACCTACTGAACGAATACGTCCTTTATTGAACAAATAGCTAGTTTGTGAATAAACTCGAATAAATGAGGCATCTCATTCACAAACAAGAATCTACTAGTGGACTAAATGAGAGTGGAAATGTTGTTTGTTTAGCTCAGCATGTGAGTCAGTGTCACTATTCAAATGATGTAAGAACATTTGGTAAATTGTTTAATGATATCTTTTTTGGTTCATAAACTTATGCTGAGTAGTATATCTGTTTTGTAAGGAACACGTTTAAGACGTTAAACACTAGTATTTACATTTTTAACACTTGTTAAGGTTGTGAATGACGCATTGTGAACGAATCAGAAAAGGCTCACTTGTCGCCACTAATCTTTTTGGTGAATGGTTCAATGATTCAATGACTCACTTGTCGCCACTTACTGGCCAACTATGATTTAAACTACACTGGATGAATCTGTGAACAAATCTTTTTGAAGAATGGTTCAATGATTCAATGACTCGCTCAGAAAAGACTCACGTGTCGCCACCAGATTTGGGTAAATTACTCAAAAAAGTAATCTAATTACGGATTACTGTATTTAAAAAGTAATTTGATTACTCATTACTTTACTTTCAAGTTACTTTCAAGTTTATTTTACTTTTCAAGTTATCAAACCTAAAAAAATACACCACAAAAGTGAAACTCATAGTTCTTTCAATAATTGAATATTGACTGAAAAATTACATGAGAATTAAAACAGTAATTTGTACGATCAATTGCATTTTTTTCCTGATAACAGCGAAAAGGAATTTAAAATGTTTCAAAATTTTGGATCGTACAGATAAGAGCAATACGTCATTTCAAACTGTAAAAGGTCTACTTTTATTTATATACACTTATCAACCAATATCAACAAAACATTGTGCTTTTGTAAAATAACGAAAACAAACAAGGTGTGCTTTCTGCATTCTCAGTCTCCGCGAATATCTTGTTGAAACACATCACACACAAGATTAACGAAAACTCAGTGAATACTTATGAATATGAAACTTTCCCATTAAAATTAACAACTGTATGAATTATGCTTTATCTTTATCAAATCCATGATCACCAAAGTATATTATTACATCAAATTCACTCAGTTGCAAATACATTTCCAACATTTTCTTAATAAATAACTCCACATCCATCCAAAATATTTATGTATACAGTGAAAAAATAAATGAAAAATAGTTTATTTTCATCTTTACAGAAATCACAAGAGTAATCAATTTCTAATTTAAAGCGTTCCAGCACATGTTTAACTGGGTATATTTTATGCATTATTTTAAAAGAAACCTCTTTTACTTTGTTATTAATATAGAAATTTGTCTACTGTTCGCCAAGCTTTACGCCCATTCACATCTCTAAATACAGAAGACAAGAAAAAGCGAGCTGGAGGATAAACAACGTTATTAAGTATATTCCTAATATAGTTATTTGAGAGTCTATTTTGTATAATATTTGTATAACCAATCAATATTTTACTCTTGATCTCTTCAAAATTCAAATCTTTATGATGCACTTTTGAGAAGGGTCAAAACTTGTTGAGGGATTGCATCCAGCAAATTCCTATTCCTTAGATCCAACTGGTATTTTAAATTTATTCAAAAATTCCTTATACGTTAATGCAACTCCATCATTGTTTAAGAGCTGGCTAACTACTATATATTGTTTTCAAACCAGTAATCAAAAGAGAAAGATTTATTTTTGTATAAGATTTTTGTATAAGATGTCTTTGTTGCTCCAAATATAGTACCTCTTTGTTGAGAAATTATGTTTGTAGGCCAGTGTCAATGCCATAAAAGCTTGTTTATTAAATTTTGCAAGCTTAACCGTATTTTTTTCATTTGAATAGTTGCACTTCAACAACAATTCGAGGTCACCCAATTGCTTAAATAAATATTTGGGAAAGGAGTTCCAAATAATGTCTTTATTTTTTAAGTATTGGTAAAAATTATCAATTTATTTTAAATACATTGTTTAAAGTATCATATTCAACACCTCTAAACCACCATGATCTTTGGAGTTGCATTACATTTATTTTCATTTTTAGGTAATCAGGCAACACCTCAGATATCCACCATGAATCTTTGGAGTCCAATTGCTTTGTTTATTTTGGGAGCTGGCTTATTAGCCCTCAATCAAAAATTACGTAATTTTATCCAATTGCGCGATTTGTATGGCCGAAGCTGTCCAACTCTTGGCCTTAGTGGCCACGGTAGTGGCCGCTCCTTAAACGTGTTGGCGATTTTTGGCCAATCTTTAGTGGCCGCTCCTTAAATGTGTGTACAGTTAACGATTTTTGAAAAAAGCATCTTTGTCACCAATGACACATTGAATGAATCTGTCAGTTAACTATTCTTGAAAAAGAACGGACTTGTCACCACGTATCTCACTCCTGCATTGAGAATCTTACACAAATATTCTTGCTGACGGTGGCAGTAATTTTTTAATGACTCACTCCTGCTTAACTTGTGGATTTTGCTGCTGGATGGTGTTTTTTTTAATTTACTATCGCTGTTTGGGCACGTCCTGATTTTGCTGAGTTGGATGTGTTTCTAGAACTATCGCGTTTGGTCTCGTACTGTATCGTGTCCCTTGTCAGTGTCGGGCGCTTGCTTGGCCATTTATTGTGATTAACAGGAAAGTGTGTTCAGCTGAATTCGAGTAGTATTTTGTTAGATGGGTATAAAAGCGGTCGCGTGAAGCCCTCCTCGTGAGAAGACCGAAGAGTGTAAAGACCATCGACTCTACCGTGCGACTCCACTGGCAGGGACACTGCGGCAAAGGATATAAGTATCGCTTTTTATTTATCTTCTTTCTTACTGCTTGTTTCACTTCTGTTTTAGTTTTTATAACCAATTCTTACTATGTGTAAGTAAGTTGTTGTTTGTTAGCATATGTTTTTGACAGGGTGATATTTTTAGGATTACTGATAAACTACTGCCGTTTGATTTGTTATCTATTTTAATTTTAGATAAATTATGTATGAATTTATTATGTCTTTATAGGTATTAGTTTTAGTTTTAATAAATTTGAGTTATTTTAGTGACGCTACCTCAACATACTACATGGAAATGAAATAACATATATATATATTATATATATATATATATATGGGTGTTTAGCTTAGTGTCATGTTAGAATAATTTGTATACTCTATTCACTGATCCTTATACTTTTACTTTCATACTTTAATATTTAGAATTGTTTTTAGCTTTATTTTTTGTTTTCATTTAAATGTTTAGTTTTGAAATGTTGTTGTATGCATTTGTCATTTTATTTAATTTCTTAATTTTCTTAAATGTGTATATATAGTATTTATATAATTTTAACTTATAGTTTTAGTTACTTTTTCTTATTTGTAAGTCGCTTTGGATAAAAGCGTCTGCTAAATGACTAAAAAGTAAAAAAAGTAAAGTAAAAAGATCTTCATATTTTGTTGACCCTGGAACGTTTTAATCCAAAAATGTAGTCTTGACCCTATCCCTACACCCAAACCTATTCTTACCCATTAGTTATCCCTAAAATCAGAGGAAATGATGCATGAGTGACACTGATGTACAAGCAACAAACACTGAATGTAAGTCTATACTTAGCAAAAACTGTAAACTGGTTCTTCATATCTGGTTGGTTAATCACAATGTTGTTTCAGGGTCAACAAAGATGTTGATCCAGGAACATGTCGCACTTGGTAAAATCAGGTTCTGGGTGCATAAAGAGTCACTGTAGTAATAACATTTTTGGTGAATGGATTCAGAATTTTCTGGATTTAATTAAAAATCTCCACAAATATTACTCATGGAAAAGCATAGCCTATATAAGCAATTATTGTCAATATTGTAGCAATGCCTGAAGCACAGCTCTAAATCAGAATTAAAATCTTGTAGATTTCAGATGCTAAAGATGAAGGTGCATTAACTGGTTATTAAAGGGCACTTAGTTCGGAGTCTAAAAACTTGCTGCTCAATATGCTTTTATTGCACATGGATATTCATAAGACTGATTCATTGAAACTTTTTAATATTTTAAATGTGAATTTCAAAACATAGTCTCTTCACTTTTACCTGGCAAAAAATGTATTTTACTCCTCAATCTGGATCTGTATTCCACTACACTATTACCACTCCAAACTTATATATATGTATGCATCTATGCATGATATTGTTATTGCAAACCCAGTTCAATAAGAAACATAATTTTTCTCAATATGCAAAATGCAGAGTTAAAAAGGGAATGTCTCCATTTGCAACTAAGCGTTAACACACTTGATCTGATTCATGCATGAGTCTTTAAGCAGTCTTTAAGCAGGTTAAGTCTGCCACACCCTCCACACAAACCTCATTCATTTCATTCACACTCACTGTAACGTTCAGAAACGGTGTCTCAGTTTCCTGAGCAAAATATGACTGTAAAATACCTGGCAAAGTCTGTAAAATCAAGAGAACTTACTGTTAGATAATCTGATTAAGTTGTGTGCAACAGTAACAGAGGTCACACTGACAACATACAATGTTTAGTCATCTCTCTCAATATCAGTTTTACTTTTCACAATCCAAACAAGCTTTGCATACTTCGCATCTCACACAGATGAGAAGAGCAATGACCTTGCAGAATGGTTAAATAAACATGAATTGGTGAAAGAGGAACTGAACTGGTGGCCATTTTCATTTTATTCCCAGGTGAGAGTGATTTATGAAGTAGATTGTGGAATACACTTAATCACTGGTTAAGCCTAGAAGGCCTGTTCCTCCAGTTTTATTGTAAGTTGCATGGAATAGAGCATGTCAAGCAAGTAATACTTCACTATTGTTTTAATATGAGCACATAATAAACCCTGACCTTTTCATGAATTAATTAACTACCAACTGACTGATTTATTTCTGAGATTATTGCTGTGAAAGTCATTCTACTTTCAGTGGTCATTCGTGAAGTGTGTGCAGATATTATGTAAGGCTAATTAATGATATTTGTCCTTTTAATCCATTTAGAAAAAGAACAAAAAGAAAAGATTAACTAAAGAGATGATTCACCCAAAAATGAAAGTTTGGTTATCGTTTACTCACCCTCATGTCATTCAAAACCTGCATGTTTTTTTTTTTTTACAGAACACAAAATAAGATCATTTGAAAGATGTTTCTGTTTTTTTTTTTCCATACAACAGACGTCAATGTGCACCAAAAAACTAACAGGACTAAGTCAAATCACCTTTGTTTATATAGCGCTTTTTCGCTATAAAATATAATAATAATACATATTATTTGTATTGTTATTGTTATTAAAATATAAAACAAAAAATAAATATATTACAACAATAAATACCGTGAAATTGTAAAAACTATAAAACTACTATTTTTGTCATAATTTCTTCATTTTTCAAACATTAAACCACTGAGCTTTTATTTTGGTGGCAAATAAATACACACACTGCAGGTTTCAGAGTGAAGCGCGTGCGTCACTGTGTTGTTCATTTACACACTGATGGTTCCTCATTCTGAAACCTGTAGCGCTTATATTTATTTAACTGAATCACAGGCTTTCAAGAATTGATAATCGCACTTAGCCATATTGTGATATTGATTTTATTTCTATATATCGTGCAGCCCCACATTAGACCTCAGTGAACTTCAATGTATGCTCTTAATTATAAAGGTACCAAAAGTGGGTTTTCACAGTGATGTCATAGAAGAGCCATTTTTGCTTCCCCGAAGATCCTTTTAAGTGAGCAGTTCTTAAAATAACCATTTTATTAATCCAAGTATTATTTTCTTTTTCACAGTAAATAACCTTTTGTGCAATGGAACGATTCCTTGGATGTTAAAGATTCGACATCGAACAACGAGATAACAATAAAGAACCTTCATTAAGATTCAAAAAGCCTAAATTGGCCCCTTGTTGCCAATACATTGTAAACTGTGACAATCAATCTCAATATGTCATACAGCAGTGGGGCCCTTCTTTAGCCTATGGGCCCTGGGCTTAATCCCAGGTAAGCCTCTGCATTAATGTAGCCCTGGATGGAGACCAAAAAACCCCAGAAATAATCAGACAGAGTTGTGGTGTGTTTAAACCTGTGGGAACATACTGTACACATTAGTAATGTATTTTTATACCCAGTGATGGTAACTGTCAGCAGAGATAAAACAGCATCATCCACTGCAGCTGTGTGGTAATATTGTGGGATGTGGATTTACGTACCAGAACTACCAGATGGAGACAATATGAATAACTGGTATATAATTTTTCATAACAGAGATCTTAATAGAACTTCTTCATTGCATTCTGTATTACAGTGCAGTCATTTAGTGCAGTTGGAGATACGCCGCCTCCTTGCATTATCAGACATCTACATGTTACAATAAAGCATTTATTTTAATGCCGCCCATCCGAGACAGAACACAAATCTCTCTGTTGAGCTCTAAGCGGTGGTTGTTTCCGCTGCGGGACATTAAAGGACCTCACACAAGAGAAGTTTCTGTGGTTCCAGTGAGGGCTGGTCAAGCAAACCGGGCAGCAATAAAAGACAAAGCAGTAAGACTGCAAGGGCAGCTGGGGAAGAACGTAAGGTCACTGTTAAGTGTGAGGGAAGGATTTAGGACTTGAAGATTTGATGCTCTTGAGTTTTGGTGTGAAGTGGTGTTAATCCACCGAGGACAAACACATACATTTCAAAGACAAACAGAAGGCATTCTGGGTCTTGATAATGTAAAGGGTTCAACTTTTTATGAATAGGGCACACATTGGTGATACATTACTTTAAAGCAATACAAAAACACAGATCAGTGCAATTTAAAATTAGATGTAAAATAATACTGTAATCTATCATAAAACACTATGTAAAATAATCACATACAAATCAACCTTGTTAAAAATAAATCTTGTTACCACATGACTTTATCCCTTAACAAAAAACAGATAATTCCATAAAATTGATAAATATGTACCATAAAATTACTAGAAGTAACAATTTGGATAAACAATTTAAAAAGTGGCAACAATAATATAATAGTATTAAACAGTATACAACCTTTTAGCACCCCCCATATTTACATAGTTATATTATTGTTTCCACATTTGAATGCTTTTTAAATTAACCCTGTTGTGAATTTCCCCTCTATTTCCATAACATTTGGTCACCTAGGAAGTAATATAATTTGTATAAACACTTATCTTACATAAAATTAATCCGTATCTAAAAGTGGCAACATTAAAATCAACTGTGTTACCATATATATATTCTATACAAAATATATATAATACTGTAAAAATAACATAATTTGGATAAACAATTATTGAAACATGAAAACTGTTTTTAAACATGTAACAGTATTATATTCAACCCATGTATTGTATAATTTAACCCCATAATAATCACCAATCATTCCATGAAAATGTGAAACATAGGAAGTACATCATTTCTATAAGCAACTATAAATTTAACCTAAAATTTATGTAGCATGTAAAGTGGCTACAATAGTATAGCAATATTAAAATCAACCCTGTTACCATGTTATTTCCCCCCCTAATTTTATGAAATGACGACACCCAGAAAATAACAATTTGGATAAACAATTATTTAACACAACAATAAATCACTTCAATCATATAACACTATTAAAAATCAACCAGTTACAGCATGAATTTTCACCTATTAAAATAGATAATTCCATAAAATAACCTATATATAGTAAGTGGGAAGTTGTGGCCTAATGGTTAGAGAGATTGACTCGTAATCCAAAGGTTGCGAGGTCGAGTTCGGACCGGCAGGAATTGTCGGTGGGGGGAGTGAATGTAGCACTCTCTCCACTCTCAATACCATGACTGAGGTGCCCTTGAGCAGACACACCGAACCTCCTGTGAGATGTCTCACAGTCCTCTTTCAATGCAAAGACAAATACAAGCAAATTACCTGAAACATCTTATACAAATTCTATGTTCCATTCAATCCTATTACTAAAGTTACTGTTCTTTAATTTATGGGAAACTTAAGTAAATAATTTCATCTAAAAAAAGCCCCTTCTGATGGCTTTGCTTAGACTGCATTTTCAACGCTGCTAACCATTGTCAATTTAGCTTTTATTTCTAGAAATAACAAACTCACACAAATCCGAGTTTTAAACTGATGTTTCAAAATTTTGTTACTGGACTGTAAAAAGGTCAACCCTGTGTAATAAAACAGCTTAATCTGCCCTTCTGAAGGCACCTCCTTAACTGTACTGACGTTATATCACTTTATTTAAGATAACCTCTATTTTGTGCCCTATTTGTGGAAAGTGCCAGTACAGTGAAAGTGACATTATAATTTGAGAGAAATTGAGAGGCTGAGAAAGAAAGAGTGTTTGCATGTATGCGACGGGAGGGAGCCGAGACCACAATGGACGTGACATTTGAAACTGTGGGGGTGTTAGACCTTTCTTCAAGACCGCAGAACACACTGGGGAACAGATTCTTTGTTCTGTCTTCATATGAAGTTGTTCAGTCAGTTATAATTTGTAGCTATAACAATTGATGGTACATTTAGTGTAGTGCAAAGTTCTACTTCATTTAGTTTTTGCTGTTGTGTGCTAAAAGCTTGTACAACCCATAAAATATGCTTTCGTATACAACCAGTCACAAAAATATTTCAACATTATTACCCACTTATAAAAGTGTAATATGCAGTTGTTTATTGTTTTGGACTTTATACTGACACCTATTGGTGCGGAGGAAGTATCACAAAAACGAATGTCATCATAAATATTGCATTTCTATATAGTAATTTAATTAGTAATCTAAAAATAGGAGTGTCACAGAGATAAAAATGAATAGTATTAGGCTGATCATGTGATCCAACATGGCCGCCACCATGAGGGTGGACCACCCTTATGTAAAATAAAATGGCTCTGAAAGGACTTATATCTTCATCAAATGTGGGTTTACATCATTTAAATACATTTGTAAAATTATTATTCATTTTTTAGATGTAGTCCATCTATAATCTGAGACATTCTGATGTTTGCATATCACTCCGTGAGAAGTGTTTCGAACCGCTTTCATGCCTTTAAAAGCACAAAACTAGAACGACAATAATGTCATTCCTACCGTGCCATGATGATAAAAAAGCAGGAGGCAAATTCTCCTCATTCCACTCTGAAGTATAGCAAGATTTCGAGATAATTCTGAACAACATCCCGAACTCGTGAAAGAAACCAGAGCGGGAGGTGCGAAAGTGGGAATGATCCCACACAGAACCGATCCGGCTTTCTGGAATCTAAACCAGCGGATTACACACTTGAGAAAGTACTAAGAGAATGCCAGCAAGTATTTCACACAAAGCAGCCTCACATTGGTGAAGCAGTCTCAGTGTTGAGATTCCTCACATAGCTGACGCTTTCTGGAATCTGGTTTGGTGGGGATCGGTTTCCCGCTCTAATTTCCACCTAAGTATGCTCACAGAATATTATAGCCTTCTACGGTCATTTCAAGCATTATATTTCTCTTAAACAAGACAGAATAAGGTGTAAAACAAGCTTAATGAGGTGTGGAGAATATAAATGTCATGTTCAACAAAACTTCTAGATGTTTTTATGTTCTGAATGAAATGTGAACTGTGTTACCTGAGAAAAACCCGGTGCCATCATGCTGCAGTGTTTTAGGTGGTTGTCAAGGCATTGATATATGGATGCTAGGGTGTTCTCAGTGATTGCTTACGGACAGCCTACCTGCAGGTTTCTGTGATGTTCTGTTCCTTATAAATGGCTCAATTCTTCCAGCTTTATCCACCAGGTGAGAACTGTCAGATTTCACAGTTATGCAACACGATGGTCATGTTCAAGTTTATGTTATGCAGCAACAACAACAACAAAAAGAGCAAGACTTTGCGGCATCATGTCTCACAACATTTAATAGAATCCTTTTGTCTATTTTGTACAAAATGGAAACAATGCTGCATTACAAACCAAAGTAGTTCCAGATAAGGCTACGGCTCGCCCACAGTTCAAACGGAGTAAACCTGCAATGGCTTTAAAATCTGCTCATTAACATTCCCAATACTGATGCATTCTGTGCATGAATGCAAGCAACTTGACACCTAACCACATAGTGAATTAAAATACGATTGAAATCCCATGTCAATGTGCATGGCATGGATATGCATTACGTCATGCAGGGATGGGGAATTCGATGACGCCCAACCCTGGAGACGAATCAGAAATATTCTATTACCACAATCCACATCGTTCGGCTACCACTGAGCAGGACGATCCACATCAAAACACTTTCGTAACTACATTGTAACAGCTATATCAGAAATTTAAGTTATGTCAGATTTGTGAAGACAGCAGGTTCATTTTGATGGCAAAAGAAACCCTGAGTAATGCTACACCGGACGACGCCTGGGAGCTCATATCATCTGGGGAGTGTCCAAAAACCTGCTATGTTGCAAAAATGGCCATGGTTGCACATGGATGTTAAGAATTCAAAACACATGTACGGTATCTTTGCTAGACCCTCTTGCATACCAGCTCTAACATTTCGAATATAGAAAATAAATCATACGTCTTTATACATTATCCATTTTGAGGGTTAAATTTGGGAGTGTGAAATTACACGACTTATGAATGAGAACAATGAGGTCATCTCTGTAAAAGTAAACAGTAGAGAAATAAACAAACAAAAAACATACATGCATTTCCTAAACAGCGTTTGGTTTCCTATTGCATTAGTGTGGCGAGTCCACAAGGAAATGAGGCCTGCGTCCACATCGTCTAATTGTCTGACGGACAGCCGAGTTGTGCTGTGGGTATCTGTTCACCAGTCTTACTGCTGTTTGCACTCTGCAGGAGGAGGGTCTTTCTGTAGAAACAACAAGACATAAATAAAAGATAGAAGGAGAATTATGAATATTATTTCAGGCACTGCGCAACAGGAAGTAATTATTTGCCTGATGATGGTTTAGTTTATAAATGCATGCTTTAAAAGTGAAGTGTGTAATTTATGCACCAGTAGTTGCATCAACTGTAATAACAAAACTAACGAACCTCCACCTTTGGAACAGGTTTTGGCTCCGCCCCCATCTGACCATTGGTTGCAAATTGGCCTCGCCCCAAAATCACACTAGGGTATTAGTGCCTGCGCACTTTTTCAGTGGCGCTGGTTCCGGAAGTCTTTTTTTGTTCATTTTTCCCATAGGGATTTAAAAATTATCTTTGAAAAAGCATTAAAAGCCATGAAAACCAACCAGCTACTTCAAACTTTTATTTGAAGCAAAGTATTTGAAAATCCGACAAAAAGACAAAGGTACAAGACTGTGTACTTAACTTGTTTAATGAGGGAAAAAACTAGAATTTCATAAAGCACTGTGAATGACAATTAAAAACAATAGAGAAATATAAAACTACGTATTTAGTCCATGTGACTTCAGGGATTCAACACTAGAACGTAATCAGCGTTGTTTATGTTCAGCATGCGCACGCTTTCTACTACACTTAAACAACTTTCTTTGATTACTTTCTAGGGTACTCTCCAAAATGGCAGAAGGCGGTAACTTGGGGAGAAGAATTGTTGAATAAATGATGATATTATTGTTTTCTTTGCGCACAAGTATTCTAGCTGCTTTGTAAACTTGCGGTTGAACCCCTGATGTCACATGGACTTTTTAATGATGTCCTTACTACGTTACTGTGCCTTGATCATGGTAGTATCCTTGTTGTCTATGGAGGGTCAAAGTAGGTCTCAGATTTCATCAAACATATCTTAATTTGTGTTCCGAAGATGAACGAAGGTCTTATGGGTTTGGAATGATATGAGGGGGAGTAATTAATGACAGCATTTGAATTTCTGGGTGAACTAACACTTTTAAGTTGTTGGTTGTTGTATAGAAACAATATATATTTTTAAGTAGGGCTGCCCTCAACTAAATATTTTTTCTGGTCGACTAATAGTCGTTCATTTGAAGTTATTAGTTGTCTACTTGCATGTTTATATTAATAAACAATATAATAATAATAATGAGTAGAGATGCACCGATTGCAATTTTCTTGGCCGATTCCGATTTCTTGGAAGTCTGACCTGGCGATACCGATTTGTGCCGATTCCGATTTTCTTTCTAATAACTATAATTGACAGCATATACAAACAAAAATATATGCAAATTCAACAAAAACTGTTTACATAATAAAGTAAATTATTAAACATTACAATTCCCCCAATCTGGACTGAGTTACAGATTTTCTCTCACTTAAACAACTCTAAAATAAAGTGCTCTGTTAACTGGAAAGAGGAAGATATAGTTAACTTAAAATGAGTTGCTGTATGTAACAAAACATGTCATTTCCCACTGTTTATAAATGGTCATTTCTTTCCCCTAACCTTATTAAATGTGTCATCTTTCACATCAAATTCTTACTTTTTTTCAATTACTTAAGTTAGAATAAAAAAAACTGTAGAGTTTTACCATTCAAATGAAATTAGTATTAACAAACTCTATCTTTCCACTGCTGAGGAAACAGCTGCATCTGAAGTGGTATTAGATGCATTTACACAGACATTTTGATGAAGCTGAGGTGCCATAAATGCCATAACCGGCAGCCATATCACCCTGCAGCCCAAGACCGGTTGCCCACTGAAGCTAAGCAGGGTTGAGCTGGTCAGTACCTGGATGGGAGACCTCCTGGGAAATACTAGGTTGCTGCTGGAAGAGGTGTTAGTGAGACCAGCAGGGGGTGCTCACCCTGTGGTCTGTGTGGGTCCTAACACCCCAGTATAGTCAAGTCAAGTCAAGTCACCTTTATTTATATAGCGCTTTTAACAATACAAATTGTGACAAAGCAACTGCACAATTATCAAAATGGGAAAATAGTGTCAATAATGTAAAATGACAAGATTAAACACTCCTATAGTGAAGGGGACACTATACTGGAAAAAGCACCGTCCTTCGGATGAGACGTTAAACCGAGGTCCTGACTCTCTGTGGTCATTAAAAATCCCAGGATGTCCTTCGAAAAAGAGTAGGGGTGTTACCCCGGCATCCTGGCCAAACTAGCCCACTGGCCTCTGACCATCATGGCCTCCTAATCATCCCCATAAAACTGATTGGCTTCATTACTCTGTCTCCTCTCCACCAATAAGCTGGTGTGTGGTGGGCGTTCTGGCGCAATATGGCTGCCGTCGCATCATCCAGGTGGATGCTGCACATTGGTGGTGGATGAGGAGATAGTCCCCTTACTATGTAAAGCGCTTTGAGTGTCTAGAAAAGCGCTATATAAATGTAACAAATTATTATTATTATTATTATAAATGCAATTACACTAGAACATTTCAAATGCATAAATCATTTTATAAGATTAATGTTTTAAATATTTTTTTTAAACATACAAATAATTTTTGAAAAAATGCAATGATACTTTTAAATATGACTAAACCACCAGTAGGTGGCGGCAAATGTAATGATTCATTCAAACGGCTGATTCATAGAAACGAGTCGATTGGTGTCATTATGAATGGGCCACTCTGAATCAATTGACTCACTCGATTAATTCTCAAGTAAAGCAAGAGTTATCGCAATCCTAAGATAAGCCACAATTTGAGGTCTCGATGTTATTGCAATGTATGCATGTCATTAAGATGTACTGTAATTACCACACAGACCAGTTGTTAATAATCTGTCCGTTACAGACTACGTGACTTCGCCACATTCTGTGATCTTCTTTTTTCTGCGGCTAAGCGACTAATACAATTTTGATCGACTGAGGTTGGACTCACACTAGGCACGGTTGCCTTGACGGAGCTTGAGCGCAAACCTCCTCTGCAGGCCTAGCACTCATTTCATTACAAAACATTGTACAGTTATCTGACATTGTAAGTTAGGCCTATTAATTGTAATGATTTAATTTTCAAACAACGAATAAATTATATAGACAAAGTGAACAAAGAACACAGTATCAACGGAGCTTTTTGAAACTGTGTTAGTCAGTTAAACCATTGCATCGCAAAATGTTTCACTTTTTCAAAGCGCTCCAATCGGAACGCATATCGCAACTAATTTGATTCAGAACGGTACTTCATAGTGCATTTCACGAAATCATTTTATCCCCACCGGGATAAAGATAATTTAGCAGAGGCAGGGATGCATAGACCAGAGGGGGGGAAATCCCTCACCCCCCCCCCCCTAAAAATTGCACCCTGCACTTATCACTAGTCAAACGAACCGGGCTTTAGAGGTCAAACGCACTCGGACACAGTTCAGACCGCATAATGTGAGTACACCCTCTAAGCCTCTTTTTGTCAACAAACGGTTAGTCGACTATTAGGGGGCAGACCTAATTTGAAGTTTACTGCAAAATATGCATATATATTGAAATATTTAAGTGTCTTGTGCAATTATGTAATTTGAGGTGCTTCATGGGAGTGGGCGGAGCTCAGCGCCTGTTTGCGAGATCTGCTCATTGCAAGTCTCTGATTTGTGGAATTTTCTGTACAGCATCATGAGTAATGCATTTTTCACCAATGACTCCACTGTTAAACACTATTATTTAAAACATGAGTCGAAATAATGTAAACCAATGGATAAAAAAAGGTTATCTGTAAAAATAAATTTTCCCATGGAGAAAATAAATGGTATTTTTACTTCCAGAACCCAACTACTGCACACTATTTAGCCAGAAATGTATATGTCTGACCACTTAAGTATTTTGACATTAGAATAATTACACACTTCACCTGTAAGGTTAATTTAGTGAATGGGAGTTGAGAAGTTTAGTCTTAAATGTCATTTTCACATTCGTTTGTTTGTTCAATTCCAAACTCGACTGTTGCATCCTCCTGACTGATCGGCTTTCCCCGTTTTTAGGTTGTTTCAAACTGCGGTTCGGTTTGCAAAATACTTTCACCTTAGTAAACACTCTCTAGTAGTATTGAGTTGAACTAAGTTCAGATGGCAGGTATTGTTGATGTTTGGCAATGGTATTTATCATTGAATAAAGTGTTTATTTCACTTCAAATACATTTATGCTTCTTACAATTTTCAATTAGCATCTATTTGCGAACAAAAATGCTAATTATACATAATAGTTGCGTACTTCTGGCTGATCGATTTTCACTTTTTCAAGTTGTTTTAAACCACAGTATGTTTGCTATACTTTCACCATCCAAGTGATTAGCATCTATTTGAAACCTTTAAATATGCATAAAATCTCAAATGAATTGTTTTGAGCTTACTATTGATCAAATATATTAGGCAACACAACCGTTTTGAACATTGATAATACCAACATTGTTTCAAATCACGGTACGTTTGCAAAATACTTTTACCATCAAACTGTTTACCATCTACATGTGAACAAAAAAATGCAAATAATACGTAATTAATAGTAGTTACATAGTTTCGCCCCGTTCACATGAAACACAATCCGCCATTTTCAAGCCAAACTTAACTGTCCGCACACAAACTTTTCATGTGAAAGTGACATTAGAGTGAAATCAGAGGAGAAAGGTTGTAACAATGACGGGAAGACGGATCAAAAGATAGATTGGAAATAGCGCCACATCCCTTCAGGTGTATCTTACCTAGAAATGCATGAAGTGAGAAATGAATTATGCCTGTAAAAGGGAAGTGGAGGAACAAACACACAGGTTTACACATCAGACATGCGGCTGATCATGAAGCATTATACAAGTTAATGCTTTCAATCCAGACCACCTCAATCAAACCCAGATCAGCAATAAGGATCTATTCAATGCCGTGATTAAGAGACAATTATGTTTGGAATACAATACTACAACTGTGAAGTATGCAGTATGTACACAGTGCACAGCATACAAAATGTGCAGTATACAACTGAGCACACAGTGGGGATATTGTATCCCAGAATGCAACATACTGAAATTTCTGCCAATGCCAAAAGTGGAGACATATTTACATAAAATTGTACATAAAATACACAGTAACCATTAAGTCGTGCATGGCATACTAATTTGTTCCTGCATACTTTATACAATTCCATATAAGTATATAGAAATAAATTGCAAGCAGCACACAGTATCTACTAGTATGCCAGTATTTTATTTAAAAAACAATCAACAATCCCAGCAGAACTTCTCAAATTTGTGATAAATTTGATTAAAATACAAAAAATGTATAACCCAAGCTAATTAAATGCTGCTTTTTAAAAAATGATAGTTGATGCATTTTAGACAAACAGATTATTTAAATGCTCACCGTGGGATCTAAATCTTCCTCATCCTCTTCTTCACCTTCGTCATCCAGATCCTGAATGACACATAATAATCTGCTGTTACACTGCAATTACCCAGACATTTGGACTATTATGAAATGATAAACGTGTCTATTAAAGGATTCTCACCTCCTCCTCTCCCTCTTCAAGATCCTCCTCTTCATACTGCAAAACAGCATAGAATTGCATATACATTAAAAAAATAAATGTAATATTTTATTTTACAGAGGGTTTGGGCAACACATGAAACATTATTAATATTATTTTGGTGCCAATATAAAATTAAACAACATCACACATAGATTTTAAAGCTCTTTTTGTCCATTATTTTTTATTTAAAATGGTGAAAATCTACTAAAAAGTGACCAGTTCCAGGAGTCTTAACACAAAATGAAATCCAATAAAATCATAACTCTTTTATTACAATTTAAGCCAATGTAAAGCATACATACATTAAAATGTATAATATATTTTTTCAGATTTTTTTTGGTTTTTGTTGAATCTATAGTCAGTCCCAGATTTCCTTGTGACAGTAATAGTAAAAAGAGCAGACGTACACTCTCGTCGTCCTCTAAGGCCTCTCCGGTGAAATAAAGCACCGCTTTGGGAATGACCCTCTCTCGGAAAAAGTGTCCGACCTCAAAATCTGTAGTTAGAGTGAAGTCCAAGTCTTCATCCTGGACACAAACAGACACAATGAGCATCCAATGGAAGTTTTTAGAGTAAATTATAGAATTAAAAACTTAAAATAATTCCAGGACTGAAAATAGCATCTACTGATGTCATACTAATGCCACACGTTCAATATTGTGACCTAGAGATGTAATCGAGCACTAACTGAGAAGTCATTGTGCAATGCCTGTGCTTGTGTTTTTTTAACATTACTACACGACGAGTTAACCGTTACTGACGCAGGAACTCTTTAGATGTTTCTTGTTGGTGACGTGTTTTCTAAACTCGCAGAGGAGGATAGAGCTACAGTATGTGTTTGTGTAGGCAGCTAAAAGACGTGTGCAGGAGTATGGCCATGATTCAGATGTTTACAAACATGACAAAACACACACACACTCACCATTCCATCCGGCGACGCTAGAAAATAAAATAGAAAAAATGATTAATTTTGGCACAAATTCCACCATAAAAATTGATTACCACAATAGCAAAATAAATTATACAGTGAAAAAAGAAAAGATAGCCTATTACGATTTTTTTTGTTTTCATCACAATTAACTACATTTTCAATTGAATTCACATTATTGTAACAATTTTTTTTTTGCAATTATGTAATACATAGTTTTTTAAGATAATATATTAATTTATATTAAGATAATATAGCTTTTACATATACATAATTAAGAGCTATTAATTTGAACATTTATAAGACTTTAAAACTAACTTCTAATTTAAGTGAACTTTAAACAATCTTCACATAAACCCATTATGATAAATGTCATATTTATATACCTGTGCCCCTCAGCAGAAATATAAAGAAATTGAATAAAGTTATCAAACACTAAATTCTGAACTAAATACAGATTAATACTTCATAATAGTTATTTTAACTATAAAAGTGATTGATTTCCTCCTTTTTTTCTTTGATGAACAGTCATCACAGCAGCTGGTTATTAGGTTGTTTTGGCTGCTATTTATTTAAGAGCAGCTGAACGTGACGCGGATCTGACACGCATCGTATTTCCTCTCAACTCTCTTTACCTTTTCTGACCCATTTCAGTCTCTACTAATGAGCTGGCGAGTTGAATCGGGTGTGTTAGATGAGGGAGACAGTGCTGGGCTGCTCCGAGACAGTTTTGAAAACCATTTCAGACACGTTCTTAAATGTGACTCATATAACATATTACGTGCATGCACAGTTTTGAGGCAGCTTTAATCGCCTGTTTGGTAACTTCATGTCTTAACTGACCATGGCATTGCATGCTCGTAGTTTATTTCTCGCTTTGATATGAAATGATAAAGGCTACAGCACGCGCTGGAACATTTGTAGGTGCAACAGCATGTGCTACGAGCACAGGACCGTTTCCGTGCTCGTTTGTCTCGCGCCTGGTGCTGAAGTGAAGTGGAAGCACGTGATGCGCATCTGAAACGTCTCCAGGTTGATGTGGTCGTAAAGACATTCTGCAACTGAATAAATGCACTCATTGTCAAGAAAAAATAGAGATAAAATTAGCAGCTGTGAGTGGGGTGGCCAACACTAGCCCGCCCCTGCGTTAACAGCGTTAAATACTTTTAATGCGTTAAAACTGAAAAAAAAAAATTGCTTGCGTTAACGTGCTAATTTTGACAGCACTAATATATATATATATATATACACACACATACATAAATATACACATATATAGTAGTCAACATTTTGAAGTGTATAAAAAAAAGTTCATCAAAGTTGTCCTAAGACAAGAACGGGTTTTGGTTTTAGGACAACTGATGAAAGGTTTTGATCCACTTCAAATGTGACTCTCTTTCTCTATGACACACACACACACACACATGTTGGTTTTTATGGTTTACGGGGACTTTAGCCCTCACAGGAGACGGTTTGCATTTTGTTTTAACTAAAAAAAACTCATATCTTTTTTTTTTAAAAGCATTTTAAATAATGGGGACACAAAAGTATCATAATCACCTTCTCCTTGTAATACATGTCACATGTTCACAACACACACACACACAACACACACACACACACACACACACACACACACACACACACAACACACACACACACACACACACACACACACACACAACACACACACACACACACACACACACAACACACACAAACACACACACACACACACCACAACACACACACACACACGCACACACACCCAATAACACACACACACACACGGGCACACACACACACAACACACACACACCAAATTCACCAACACACACACACACACAAACAATAATTAATACTGTATTTTTGAGTAAATTAGGACAAATATAAGACCTAAAACAGGCTTCATTTTCTTTCTATTTAAGGTAAAATATGACCCAGACTTGTTCCTGACCGTTTTGTGAGATTCAAACATGCAAATGAAAGTCATTTTTTGAAAAGGAGCTGATCAAAATCTGGCCTGAAGGAGACGTCTTTTCGGAAATCAAGCGCTGAAAGCATTACATCATTCAGTTACAGCCACACTGCTGCCATTTCAGTGTAAGTGCCACACCTCAGACGGGAATGTTGTGGAAATCACCTCGGTAACAGATAAATTACAGGCATCCGGCGACACGGTGATTGACGGTAAAAGTGTCTCTTTCCCACAGTCTGTGTGCAGGACGGGCGGCATTCTTTACCTGCCGCGCCATCAGAGTGGCTGACCGGAAAAATGCCGCTTAAAATGCAAAGCATTCAATTCTCAGCATTTTTTAAAAGGGTAATTGAGGTGAAAGAAAAGCAACAATGTCATGGTGGTTGAAGATCCAAATTCAACTGGCATTCCTTTGATGGGAGACAGGAGGGGGGAGAAAAAAAAACAGGTGGGCGGGATAAGTTTATATGACACTGTTTGGCTATTAAAAACTGAATAAGTTACTACAGGAACAAGCAAAATCCCTGTTATTGCAACTATTTTATGGTGTACTGCATAAAAAGAAGGCCTAAAATGAATTGCATATCTATTTTTTTTTTCAATTGGATTACATGTTTTAACATCAACTAATAAACTTAATGTAAAGCATATTTGTCAGTCATACATACATGAAGCAGGATACGAACAGGTCAGATTTCTGCACATTTAAAAAATGTACTTCTATGCAGTGTTAATTTTGGCAGGCATTTTTGATTTAGTCTTAATCTTGAGACGAAATGCTTAATAGTCACATTTTAGTCATTTGAGTCTTTCATAGTTTTAGTCGACGAAAAGTCATTGCATTTTAGTCATCCTACAGTACCAACATTTATTTTGGTAGCTATTTTATATGTAGTGTTCAAACAAAAATAGTCATCAATTCTTCTCTCTTTAGACCAAATCAATTAAGCTTATGAGAAATCAGAATCAAGGATTGAATTTGGAAAAACTGGAATACATTTTCATTTTTTGGTAGAGATACAAATTAAACTCATTTTTCAGATGCAGTAAGTTTACTTAACAAGTATACATTTATTTAGCATCTTTAGCTTACCTGAAAATGTATTTTAGACTGAGCTGAAAAACCTGAAAAGCACTGTTTATTGAACTTGTGTCTTTGTTCTATTGTATTTATTTTCTGCTGTTGCTTGTAATTTGGTTATCTGTAGAAAAGAGGTTTAGTACTGAGCCCATAGTAGCATTTTTAGATTTATGTTCATGTTATATATTTTGGTTGCATTTGTGAGTTAATAAAAATGTAGATGTTGTTTAAAATAGGTATATAATATGATAATATCGATCGATATACTCCTGAATCGAATCGTATCATAATTTTTTGAGGTATATGCAAATATCGTATCGCTGGGTATGAGAATCGATATCGCATCGAATCGTGACGAACCATCCGATTTACACCCCTAGTCAACGTCTCGTTTTAGTCACAGAATAAAGGTTCGTTGATGAATATTTTTCGTCGTCTTCTTCGTCGACGAAATGAACACTGCTTCTATGTTAACTAGTTGCATTTATTTGATTTTATTTAAATTATATTTTCAAAATGCATGTATTCAAACTGCTTAGAATTTACATTTAATTATTTTTACTGAGAAAAAACAACAACTAAAAAATGCATTCAATAAAAAATTATGAACGTGGTTCAAATATGGCTAGCTGTGGAACAGTTAACCTGTTTTTTGTGTATTAAACTCTCCTTCAGTTTATTAGTATTGTTTCAGAATTCTTACCCGTTTCATTTATGTACACTACCGTTCAAAATTTGGGATCAGTAAGATTTATATTTTAAATGTTCTTGAAAGAAGTCTCTTAAGTTCATTTATTTGATCATGAATACAGTAAAATCAGTAATATTGTCAATTATAGCAATTTCAAAAAAAATGTTTTTTTTATATATATATATATTAAATGTAATTGATTCCTGTGATGTAAAGCTGAATTTTCAGCATCATCACTCCAGTCTTCAGTGTCACATGATCCTCCAGAAATCATTCTAATATGCTGTATTATTATTATCAATGTTGAAAATAATTGTGCTGCATTTTTTTGGAACCTGTGAAACTTTTTTCAGGATTATTTGATGAATAAAAAGAACAGCATTTATTAAAAATAGAAATCTTTTGGAACAATTTTAGTCTCTACTGTCAACTTTTATCAATTTAACATATCTTTGCTAAAAAAAAATTTTTAAGTACTAACCCCAAACGTTTGAACTGTAGTGTATAATGTTACAAAATATTTAATATTTGATTTTACACCTCCTATTCAGAGTTTTCACTCCTAAAATAAGCCAATCACCAGGCAGGTCACTGACCCTTATTTGTTCTCCTCTGTCACTTCCTGACTTTCCCATTTTCTTTCTTTAAGATATATATTTGTGCCTACATATGCAAACCTACACATTTATGACTGCTCCACTAGCAAACATTGTCTTCACTAAAATACATTGAATTACGAAGCAAGAATAATTTTTGACAACTAGATTTTTTTGAAATGACTATGCAACACTATACGGTTTGTCCTTAAATGGTCACATTATAGATGGTTCAAAAATGTACACAGATTCTGTCGTTACATTGTACCTGACTTTTCTCAGCGAGGGTCAAGACGGACAAATACAATTTTATTTCAGGACATTATTTAAAAAAAATCTTTGTATAAAACCTGCTCAGATCGATTTCCATTAGTTTGCTGATTAAAATGTGTAAAATTAATAGATTCAAATGATCATACTTTCCCTGTCCAAATGTCTGCCAAAAGTCAGATTTGAATGGAGCTAAATGAGAGATTCAGTTATCAAGCGCCCCTGGAGGAAGACCGTTTGCATTACACACAAAATAGTCCTGAGGAAGAAAGATTTGCCACCAAGTGGATGTTTGTCCCATCTATTCAGACAAAAATACTTGTGTGATGCCCCCTGCTGTCCAGAAGACACAAAAAGTACATTTGCACACACATATACTATAATTAAACATATATCCCATGAAAAACTGAATTTCAGAGGAATTTAAGTGTTTGATGTCGTTGATATTCCTCGTGACACATGTAGTTCTCACACTTTAACTCAGTCACTCAAATAACAGAAAGAATTGTGCCTGGTTGACATATTTCCATCAGTAAAAATTCTGAATTCAATCTTTAACCACTAATTGGTAGTAAGAGATATTTGGCCAAACCGAAAAACCTATTCAGGAACTTACTGACAGAACAACAAAAGCCTTTGCATGATGCAAGAAAGGATGTCAAAGCATTTGAAAGCACGCTCAATTATCTTAATCCCAAGATTTCAGTCTAATTAAATCATACAACGAGGATGGCACAGCTCATAGAAAATGAGATTTGTTTGGGTTTATTTCACAAACTGAGATGAGGCTTAGCCTTTTGTTGCGCTGTTTATGGTGACTCTCTGTTCTTCTAGCTGGGAAACCACATTTTCTCTTACCTTTAACCGGACTGAAGAAGTTGAAGAATGAATCCTGTGGAATCTCTTTAGTGACCGTCCGAACCGTCCCTCTGCCTTTGTGTTTCTGCTTCTTCTTAACAATTTTGACGGTCACGTCTTTGCCTTTGTGCCAGTCAATCTTACATCTGAAAAAAAAAGGAATGGAAAATGCAGCAATTAGAAATGATGTTTTATTAACAAAGTTCGGGATGAACACGTTCAGATAATTAACCTAATTAACATGAGGGGAACACAATCAGTAATCAACCAAGTTAACAACGTAAGAGGTGTATATATATATACACAGCAGACTCACCTCAGTTCCTTGACAGTTTTCCAGCATCCCTCCGCCACCCCTTCTCTGCACTTACAACTATTTCTGTCCTAGCCTACGGGGGTTAGGGGGGTGGATTGGGGTCAAAGTTCGAGCTCGAAGCCCTCCCCTCGGACAGCACGCCAAATACGCATAATATCTATTCTATTTATTATATGTAAATGTGAACACGTGAAACACTGGTAATCCAGATTTATGTAAAGAACTGAATCAAGTTGCCCTTTATGCTAAATCTGAGCAGGACATATATCTGGAAAAATTACACTGCTGGTCTAATGTTTGAAATAATAAATTTTTTTTCTTTTTTTGAAGGTCGTCTCTTTGTTCACCAAGGATGCATTTATTTGATCAAATACAATAAAAACAGTTGCAATTAAAAATAACTCTTTTCTATTTGAATATATTGTAAAATGTAATTTATTTCTGTGATGCAAAGCTGAATTTTCAGCACCATTACTCCAGTCTTCAGTGTCACGTGAAACTTCAGAAATCCTTCTAATATACTGATTTGCTACTTAATTATCAATTATTATTGGTGCTCAATTATTAATAATAGTTATTGTTGAGGAAAACCAATTTTGCTGCTTAATATATTTGTTTTTCAGGATTCTTTGTTAATTAGAAAGTTCAAAAGAACAGCATTTATTTGAAATATAAATACTTTATAATTACAATTATTAACATGTCTTTACTGTCACTTTTGGATAAATTTAATGAATTCTTGCTGAATAAAAGTATGAATTATTATTTTTATTCACTTTTTTTAGAACCCTAAACTTTTACATGGTAGTATATCACGATTTAAAATATAATATAAAGCAGCACAAGAGTTTTATACATTGATAATCATAAATGTCTCTTGAGAAGAATATAAGCTTATTAGAATGATTTCTGAAGGATCATGTGACACTAGGGGTGGCTCGATACCACTTTTTCAGAACCGA
Source organism: Ptychobarbus kaznakovi (assembly GCA_027422405.1). Taxonomy (NCBI): domain Eukaryota; kingdom Metazoa; phylum Chordata; class Actinopteri; order Cypriniformes; family Cyprinidae; genus Ptychobarbus; species Ptychobarbus kaznakovi. Next base: position 27,646,880 of record CM049796.1, on the reverse strand, counting down.
TCCGATACCAAAAATTCTGAGTATCGGCCGATACAGATATCGATCCGATACAGCGCAGTTTTTTTTATATAAGTGTAGAATTTCTATACCTCAATATGTGTTGACCTGATCATCACTCTAACAATCTACTAAATATAGACAACTTTCTTATAAAGAAAAAATAAAAACAGAAAAATCATGAGTGCACAATAATTGTATAAAATCTAAACTTTTAGTGAAAAAAAGCATTATTTAGGGGGAACAAATAAAAGTGAAAAAGTGTTGGACTAAATCTGGTCAAATGTTACACATTGCTCTGTGTATTGTAAAATACATTCATGAAAAAAGTTATTATATTTATATATATAAATAATAAATAGGCCCTACTATAAAATTAAAAGGCATTTATTTTAAATGTATAGCACAGTAATGAGGCAGCAATAAATGATAGATAAGATGAACAAGAAAGGATATTAATAATCTGTCATTGTGCAAAATTACTACAGACCTGCCAACCTTGGAAAATGTTTTTGAGTACCAAAAATACTGGGGGGTGGGGGATATTAAAACAAATATATATATATATATAATAGAAATATATATATTTAAAATACTATTTAAATAATAAAAAACAAAATGCTGCAGAAAAACACGGGAAAGATGTATTATTTTATGGACTGGCCATTATTTTGTGCAATAAACAAAGGTAATATGTTCATTCATACCGGAAGCCAGAGGGAGCCCTCGTGCATAAAAATCCACATAATATGCATACACAAGCAAAAGAAATTGACGCCGCTCCATAAATCCTATTATTATGGACAAAAGCATCCAGCTATCGTTGTAACTGAATAAATTAAGATAGAATCGATTTGCCTTTGAATTATGAAATATTAAGCGAATAAACACTCGACTGTGACAAAGTATAGTTTGCCTGTGTTTTTAAAACCACCTCGGGTATTTTCATAATAATTAAGTATATCGTTAATCGACATAACCTTTATTACAGTAGAAGATATATATTTCTGCCTCATTCTGTGATAAGAAGTCACAAAAGATCACCAAAGTAAGTTATTTTTAGCATTCGACTGATGCGGTTTAGTATGTTATAATGTTCTCTTTTGTTGGGACAGCAGGTTTAGAAACGCTTCTCATTACAAGTCATTAAGTGAAGATGTTTTGCGTGTGCTGCTTTTTCAAATGTACATTATAAGCTGGGGGAGCGCGTAGACTCACGGACACACAGCCAGTTTAGAGAGAAATTAAATGCATTTTTATTTAAAAGCAAAACCGAAAAAAACGCTCTGATTGGTTGAACTCTTCTTCTTTTTCTGTTGCTTGATTTGAGTACTGCATGTGTACAGAGGCGTAACCAGGGTTTTGCGTAGTTCAGAGTGACAAATTGTACCAGCGTTCTTTGAGGTCAAAATGCGTATCCGTTACACAAAATGCGTACATGTTGGCAGGACTGGTATTATTATATGAAAGGCTCCAATACAGAACGGCACAAAGTGCTTATGCACATCCGGTGCGCAGAATGATGCGCTTGAAGCAACACAGAGTCACAGCACGCAGCTCCGCATAGAAATCTCAGTTAGCTTTAAATCTCAGTTACTGTGCTTGTGAAGAACAATTCATAGTGCTCTCTACTCAAGTGTTGTGATCTAACACGGTAGAAATGAACACGGTTTAGAAACAAAACTCTATATCAGATTTGGATCAGTCTTGTCTCACCGATACACGATTCGGCAGAAAATGCCAGAATCGAAGCCGATACGGAATATCGGATCGGAGCACACATAATATTCAGCCTTGCATCACAGGAATAAATTAGATTTTAACATATACCCCCCCCAAAAAAAATAATAAATAAAAATAAATAACAACAACAACAATTGAAACCCTAACAATATTTCACAAATAGTTTTTTGCTTAATAAATGCAGCCTTGTTGCACGTTCTTTATAAAAAAAAAACATTAAATATCTTATGTTTTATTAATTATTCCAACCCTTTCACCGCTTGTATATATGCATGTGTACAGGCCATTTCTCCATCTTACCCTTCACAGTCTATGATCTCCGGCCCCTCGAATGAGAATGGATCTGCTGCGTCCGGCTCTGATTTCATCTTGTAGACTTTACTGAGGACCGTGTTACTGAAGTAGCTGTTGGGCGCGAAGTGGAACTCTAACGTGAAACTCTGTTTTGACAAACAATTGAACCGTATTAAAAACCTGTATCTATTGGTTAAAAAATGTCAGTAGAACAGATGCTTGTTTAGCTGTTTGACAAACCATTGGCTGTCCAGGCTCAGAAAACTTCACAGTGATGTCCTGCAGGTGTTTCAGGATTGGCTCATCATGCTCCTGCAAGAAACAAAAACATCCCAGAAGGGTTAAACCAAGGCAGAATGGATTCAGCACTGGGGAAGGTTTCCATGGGAAATTCATCTGCGAAATGGATTTAAAAGGAAAAGCAGAGGTGAGAGAATCCACAGAAAAATCAGCTGATGAACTCAGAGGATGCCAACCTACTGATTACTTATGTATACAAAATAAATTTCAATGCGATTATTAATTAAAGGACAATATGATCAGATTGCATGCGAATTCTGCATGCACCAATACAAAATCGCATATCCTCAATATGCTTCCTGTCACAAGAACCACATCCTGTGTAATCCACATCAACTCTTTAAGCAACAGGTCAAAGCAGTCACTTTCTACATTGTTTTATGCAATGTGTTTATACTTAGAAAACACATTTATTCATTATAAAATGTATAACTCGAGCTCCAAAATTGCTACAGAGTCTACAGCTGATTATTATTATTCTTATAAAATGTATAATAATAATAAACCACAGCAAATTCAGTGTAATCCCTGTAATTATTCACTGTAAATACTGATTTATTATTTCACCAAATTACTGTAAAATTCTATTTTCAATTCTAATTAAAAACGTATTTTATTTATATATTTGTTTTTGGCCAGTGGTTCGTGTTCTGCATATCACTATTTGCAGAACATTATAGTGCAAGGTTACAGTTTTATTACTTCTAGAATTAAAAACCAAATTAGAAAATAAATTAATAATAATAGTAATTATTATTATGAATTCCCAATGGCTCGTTGTGCATGAACAGCCCTAAATCAAAGCAAATTAACTGTAATGCAAGGCTTTCTTTATTATTTAAGCAAATTACTGTTAAATTCAGTTTACAATTGTAATGAAAACCCAAATTGTCCGATATTTTAACACCTTTCTATCATAATTAAATTTAACTTAAAAAAACAACATCAACAAAAAAAAACAGAAAAACATAGAAAATGACCCCAAATCTAAAAACAGGGTGCTTAGAAAAACAGGTCCAAAACTTTAACTTGACTGCAATATAAACATTTTTTTTGCGAAGATATAAAGGAGAAGTAATGCGACCTGCAGCATTTCTTCCAGCATATCCACACGTTTGAAGATGGTGAGCCAGAACTCTGGGACTCCTTTCGGATCATCGCATCGGCTGAATCTGCCTGCTTCTCCTCCAGAGTAGCTTTTTTCTGCAAATCGTCCTGTGGGTGAGAATCAGTTTGTTAAATAGACCATTAACACTTCATCCTCAGATTGGACTTTAGCAGCTCAGGGCTTCCAGCAAAAACAAGTCTTGCCAAGAAAGCAGATATGATATATTTTTGACATGATATATTTTTTAGTATTCTCACAAGTATCCACTTACAGCAAGATCCTCTTCCTCCCTGTCACTTTGCCATTCGCATTCCTCATCTGTGGGTTCAACGGCACCAGCCACAATCTCCCGTCTCTGAACAAAGGAGCATTGTGCTATGTGACATCATTTAATTTGCATGACATCATCATTGCAAGGGCAAAACACTTACAGCATTCATTTCGTAAACAAGTGTGTAACACAAAACCAAGGCAATTAATTCAGTTGGTTTTGAAACTATCTCTTTGGACAGGCCTGTAACAAGAAGGCTGGCTTCCCTTAATAGGCATTGTGGGTAAAAGTTGAACTACTAGCTTGTCTCCAGACAAGGACATGGCCAGGCTTGAATGAGAGCAGCTGGACATTCGTTCTGTTGGACTGACTTTAGCACTCATGTGTTTATGGAAGCCCGTTAACGCCACTGAATAAAACAAAAAAGGTAATTGCGACTTTTTATCTCACAATTGCGTGATACAAACTCAAACGTCATACAAACGCAATTGAGAGTTAAAGAGTCATATTTTAAAAAAAGTCGCAATTCTGAAAAATAAAGTCAGAACAATTGCGAGTTTATATCTCGCAATTCTGACTTTATATCTCGCAAAAAAAAGGTGAAATTGTCAGAAATTAGTCAGAATTGTGAGATAAAATGTCGCAATAACCTATTTTTTAATCAGTGGCGGAAAAGGGCTTCCATATATGTGACCATGGACCACAAAACCAGTCATAAGTAGCACAGATATATTTGCAGCAATAGCCAACAATACATTGTATGGGTCAAAATTTATAAAATTTTCTTTTATGGAAAAAAATCATTAGGATATTAAGTAAAGATCATGTTCTATGAAGATATTTTGTAAATTTCCTACCATAAATATCTCAAAACTTAATTTTTTATTATTAATATGCATTGCTAAGAGCTTCATTTGGACAACTTTAAAGGCGATTTTCTCATTATTAAAATTTTTTGAACCCTCAAATTCCAGATTTTCTAATAGTTGTATCTCGGCCAAATATTGTCCTATCATAACAAAGCTTATTTATTCAGCTTCAGGTGATGTAGAAGTCTCAATTTAAAAAAAAATTACCCTTATGTGTGGTTTTGTGGTCCAGGGTCACATATTGGTAATGTACATGCAAACTGCAAGTCCTGAAGGTCAACTTTCACGCTGGAGAAAGGGTTCCAGGTTTGTGAGGGGTTAACACTTCAGTGAACCAGCTCTGACCTAACACAGAGCGTGTTCAAACAGAATGCTTGGTATGACAGAGTCATTTGCATACCTTGTCAAAGATGGGCTGGTAGAGGCCAGCATACTTCCTCTCGAGCTCATGGACTTCTTCATAGAACTTGGCCTCTATGTTGGCGCTCTGGAGCTGGAGCCTCTTCAGGGCATAAACTCTTCTCTTTACAGTCTTGGGCAGGAGGTGGAGATTCAACGTTCTAGATAGTAAAAAGACAGATAACTAACTTTCACACAATATTATTACAAGTTACAAACAAACTTAACAGATGTTTATCAAACACATTAAAGAAAGCTTACAGGTGCTTACTAAAACAAGTCACAGAGCTTTACAGATGAAAAATGTACAGACGCTTACAAAACAAATGTTTGTTAAATTTGACTTTACAGATGTTTCCTAAAACAACAAGTTACAGAACTTTAGAGATGAAACTCATGTTTTGAAAACATCTGTAAAGTGTCATAAACTTGAGGTCCATCTGTTAAATTTTGTAACTTTTTTAGTAAACGACTGTAAAGTTTCGTAAACTTGTTTCATAAACATCACATTTAGCCTAGTTAAGTTTACGACACTTTACAGATGTTTATAAAACACAAGTTTGTTAAATTTACAAGTATTTAATAAAACAAGTTACAGAACAGATTAAACTCATGTTGTGAAAACATCTATAAAGTGTCATAAACTTGAGGTCCATCTATTCTATTTTGTAATGTTTTTCAAAAGAAGAAATGCAAGTTTATAAAACAATTACATTTTTTAGATGTTGACAAAACATAACATAGCTACATTTTACAGATGTTTATTAATAAAATGTATTAAACAGATGCTTACTAAAAAAACAAGCTATAGAGTTTACCGGATGAAACTCAAGCTTATGACACTTTACAGATGTTTGCAAAACACAAGTTTAGTAAACTTTACAAATGTTTACAAAGAACAAGATTTGAAACTTCAAAGCAATTGTACAAAACTTTACAGATATGAAGTCTGTGACTTTCTTTATCATCTTGGTTTTCTAAAGTCATGTATATATATTTGTGTCGTACCTTTCTACTTGTAAAAAGCCCTCTGGTTTGTCGGACTGAAAAGGTTTATTTCCTCCTTTGCCTTGCAAGAAAAATGAAAGCAATTACTTTTGAAAGTCCCAATGTTATTTTTAGCATATGTGTCACCAAGTGTGTATTTACAGCTGTCATAGAGATAGATGTATAATTTCTGGACAACATTACTGCTTAAAACCCTATTAAATGATTGCAACTGTTTTTGTAAATAAACTTTAATGAAATATATAGTTATTTTTAAAAGATCAAACATAATGGAGCTCTTTATAACGTTCACATAATTCTATTCAAAACATATCATAATATATGTAAGCAAATAGTAAATACAGTAAATAAATGACACAAAAACATACCTCTGGCTTCACTCTTTTCATCTTTTCGATCCATTTCCACACCTCAGCTATTTTTTAAAGAAACAAAAATCGGACAAATAAATGTCATGCTGAAAATAATGTCTCATACATGATCCTGATTAAAAAAAATAATGACAAACAATTAATTTTAACAGGTTCTTTCTGGATGTATAAGATGTCAGTATGACAAACACCAGCATGGCTTTAATTACTAAATAGTTGATGAGGATGATACTGATATGAGAAGTATGCAGAACAAATGGACCTGTCAGTCCTAGCTATTAATCATCTGAGGCTCAGTATGCATCACAGCAAAACATTGCTTATGAATTATTGAGTAATTTAATTATCACTTGTATGCCTCTTTTCCATTTCTCATTAAAAGGTGAAAATTATATTATGACATTATATTATATTTTATTATGCAAGATTAACAGCCTTTTTGGTTCATTGATGTGTTTTTTTTTAGAAATACAACCTAAAGAGACACTGATAATAGAAGAAGCCTGAGCAGCATTAAAACACTAGACTGCTGTCATGCTTGTGTCCATGGCTGTTAAATGTCCCAGCATGCACATGTGCAGCATATGTATATATCTATCTGTCAACACCTTAACTATTACAGCTCTAAGCATCACAACATATTGCGATTAAGTCATTAAAGCCTTTTAAAACCATACATACAATTTACAAACCACGACTTAAAAGCCCCCCGCTTTAACCTCCACAAAAAAATATATGGTTTTATTTGACTTACCCCCACGTTACGCTCCAGACCGTCCTCACGCTTCTTTCAGACGGAGAAGTGCGATGGCATGTCGCATTATCCTAAACTCTCATTGGACGACTGGCTATCACGGGCCAGGGAGACTGGCCAATCAGAGTCGCGCCTCTGTATTGTGACACTTCATTGGTTGCGACACGTTCCGTTCGTCAGAAGCTTCTTGCAGTGCGTACTGTGTAGCGTACTCGTTTCGCATTTAGACTTGGAGTACATTATTATAACCACGTACTGATAATGTTTTTTTTTACAGTCTATGGTTTAAATTCGGATTAATTTAACGAACTGAAACTTTTTAGCTGTAATTTAATTATCTATACATTTAAAAATGCTAATACAATGAGTTTACAGTTATTTAGGGTAGGCCTAACGTTACTGATGTCATGTAAAGCGGTGCACTAATTATTTACTAATGAGAACGGAATAGTTCAGTAAAACTGCGGGATTTTTAATCCTTTCTTCTAAAATAGGGAAAGTAAACGTCAAATTAGCGTCTGCTCTTGTTCCGCGTTACTCTCACCTGAACAAGACTGTGTTCTTTGGCTTCTCTCGTGACTTCGGCACCATGGAGACAGGCTGCTTGCTTTTCCCCGAAGTAAAAACACTCCATAGCGACCTTCATGTTTTTAGAACGCATAACCAGGGCCGTTTCTAGCCAATTTGATGCCCTAGGCGAAATCCCTATTGCCGCATTAATTTTTTTATTATTTATAAAATAATAATATTATTATTATTCATTTTTTTATTCTTTTCAGACATCAGTTTCTTGTCACATTAAACTTGTTTTTCATAGTAACGACACTAATTTGTAGAGATTGAGTTCCACAAATCTGAATGCATAATTTGTAAATTGACTTAAGATAAACATTTTGCACAATTTATTATCTGTATTATCATTGTGTTGCCACTAGATGCCTGTATAGGGCTATGTACAAGTTGCTATCTAGACATTGGCAACATAAATCAACATAAATTAATTGTATCACATTTGGATATTGGATACATGTTTAGATTGTCACGGTGCACACACGAGGAGGATACAGAACACGCAGACGTGGATATAACTTAAATAACAGGATTTATTGACAGGACATCGAGGCAGGACATGACAGGCAAGGCTTACGCAGACAGGAACCCGGGGAGTAACGAGTAGACCAGACGACATCAATCTAAAAGGTATGAACTAATATACACAGGTAAATCAACACATAACGAGACAAACACAGCTGGACGAGAATTAACTAATAATCACATTAAACAAGGACAGGAAACACACATATATGGACACACAAGGCAGGGACATGACTCACACGACAGGGACTGACATAACTCCCCTCCCGAAAGGCTCGTCCCGAGCCTTAACAGTTCCATGGAGGGCGGGTGGGCGCTTGGAGGCCCTCAGGACAGACAAGGACCGGAACACAGGACGGGGACCTAGAGCAGAACAGACAGACAAGGAGGGCCATGGCGGGAGCTTGGGAGCTCTGGAAGCCATGGTGGTGCAGGGAGCTCTGGGGACCATGGCGGAGCTGGGAGCTCTGGGGACCATGGCGGAGCTGGGAGCGCTGGAGGCCATGGCAGATGGTCTTCGGGGCCCTTGGCCTCCTCGGCCCGGCCCCTACAGCCAGAACCCTTTTACCCCCCCCCCAAAATTTCCCTGGGGAAGTTTGGGGGTATAAGGAGCCCTCCGGGGCTAAACAGACAGGACAATACAAAACAAAACAAAACAGGAAAGCCCTCCAGGGCCAGACAGACAGGACAGGAGAGCCCACACGGGCCAGACAGACAAGACAGGACATCCCACAGGAACCAGAAGCCCTCCTGGGCTGGCTCGGAGGCTGAGGCTTCTTCCGGGCATGAACAGGAATCAGGGGCCCTCACAAGGGCCCTCAGCGACCGCCTCCACTTCTGCAACAAGGGGGCAGGCGGCTAGAATGGCCTCCATGGCCACAACACGAGGAGCCGCCTGCCCCAGACGAGTCTCCATGGACAAGACAAGACATGACTAGATAGTTAAAATGTTCCTGTGGGCACAACAAGACAGACACACGGCACTCCTGGCCGTGACATGTGGACTTGATCCACGGGGCTAGGGATAGCGGCGGCCAGCGGGCATGAATCAACGCCGATCCGGTGGCTTGAGTCAGCGGCAATCCGGCGGGCTTGAGTCAGCGGCAATCCGGCGGGCTTTAGGACAGCAGCGGGCCGGCGGGCATTGAGTCAGAGGCGGGGCCGGCGGGCATTGAGTCAGAGGCGATCCGGTGGCGTGATCTCCCGCGATGGCACGCCTGGGGGAGCGGCAACCCGGGAACTAGGCAGCTCGCCGGCGGGCTATGGAGAGCCTCCTCCGGCGGCGGATGCCTCCAGCGATCCGCGGGCATGAAGGCTCGCGGCCAATGGACTCGCGGCACTCGCTGCGATCCCGCCGAACTCCCACGCCGACTTGCAGTGGGCTATGGCGGGAATGACGAGCGGCGACTTCCATGCCGCGGGACAGACAGACAGGATCAAAAATAAAAACTTTTCACAAAACGAAAACAAAACGGGGTGAATAGGTGCCGCTTACGGTTACGGTCTGGTCTTCTGTCACGGTGCACACACGAGGAGGATACAGGAACACGCAGACGAGGATATAACTTAAATAACAGGATTTATTGACAGACATCGAGGCAGGACATGACAAGGCAAGGCTTACGCAGACAGGAACACCGGGGAGTAACGAGTAGACCAGACGACATCAAACTCACAGGCATGAACTAATATACACAGGTAAATCATCACATAACGAGACAAACACAGCTGGACGAGAATTAACTAATAATCACATAAACAAGGACAGGAAAAAACAAACATATAGGACACAAGGCAGGGACACATGACTCACACAACAGAGGATGACAAGATAATATAAATGTCAACTTTTTGCCACTCATTAACGCGTGAACTTCTCCTTTAAATAATGTGATGCTCTGCCCTCGTGTGTATGATGCTGCTCGCAGTAAGTGCTGTGTTAGAAGTGAATGAATTGATTCAGCATTTTGACACCTCCATAAGGATGCATTAAACTCGACAAAGCAGTTTAATAAAGGATGTATTGATCTCGTGAATTAGCAAATTTTACTCTACCAATGTTTTTTCAATTGGCTGTTAAAGTTTATATGAAAATATTACACGCTGATTCTTTAACAATGCATTGGATCAAAATCTCACACCTTTTGAACAAATCTCACAACATGATTTACACAAATACTGCCTGAACAAAATACTGATTTTGTGCACTTTATTTACTGTACCAATATTTTTAATTGGCCTTTGAACTTAGCTTTACTGCATGGCAAAAAAAAAAAAGCGTTAGCTTGCCAAAGCACTGACAGAGCCCATTGATCTAATGGCATTGATGAGCGCTCCAAATGCAAGCATGCAACAATCAGGCAGAAAGGACAGCGCTCTGATCCAATGGCATACAGTCATCATCAGATTGACAGCGCTCTGATCCAATGGCAAACAGGCATCTTCAGATTGACAGCGCTCTGATCCAATGGCATACAGGCATCGTCAGATTGACAGCGCTCTGATCCAATGGCATACAGGCATCTTCAGATTGACAGCGCTCTGATCCAATGGCATACAGTCATCATCAGATTGACAGCGCTCTGATCCAATGGCAAACATGCATCTTCAGATTGACAGCGCTCTGATCCAATGGCATACAGGCATCTTCAGATTGACAGTGCTCTGATCCAATGGCATACAGGCATCTTCAGATTGACAGCGCTCTGATACAATGGCATACAGGCATCGTCAAATTAACAGTGCTCTGATCCAATGGCATACAGGCATCGTCAGATTTACAGCGCTCTGATCCAATGGCATACAGGCATCGTCAGATTGACAGCGCTCTGATCCAATGGCAAACAGGCATCGTCGGATTGACAGCGCTCTGATACAATGGCATACAGGCATCGTCAGATTGACAGCGCTCTGATCCAATGGCATACAGGCATCTTCAGATTGACAGCGCTCTGATACAATGGCATACAGGCATCGTCAGATTAACAGCGCTCTGATCCAATGGCATACAGGCATCGTCAGATAAACAGCGCTCTGATCCAATGGCATACAGGCATCGTCAGATTGACAGCGCTCTGATCCAATGGCATACAGGCATCGTCAGATTTACAGCGCTCTGATCCAATGGCATACAGGCATCGTCAGATTGACAGCGCTCTGATCCAATGGCAAACATGCATCGTCAGATTGGCAGTGCTCTGATCCAATGGCATACAGTCATCATCAGATTAACAGTACTCTAGCCCAATGATGTTGGGGATCCAGTGGGGCAGCAGTCATATTTCAGGGTGACCGTGCCACTCTAGTTTACAACCCTGTTAAAATGTCATGCCAGTACGTGCGCTCATAGGCGTCCCTTCAGCTGGTGGTGCCCTAGGCCACCGCCTAGCTCGCCTATGCCTAGAAACGCTACTGCGCATAACACATTATTATAGGTTAAGTTGTCATGCAATTACATTTTTAGTATGTGTAAACGTTGTTAGTGTGCTTTAGATTAAAATACATTCAAAATGTTTGCATCTCAAATGCAATAAAAGCTTATATTAACTATATAGGCTATCTATACGTAGCTTACAATATACTTTTACATTTGTGTAATTTGATAATGTAAGCTATATATGTGTGTACAGTGGGGCAAAAAATTATTTGATACACCGCCAATTTTTCAAACTTTCCCACTTACAAAGAATGGAGAGATCTGTTAATTTTATCGTAGGTAGGCTACACCTCAACTATGAGAGACGGAATCAAAAAAAATCCAGAAAATCACATTGTATGATTTCTAAATAATTGTAATAACAAAATAACAACCAGCAAGATTTCTGGCTCTCACAGACCTGTTAGTTTATCTTTAAGAAGCTCTCCTATCCTCCACTCATTACCTGTATTAATAGCACCTGTTTGAACTTGTTACCTGTATAAAATACACCTGTTCACACACTTAATCAATCAGACTCCAACCTCTCCACTATGGGCAAGACCAAAGAGCTGTCTAAGGACGCTCGAAACAAAATTGTAGACCTGCACAAGGCTGGGATGGGCTACAGGACAATAGGCAAACAGCTTGGTGAGAAGGCAACAACTGTTGGCACAATTATTAGAAAATGGCCTAGCCAGTCTCCAGACCTGAACCCAATAGAAAATCTATGGAGGGAGCTGAAACTCTGTGTTGCCCAGCGACAGCCCCAAAACCTGAAAGATCTGGAGAAGACCTGTATGGAGGAGTGGGGCAAAATCCCTGCTGCAGTGTGTGCAAACCTGGTCAAGAACTGCAGGAAACGCCTGACCTCTGTAATTGTATACAAAGGTTTCTGTACCAAATATTAAGTTCTATTTTTCTATTGCATCACATACTTATTTCATGCAATAAAATGGAAATTAATTCTTAAAAAAGCATACAATGTGATTTTCTGGATTTTTTTTAGATTCTGTCTCTCACAGTTGAGGTGTACCTACGATGAAAATTAAAGATTTCTCCATTCTTTGTCAGTGGGAAACCTTGAAAAGTCGGCAGTGTATCAGATACTTATTTGCCCCACTGTGTATATATATATATATATATATACACAGCATGCAATATGCGGTTTATATGTTTTACATATATTGTTTTATCGTGTGTGTGTGTGTGTACACTCACTATCTCTCTCTCTCTCCCTCCCTCTCTTTACATATCTTACAATGTATAGCTTGATAATTGTATGTAAAAAGAACGTTACATTTTATATTTCAATAGAAGAAATCTAGAAGTTCTAGGAGTCACAAATCTAAAATTCCCAGATATTTCAACGTTTACCTGTTTATAGTTATATGTGCGAGAGAAAAAAAATACAGAATCCTTTGATGTCCTTTGATGTATAGATACAAATATAATCAAAATTATATTTTATAAAATCACATGATATAAAAACCAAAAAGTATGTTGTAAGCTATATATATATATATATATATATATATATATATATATATATATATACATACATATACCTTTCCCTGTTGATAATTACATATACGAGAAAAAAGTCGGAATCCTTTAATGTCACATGTACGATCCTACAAGACGCCGCTATCTCTGCGGCGTGACGTCACGGCGAGGGACTGGTCTAGTGAGTTAACCTTATTACATTCATTCATAGCTTACACTTAAAAAGAGCAGGCGGCGGCAAAACGGTGCGTCTCCTGAAGTCAAACAGTAATCCACACCGTCCATATCTCAGGAAGAGACGTAGAGGTAAGAATCCAGAATGAATCAACTGTATTTTAAGCTGCTGCGTGAGACTGAGCCGCGAGCTCCTGCACCGGTGAAGTAGGTGAAAGTGCACGAGCGCAGCGCCTGCCTGCTATATTCTTGTCCTTATGGCATGACACAGACGTCCTACTAAAAAACACAAGGTGATCCTTAACAGCAGCGCAGTTTTTTCTGAATAAAACACTAATGGGTGTCATTTATGTTTGTATGAATATAAATGCATGCATGTGTGTTTACAATCTGACACTCAAGAGCACCTGGTGAATGTTGATCAACGAGGTCAGTGTGTGAGGGCATCTCTACAAAGCTGAAAGCACGTTAGAAGGACGTTCTCTTATATTTACTGTTGTTATGTGCACGCAACAACTGCGTTTTGATTTTAGTTATTGATTGCAGTATTATCAGGGAACTTGTCAACGTTTTAGTCCTCTTGCTACATAGTTTCAATTTGTTTCGGTGCCAAGTTTTCTATTGAGAGTTATTTTGAATGACGCAATACAACAAATCAAATAGCTTCCCTCACATCCTAATTGGTTACATTTCACGTTAGAGATATCAATAACGCATCTTACGTATATGTTATAAATCTGGAATAGGTAATCCAAATGTAATAATATTAGGTAGGAATAGGTAATCAATTATATTATTATTTACTAACCCTCATGTTAATCCACAGTAAAGGAGATATTATGCAGTATGACAGCAAGCAGTCACCATTCACTTTCACTGTAAGGGAAAGCAATGCAGTAAAATGAACGTAATTCCCTAAATTCTGGCTAACGTCTTATTTTGATTTCTACAGAATAAACATAGTCTTACAGGCTTGGAATAGCGTTAGTATGAGCAAATTATGAATTTTCATATTTTGGTAAGCTGGCCCTTTGATTTAATAGTTGGCTCGTAAAGCAGGAACTATGCAAATAGATACACAAACATGTGTTCCTTTTTCTATTGTATGATCAAATAAGTCGCTACACGTTGCGGAATATTTAATTCCAGTTTATTAAAACATATTGAGCCATAATGGCGTAGAGTATCGTGTAACATCAACACAGTCCCGTGACCTTTCACCCAGTTTCCATCTGCACCGGTGCGTCACGTGATCACCTCTGCTGGGGGGGGGTTGACTTACACAAAACATGACCTTCATAGTAATTTTTTTATTAGATTTGCGCTAGATAATGATAATATCACTGTTATACAATTATTACCATCTTATGATAATAGTATTGTATTTATGTGTCGAGAATTAGAAATGTTTGAGAAGTCATTAAGCAGTTGTGATACATTGTAATGTATTATTAATTTACAACAACAACAATTTATTTTGTTATTATTATTATTATTGATAATAATAATAGTAATAATAATAATATGTTTAATGACATTAGAATAGCACTTGAAATAGCAGTTTATTAGTAATTGTGCATTTAAATGCAAACTTTTAAATATTCATATTTGTCTTCCTGAACAGTCTCTCAGTCTCCAAATACCTGCTGGTCAGGATGTTAATACATTTACTTTTTTTAGGTGTGTGTGGTTGTGGTGCAACAGAATCTGTGTAGTTTTATAATTGTTTTCAGATGGTGTTAAAACCATGTGGTTACTGAGATTTGCAATTAGTTTCCAAGGACTCCACAGTGGACACCACTGCACAACATTAGTGCTAAAACTGGGCCGCTATTCTCTGGCGAGCTCTCATTACCCTTGTGAGCAGGAAGTACTCTTTGGCACGCTTTTAAAAAGAGTACTTAATATGGAAATAATATCCTTCCAAAGAATACACTTCGTTGCACGCTAATGCGAATCATATAGAATACGATAGTTTTCTGCTTGCATGTATGTATATTAAATGAAATTAGATGACCTTTAGAGTGCTTTTTTACTCACTTTAATAGAACTCTTGCATCATCTATGCAAAGAATTTCATAATTTAATCCTATGCTTGAAATATGGTTAGGAGCGGATAAATGTCATTTACACTAAAATATATTTTAATGAATTCAAACACCCTTGTATATTTTATTGCAATATTATGCTTGCACATTACACTACTTTGTAATAATGGTATAATTTAGTCATTTAAAATAAATTATCTTTAAATGTAATATTACTAATTACAGTTAAACTATAATTCTGTATTTTACATGTGCTTTAGTAGATCAAATATTATTAAAACAAATATGTTTTAAAAGTGCACTTAAGTGCATAAAGAGACATTGTCAAGCAAGTGCATTACTCTCTTCAAGTACACTTAAGTGGCCTTTTATTTAATTTCATCTGCATTATATTTCAAGATGCGAAGTGCACTACTAGTGCACATTAAATACAATTAAGCAGACTTAGTATGGTAATAGTATGGTAGTGTTTGTAGTAAATCAGTGGTTTGTAGTTTAAGCATTGTTCTTGTAATTGAGCGAATTAATGAAGTTGTCTAGCTGGTTCAGAGAAGAGTTTGTCTGCCTGTTTCTTGTACAAACCAGTTTATCATCTTTTAACATAAGAGAGGTGAATACACCTTTGTTTTGAAAAGTGACAAGGACATAAATCCTAAATACACACTTTATAATACCATTTAAGCATTATATCTGAAGTTGTCAATGATCTTAGACCTGTTATATTTAATTTATTATATAAATATATTGCATTGTTTGAACTTCATATTATGATTGCTTCAAGTCTGACTTCATTGTAACATTAAACTCATGCGGCTTAATTTATATCAGACGATGTTTACTATTAGGTATATCACTTAACGTTGTCTACCAAGGTCATGAAATAAATACATTCTGTAATCGGCTGTTATGTCATGTAGAAAATTGAGAAACTAATGACAGCAGAAACAAAATGTGAAATTACAAATGTTTTATTACAACAACATATTGTGAAATTCACATTAGGTGGCTTTGTGTTACGTATAATCACTTTGGGCATGTACCTTTTTAGAAATGTTCACCAATCCAAGATTTAGAAGTTTGATTCGTCATGGACAGGTTTGGAGATTGATTGCTCACTTTCACCGTGAAGGTCCTCTGGCTGAAGGCGACTGCCGTCAAGGAGTCCAAAACAGCGTAAAACCATATTATGTAAGTAAACCCACACCACTTTTCCAGTCCATAAGCACATTGTGCACAGAAGCTCAGTAAAATTTTACAAACAGTAAAAATAAAAATACAAATTGTACCCTATTGTTTCTCCGTGAAGGTTCTCTATGAAAGAGACATTTCTAGTTAAAGCACTCTACAAGAAAAAAAACACCTACAAATATGGGGGAATAATTTTAAAGTGAGAGAGAACAACAGGAGATTTACTTTTTCACTGAAGGAAGCGTTATTATGGGTTATTGACTTAAAGTTAAAACACCCTAAAGATGGATTTGTTTCACAAACATGATATTTTTTCTTCACAAGTTAATTGATGGACTGGAGTTGTGTGGATTACTTGGGGATTATTGTTCGATTTTTATCTAGCCGTTTGGACTCTCATACTGCCGGCACCCATTCACTGCAGAGCATCCACTAGTGAGCAAGTGATGTAATGCTACATTTCTTCAAATGTGTTCTGATGAAGAAACAAACTCATCTACAACTTGGATGGCCTGAGTGCGAGTAGATTTTCAGCAAATGTATTGGTGACTTATTCCTTTATTTCATTTGACTTTTTACATTCAAATTGTGAAAAACGTATATGCTGATATAATTTGTAATGAATATGTTGTATTAAATAAATAGCTATAGTGGTCTCGAATATTACTACAGGATACCATCACTGTATCACTATCACGGAGCAGTGTTTTTTTAATTTTGTATCATAGTAAACATTTAGAAAGTTCCAGCACAGTCCTCCAAACTTTGAGTCATGTATCTTACCTATGGCGATTATGACTCTTGTCTAACTGCTGGTTTACTCTTCTATGTCACAGTGTGAGTGTGCAGTCAGCATGGCAGAAGCGCATCAGGCCGTGGCCTTTCAGTTCACCGTGACTCCTGATGGCATCGACCTGCACCTGTGTCACGAGGCCCTGCGCCAGATCTACCTGTCTGGTCTCCACTCCTGGAAGAAGAGGTTCATCAGGTTCAAGGTGACCTCACAAATGGCCTCCTTATCCAACTGATTAAAGAGTTACTGTACATGAGTAACAATATCTAACCAGCTCTGAGTGTCACTTTGAAATATTAATGTTTCATTGATTTTTTCTCAGGATAGTCTGTGCTTTGACAATGAATGCAAAGCCCATTTTATTAGGACTATGTTTTATTATATTAATATTTGTTTAGTATTATATTGTTTTGTGTTTCTGTAGAATGGTGTCATGACTGGAGTGTATCCAGGAACTCCCTCGGGGCTCATGGTTGTTTTGGTGGGTTACATGTCCACCACCAAATATGCCAAAATAGACCCTTCCCTTGGGATGTTCACTAAACTGCCAAAACTCCTACCCATCAGGTAAAACACTGAATAACAGTCACCTTTTTGACATTAGTTATTAGCAATTTATTATGATACATTTGGAAGATAAATAAGTCAATAACAGGACAATCTTGTCAGAAGTTGTTAATAGGAAAAAGTATAGCTGTCTGAAATTCAAAGTCAAATGCAAACACGAAGGTCTGATTCTTTGCTTTGTAGTTTTATCTAGTACAAAAACATATAGAAAGTTCAGATGTTTTTGCTTTGTAGTTTAGTACTTTTATTGATTTGTTTTGCCATTGTTTGTTTTGTGTTTGTTTTCGTAAATTTGTTTTTTAACTGTAGCAGGAGACTTTATAGAACTTTTGAAATCCGTTGCTAATGAAAAGCTCAAGCATCAGATGTTTCTGTTTGTAGTTCTTATAATCTAGTATCTTCAAAACAGATTACATTGTTATACAAGATATCTGTTTTATTATATTACACGCAGTTCACCAGCTTATTTTATGAGTAGTCATAACAAACAATCCCATGTCTCTGATCTTATTACACATTTCACTCATGTACTCAATACTTTCAGTGTAGCTACAGTGCAGATAATAACAAATCATTACTTAGTAATCATTACAAATCATGAATACTTAGCATTCAAAGTGTTGAAGCAGTGATCTATGCTGACTGAATATTTGATAATTTTAATGTTTAAAAAAATAAAGTGATTAATAAACTAATAATAATAATATCAGTTTTTCTGAAAGGGCACTGCAGTTAATTTCTAACCTAACAGCTGTGTTTCCCTGCAGTAAGTACGTAACAGAAGACGGGCAGCGTGTGGTTGGTGGTGTGCTGATTGGGACCGGATTGTGGATTGCTGTGACTTTCGTAATGAGGAAAGTACTCAAGTGCTTGCTGTCCTGGCACGGCTGGATGTCCAATCGCCATGGATCTTTGAACTTAAGAACAAAGATTTGGTTGGTGAGTGTTGTCTTGATGGAGAATCGATCACTTAAAAGAATACTTCACCCAAATAATATGCTATATTATGCAAAATATTGGCAATTTCTTTAGTCCACATGACCCAAAGTTTTGGTTTTTAGGTAAACTATACCTTTAACACACCCAGCTTTGTAAATATTTATCTAGAGTATATTAAGATAGAGTCCAAAGTCTAATAAGTTTGTTTTATAACATAATTGAATCACTGTTCTGGTAATCGCATGTTTCTTTTGAAGTTTTCTCTGTGTCAATAACCAGATTTCCATCCAAGGATTTTTTATAGAAAAAATATTTAGCGCTTTAAAATAATTACGATATAGCCGATGGAAATGCCAATTATCGATTACATTTCTCATGTCACATGTCTTTTTCCTCTTCAACTTTAGTGCATAAATTCCATATTGATTCTTCAAATGTCGCAAACTTCAAACAATTTGTTTGGAAACACTTTTTGTCGTGAAAATGGGCTTTAACGCAAATAAACATGGTGTCACATGACAGAATTAGCCTATAGGCAGCGTCCGTGTTCATGGTGTTGCTCAAGTTAAAGCACTGTTTCCCTGTAGTTCAAAAGCGCATTAAATCATATTCATATTATTAAATAGCATCTAAAATTATTTTATACATGGTAAGAAAAAGACAAGTTACCTCTTAAACATCTCAATCTTTATTTGATGTTCCTTTAGTATGTTTACATATTTTCTTTACAGTGCACTGTTCAGTTTCAGCGTGACAACCACCACACATACCCCCGTGATATTATGCCAAGCACATTTTGTTTTACATGGATATTGGAACGCGAAGTACAAATGTTTAAATTTAATTAGTTTTGGCTTGTTAGATTCTTATATTTGTATTCTTGTTGTGTTCTGAGTTCTTTCTACCATTCAATTTAAAGTATTTGTTGTGAAGTGAGGGGAAATAAAATAGCATGTTTTTTTCAATATGTTTGGCTGACTGTATTTTATTATGACAATGAACAGTCTGTATTGTCGAGTCAATATAGGCTATGCTTAACTGCACATGTGAGGCGCCGGCAAGATCACTTGATTTGTTTTCCCCTTATAAAAGTGGAAACAACTTACAATAGCCTACTCCTTCATTTGTGGTCATATAAGAGTAAGACATTATTCAAAACTATTCAAAATATATATTTTATTTGTGTACATTCACAATAAAAAAGAATACATACTTTTGAGAAATAAAGGAAACAAACAGGATGCCACTTTCAAGAGCGCATCGCAAAAATGAACCGAAATCCAGCATATAGGCTGCTAATTGTTGCAGAGTTTATTTTTCTTTCGTTTTGTTAATTCATTAATTATTTAGAAAAATATATTTTGCATATGGGCCTATTTCTTTTATCTATATAACAGCTTATGTTTTTCTCTGTTTGCAGAAGCGCTGCAGGTGCATGACGTGCATGTGAATCCTCACGTTCATGTTGTTTATGCTGCTTTTTGCGTTAATCCTTGGAAAACAAATTTAGCTATTTTTAATGTGTTACAGCCATCTATCGATTTAAATATATTTTAATTGTAATTTAACATAATCTTTTCGGTTAACGGTTAATATGGCTTAATGACCATCGGTTAGGAGAAATAAAATAACCGAAATAAACATTCCTATTTCCTATAGGCTAAACGTTAATCATAAAAAAATTCATACAACTGCACCTATTTAGGATTATTGCTTGATTAAGTAGCCTATCTATCTAATAGTCTATAACAAAGTACAAAAAAAACCTCATGACACTTATTAATAAAAATTATTTTATGTAGGCCTATACAATTTAATAATAGGCTATTTTGTTTCAATTGAATGAAGAACAGGCTACTAGCCACCTATAATTTACGCAATAGGAGAAATTATGTATGGAAACAGCTCAAGGGCAATTTTTTTTTTGCTACACACCAAAATTTATGCGACAATTACTTTTTTAGGGATGAAGTCATCATGCACACCACTTTATCGGTAAAACACCAGTTGGATGGAAACAGGCTGGAGACAGCAAAAATTGCAACGTTTTTTTCCTGCACATTCACTTTGTCGATAACAAAACTGGAAGGAAAAACTGGTTATTGTATCAGCTTTTGATATATAGCTGTTTACTAGAACTTGTCTAGTTTTCATGCTTGTCTCATGTTTGACTCTTGACCCAGTATTAATGCTATTCACACAGGTGTTGGTGAAGTTATTTTCGGGACCAAAGCCAATGCTGTACAGCTTCCAGAGTTCACTACCACAGTTACCAGTGCCTCCTGTAAAAGACACTCTTAGAAGAGTAAGCAAAATATTTTTATTGCATTTTAAAAATATCAAATTTATTAATAGGTCAATGACTGAATTTTTTTAAAGTAAACTCACTTTTTTTTTTTTTTTTCAGTATCTTGAGTCAGCTCGTCCTCTGATGGATGATGAACAGTACAAACGTATGGAGGGGTTGGCAAAGGACTTTGAGAAGAATTTGGGCCCCAGACTGCAATGGTACCTGAAGCTCAAATCCTGGTGGTCCTCCAATTATGTAAGTTTGCTCTTTTTCTACCATTCAGAATCACTCTCAACAGCTTTTCTTTGGGGGATTTTGTGTGGAGTCTCATTATAAAAATGCCAAATTTGTCAAGTTTGTCTTTCTTCAAAATAGCATGAAGCTTCTTAAATAATGAATGAACCTTAAGTTACCTTTATTTGATATTTTTGTCATACCTTATATTATGAATATTTGAATTTGTTCTACTGTAATCCTCTCAGGTCAGCGACTGGTGGGAGGAGTATATTTACCTCAGAGGTCGAGGACCAATCATGGTCAACAGCAACTACTATGCAATGGTAAGACTGATATGCAATGGCTAATCTGGACTTTGTTAAAAAGAAAGTCAAATTGTAAAAAAAAAAAACACGTCAAGATGGTGACATTTCAAAAGGAATTCATCAAAATATGAAATTAACAATTTTACATTATAATAAATCAACCATCCGGGTCTCGGCACCAATTTTTGTTTTGTAGAAATTAACAAATTTACATTGTTTTACTTGTAGCGCAAACTACTTTTATAAATCTGCCATCCGAGCCACAGCTCCAATTTGTGTGGTGTAGAAATCAACTAATTTACATTAAGTTTAGCTCGTAGCACAAATGTCTCGTTTACGAATGTAACTCTCGTTCCCTTAAGCAGGGAACAGAGACGTCACGTCGGTGACCGACGAATTGGGATCTCGCCATAGAGTCAAATCCACTTCAAGTGTAACTAAATGAGCCAATGGACATTGGCGTGCGGTATTTCGCATCTGGCTGCCACACACCGCAGCGCGAGTATAAGAGGCAGCAGGTGCAACGCATTAATTAATGTTTTTGCTGAGGAGCCGAGGCGGTGACAGCGATTGTGGCGATGGGACATGACATGTGGAAAGGGACGTTCCCTTTCAGTCGGTCACTATGAGTCACGTCGGTGACGACGAATTGGGATCCCTACCAAAGCGCCACAGGAGCTGCCCCCTCCAGCGCCCTGTGTAGGCCTCCTGATCCTTCCTATGCGGCAGACTATAGGACCGGGCTCTACACAGAGAAGTTCAACTACTGCAGTTCCTCGAGCAACCCAAACAGTAGGACTTGGATTACACTGGGAAAGCGTGCCCTTCCACCTGGAAGAGGCACACTGCAGAGTCACCTCCTCCCAGAGGGGGTTAAGTGACATTACTCATGTAACCCCGTAGGACCCTATTGCACATGAAAGTCTCTGAGATGGCTCAGGCTGCATCATTTAGAGCAGAACATGGTCTGCCAGGTAAACATAGCCCTATTAAGTGTACCGTGCAATATACACATGGGATCCCAACAGGGTCACTCATATGGGCACTAGCCTCAAAACAGATTTCAAGAATACATTGGCTGAAAGGCCTGGCGCCGGACGTTCCGCCACATCTGGCTGCCGGAGTGCTGGATGACTCGACAGGGCTTGCCCAGTCAGGGGAACTCGCTGGAGATTTTCGGTGTTAAGGATGCCGCAAGCCGACTCTGAACCGGGCCTCTCGGTGCCAGTACCCGTTTGAGTTGAGAACACAGGAGGAAACTGGTTCGACGTGCAGGCTATAGAATCTAGCGAACGTGTTAGGAGTCGCCCAGCCCACAGCTCTACAGATGTTTGCTAGCGAGGTACCATGAGCCAATGCCCAGGACGATGCAACACCCCTAGTGGAGTGAGTAGGCAGGCAGGGAAGGGCACACCTTGTGCTTCATAAGCCAAGGTAATAGCATCTACTATCCAGTAGGCAATCCTCTACTTGGAGACAGCATTCCCCTTCTGCTGTCTTCCGTAACAGACAAAGAGCTGTTCTGAGATCCTGAATCTCTGAGTTATATCCACGTACTGGCCCAGTGCGTGCACAGGACAGAGCAAAGCTAGGGCTGGGTCTGCCTCCTCCAGGGGCAGTGCTTGTAGGTTCACTACCTGGTCCCTGAAGGGAGTGGTAGGGACCTTGGACGCATAGCCGGGCCGGGGGCCTCAGTGTTGCACTGGAGTAAGCCGGCCCAAACTCAAGGCATGATTCGTCGAACGATTTGTCCTGAACCACTAGAGCGGACATCGCACGAACCAGAGACTGTTTGGTCACCTTCGTCGCTCAAAATGCGTGGTCCGTCACAGCACTCATGCAGGGTCTTTCAGGGCTTTGGCCTGGTGGACCTGCAGTAACGCCATGGCATGGAGGACAGAAGCTGCCTCCCCACAAGCTCTGTAAGCACTGCCAATTAGGCCTGACGAATACTTACAGGCCGTGAGGGACTCCCAGCAGAGTGATAGCGGCTGTTGGACACAGTTGCATGGCCACAGACTGCTCCACCGAGGGGATTGCCACATACACCAAAGCGGCCCCACCATCGAGGGGGGTGAGGGGGGAGGAGCTACAAGATTTGTTTCGGGCAGTGAAAGGTGCCTTCCATGATCTTGTGAGCTCCTCATGCACTTCCGGGAAGAATGGCACATGAGTGGGGCGCTGAGAACCAGTGCGACCCCCACCGAGAAACCACTCGTCCAGCCTCGAAGGATCGGGATGCGGTGGAGGATTTCACAAGAGCCCGACATTCTCGGTGGCCCGAGAAAGCATAGACATCATCTCTTGGTCTGGCTCGGACAACAATTTCACACCTGAAGGGGCAACGCAACCGGGTTGTCATCCAAGGATTGAGAGAGCCCTCCGATGCAGCGATCGACATCTGGTCATCAGGGGGAGCACCGAAGAATGTAACCCGTTCTGCAGAGGTCCCAGCCTGTTCCAACGGCAACCTCACCGGCTGTTGAGCGCATGATGGGTGAGGAACTCCACTTTGGGAAGCCCTCCCCGTGATCCTTAAATCACCTCTGACTTCACCGGACACAGCTCCACCCCGGGTGCCGGGACGAACGCTGGATTGTGGCAGAGGCTATGTTTGACATAGCAGAGTCTTTTATGCAATTCCGAGATGGTAATATCCCCACAAGAAGAACATGAACCATCCACGAAAGCTTCCTCAGCATGCTGAATACTCAGACACGTGAGGCAGCAATCGTGACCATCCTGAGGCACCAGGAATCCACCACACCCAGAAATGTAGGGGTGATAAGATATCTTTAAAAAGACGCGATCAGCCATGTTGCACTTTTAGAGAAATTGCTATTTTAGTGCTGAAGGATGCAGGGGAGCTGGCCACCGCACACTCCTGGTGTGGATGTGAAAAAATGAATTAATGCGGTGCACCTGCTGCCTCTTATACCCGCGCTGCAGGGTGTGGCAGCCAGATATGAAATACCGTGTGCCAATGTCCATTGGCTCGTTTAGTCACACTCGAAGTGGATTGGTCTCTCTGGCGAGATCCAAATTCGTCGGTCACCGACGTGACTCGTAGTGAACGACTGGAAGGGAACTATTTTTATAAATCTGCCATCTGGGTCATGGCACCACATTTTTGAAAAGTTGCTTTAACTCATTTAAGGAGATTGTTTGTATAATACATTCATAGCTGTTGGCAGTATCTCAGGAGAAAGACAGTCATTTTCTCTGTCTTTATCAGGACTTCCTCTATGCGATCCCCACTACACGTCAAGCCGCCCGTGCTGGTAATTCCATCCATGCCATCATGATGTACAGAAGAAAACTGGACAGAGCGCAGATCAAACCAGTGAGTATACATTCCACAACAAACATATCCATCAATATTCCCTTGATTGAATGCAATTCATGATTGGTATACCTTCGTTCTCTGCAAGGATAATGTATTCGTTTTACCACTGATGAAGGAAATCAAACACTATAAAGTGTCTTCTTGTAATTAAGCTTACATAATATATCTTAGACTCAAAAGAATAAGTTGCCCTAAACGTTAAATGTTTTGTTATCATGTTACCTGCACGGTTTGCTCTTTTTTATGGAAGATATTTTGCAGGATGTCAAGCAGCTTCTTTCCATACAACAAATTGCCAATGAAATAATATGTTCCCCTTCATGGGAACTTCGAACTGCGTCCCCTAGGGGTCGCTATGGGGAACGCCGTCAGCGTGACCCATGTATGAAGCATACATATAAAAACACCACCTGTTGGCCGGCGACAGCCTATGACGTCACTACCGGCACGACCATAATATAAGGGGCGCCGGGAGAATACACCATCCTCTTCTTCGTCTTCACTGACTGTTTTGTTTAAAGCGTGCATTCTGGTAAGAGTACAGTTTTCTCTCTATCATGGCGAGCACTAGCAAGGCGTTTAAGATTGTGTGTGGATCCGTGTCCTCGTTATTTGACACCCGATGACACACACAATCTTTGCGTCTTTTGTTTGGGCAAGGAGCACGCACGCCATGTCCTTGAGGGGAAAATCTGCTTGCACTGTGAGCTTTTTCTATGAAAAAGCTCTGCTCTCGTCTGTCAAGTCAAGTCACCTTTATTTATATAGCGCTTTTAACAATACAAATTGTGACAAAGCAACTGCACAATAGCAAAAAGAGAAAATAGTGTCAATAATGTAAAATGACAAGATTAAACACTCAATTTTCAGTTCAAGGCATTTCATTATTGAATTCAGTGATGGCATCGTCCAGCTCAGTTTAGTTCAAAAAGTTTCTGTTCAATCAAGTCGACGATATTGCTGGAAATTAAGTGTCCCCAACTAAGCAAGCCAGAGGCAACAGCGGCAAGGAAAAAAAATCCATTGGTGACAGAACGGAGAATAAAAACCTTGGGAGAAACCAGGCTCAGTCGGGGGGCCATTTCTCCTCTGGCCAGACGACACAGCAGTTCAATTCCAACTGCTGCAAAGTCAGATTGGAGGGCTCAACTGGTTCCGAGGTCTTTTCCTGTTGGCTGTCTAGGTGACGGGGTCCTCACTGGGGGTCTGTCTCTGGGGCTCATTTGGTGTCCTGGTCTCCGCTGACGTTCAGGGCTGTAGAGGTCGTCTCTAGGTGCTGATCCACCATCTGATCTGGTGAATGCAGTGACCTCGGAATAAGAAAGAAACAGACTAATATTAGCGTAGATGTCAATCCTTTTACGATGTAACAAGTACATCATGTGTTATGCGAAGTGTTTCCGGTTCCGGTTGATCTAATTAATGCAGCCTAACAATCCTTTAGCGGATTTGAATAATGGAAGTGTATTAGTGCATTATGTGTACGCCAGGTTAAAGAGATGGGTCTTTAATCTAGATTTAAACTGACAGAGTGTGTCTGCCTCCCGAACAGTGTTTGGTAGATTGTTCCAGAGTTTGGGCGCTAAATAAGAAAAAGATCTGCCGCCCGCAGTCGATTTTGATATTCTAGGTATTATCAAATGGCCAGAGTTTTGAGAACGCAGCGGACGTGAAGGACTATAATACGATAAGAGCTCGCTCAAATACTGAGGAGCTAAACCATTCAGGGCTTTATAAGTAATTAACAAGATTTTAAAATCTATACGATGTTTAGTAGGGAGCCAGTGTAGTGTTGACAGAACCGGGCTAATGTGCTCATACTTCCTGGTTCTAGTAAGAACTCTAGCTGCTGCATTTTGAACCATCTGTAATTTGTTTATTAAGCGTGCAGAACAACCACCCAATAAAGCATTACAATAATCTAACCTTGAGGTCATAAACGCATGAATTAATATTTCTGCATTTGACATTGAGAGCATAGGTCTCAGTTTAGATATATTTTTAAGATGAAAAAATGCAGTTTTACAAATGCTAGAAACGTGGCTGTCAAAGGAGAGATTACTATTAAATAGCACACCTAGGTTCCTGACTGATGACGAAGAATTTACAGAGCAGCCATCAAGTGTTAGACAGTGTTCTAGGTTATTACTTGTGGGGGTTTTAGGTCCGATAATTAACACCTCTGTTTTTTCAGAATTTAGCAGTAAGAAATTACTCGTCATCCAGTTTTTTATATCGACTATGCATTCCATAAGTTTCTCAATTTGGTGTGTTTCACCAGGCCGTGAAGAAATATAGAGCTGAGTATCATCAGCATAACAGTGAAAGCTAACCCGTGTTTCCTAATGATATTTCCCAAGGGTAACATATAAAGCGTGAAAAGTAACGGTCCTAGTACTGAGCCTTGAGGAACTCCATACTGCACTTGTGATCGATATGATACCTCTTCATTCACTGCTACGAATTGATGGCGGTCGGATAAGTATGATTTGAACCATGCTAATGCACTTCCACTAATGCCAACAGAGTTTTCAAGTCTATTCAAAAGAATGTTGTGATCGATAGTGTCGAACGCAGCGCTAAGATCCAGTAGAACTAATAGAGAGATACAACCACGATCAGATGATAAGAGCAGGTCATTTGTAACTCTAATGAGAGCAGTCTCAGTACTATGATACGGTCTAAATCCTGACTGGAAATCTTCACAGATATCATTTTTCTCTAAGAAGGAATATAATTGTGAGGATACAATCTTTTCTAATATCTTTGACAGAAAAGGGAGATTCGAGATCGGTCTGTAATTAACTAGATCTTTGGGGTCAAGTTGTGGTTTTTTTAATGAGAGGCTTAATAACAGCCAATTTAAAGTTTTTGTGGACATATCCTAATGACAATGACGAATTAATAATAGCCATAAGAGGATATATGACTTCTGGAAGCACCTCTTTTAGTAGTTTAGATGGAATAGGGTCTAACATACATGTTGTTGGTTTAGATGATTTAACAAGTTTATACAATTCTTCCTCTCCTATAGTAGAGAATGAGTGGAATTGTTCCTCAGGGGATCTATAGTACACTATTTGATGTGATAATATAGCTGACGGCTGTATGGTAACAATTTGATCTCTAATAGTATCAATTTTGGAAGTAAAATAGTTCATACAGTCATTACTGCTGTGCTTTTGGGAAATGTCAACACCTGTTGATGCTTTATTTTTTGTTAATTTTGCCACTGTATTGAATAAATACCTGGGGTTATGTTTGTTTTGTTCTAAAAGAGATGAAAAGTATTCAGATCTAGCAGTTTTTAAAGCTTTTCTGTAGGAAAGCGTACTTTCCCGCCAAGCTATATGAAATACCTCTAGTTTTGTTTTCCTCCAGCTGCGCTCCATTTTCCGGGCTGCTCTTTTTAGAGTGCGAGTGTGCTCATTATACCACGGTGTTGGACTCTTTTCCTTAATCTTCCTTAAGGTGTAAAGGAGCAACTGTATCTAAAGTGCTAGAAAAGAGAGAGTTCATAGTTTCTGTTACATCATCAAGTTGTTCTGAGCTGTTGGATATGCTGAGGAATTGAGATAAATCAGGAAGATTACTTACAAAGCAGTCTTTTGTGGTAGAAGTGATGGTTCTACCATATTTATAAGAAGGAGTTGAATTTACTGCTTTAACTATATGGAGTTTACACAAGACTAGATAATGATCTGATATATCATCGCTTTGCTGCAGAATTTCAACACCATTAACATCAATTCCATGTGACAGTATTAAATCTAGAGTATGATTTCGACTATGAGTAGGTCCTGAAACGTGTTGTCTAACCCCAATAGAGTTCAGAATGTCTATGAATGCTGATCCTAATGCATCTTTTTCATTATCAACATGGATATTAAAATCACCCACAATTAGGACTCTATCCGCAGCCAGCACTAACTCTGATAGAAAATCAGCAAATTCTTTAATAAAGTCTGTATGGTGCCCTGGTGGCCTGTATACAGTAGCCAGTACAAACGTCACGGGGGATTTTTCATTAATACTTTTTTCTCTAGATAATTTTATATGAAGCACCATTACTTCAAAGGAGTTATACTTAAAGCCTGTCTTCTGAGAAATACTGAAAATATTGTTATAAATTGTAGCAACACCTCCCCCTTTTCCTTTTATACGCGGCTCATTTTTGTAACAGTAATCTTGGGGGTGGACTCGTTTAAAATAATGTATTCATCTGGTTTTAGCCATGTTTCTGTCAAACAGAGCAAATCTAGGTTTTGATCATTAATCAAATAATTTACAAAAAGTGCTTTTGTAGAAAGGGACCTGATATTTAGTAAGCCAAGTTTTATCAATTCTTTCTGTGTATTGTCAACATTTTTTATTTGTTGAACATCAATTAAATGGTTACTCATAAATAGTTTTTGACGTTTTCTGTATTTTCTAGTTCGGGGAACAGACACAGTCTCTATAGTGTGATATCTAGGTGAAGTAGTCTCTATGTGCTGAGAATTAACTGACTTCTGTGACGTGAGGCGGCTAGCAGACGGTCGGTTTAGCCAGTCTGTCTGCTTCCTGACCTGGGCTCCATTTAGTCAAGTATGAACTCTAAGACTATGTGCCAAATTTCTAGAGAGAATAGCGGCACCACCCCAGGAGGGATGAACACCATATCTTTTCAACAGGTCAGGTCTGCCCAAAAAACTTGTCCAATTGTCTATAAAACCTATATTGTTTTGCGGGCACCACTTAGACATCCAGTCATTTAATGATGACAGTCTGCTATGAATCTCATCACCCCGGTAAGCAGGGAGGGGGCCAGAGCATATTACAGTGTCTGACATCGTACTTGCAAGTTACACACCTCTTTAACATTATATTAGTGATCTCCGACTGGCGAAGTCGAACATCATTAGCGCCGGCGTGGATAACAATCTTACTGAATTTACGTTTAGCATTAGCCAGCACTTTTAAATTTGCCAAGATGTCAGGCGCTCTGGCTCCCGGTAAACAATGAACTATGGTGGCTGGTGTCTCTATTTTCACGTTCCGTACAATAGAATCGCCAATAACTAGAGCACTTTCACCAGGTTTCTCAGTGGGTGCGTCACTGAGTGGGGAGAACCTGTTTGATGTTCTGATCGGAACGGAAGAGCGGTGTTTTGACCTGCGACTATGCTGCCTCACAGTCACCCAGTTGCCCTGCTGCATGGGCTCTACCGGAACCGAACAATGTACAGAAGTCCCTGAGCTAGTCACATCCAAAGCAGTATCTACAGCCCTCACATTCTTACTGTCCTCAACTAAAGTTTGGATGCGTGTCTCTAGTTCTAAAACCTTCTCTGTCAGCCTAACTATTTCCCTGCATTTATCACATGTGAATCATATGCATTTATCACATGAGTTTAAAATAGATAAACTGTACATGTGGCAAACTGTGCAAATAACAATAGCAGGAGAAGAAGCCATTACTCACCGTGATTGATGAACGATACCAGCTTAACTTACCACTCCACTTACCACTGTTGTTCAAGGACTGAGGGGCAGCCGTCTGCTTCCCGCGATTCGGGACCCACTGCTGCCGAGGCACGGAGGCGATTGAAATCGTGGGGTTCGCAGTTGGATATGGCCGATGAGTTAGAGAGGGACCGCCCCTTTTTTGCGCGCGTCGGCCGAGAACGAGAGTGAGCTGCTGGATTGTGATGATGCAATCTTTCTGACATCATCAGATTCAGCAGCTAGTGCTCTGCTGGGTTATGCCCAGGAAAAGCAGGAGATGTTTGAGGGCGAGGAAGTTGAGACTGAACCCTCTCAATCCTCCTGCACTGCATATGAACGAGTTATTGGAGGTTATGGATCATATAAAATAAATCTTTCTGGCCATAAATCCCCAGCTCGAGCGAGCCTTCCTTTCTTCATAAATCTCGATGTGGAGGTTGAGAAGGAGTGGAAAAAGCTATTTTTTCTCGTATTCATGGGTTTCAGCATACTAGTTATGCTGACATTGAGGGGATGCGTGAAAATGGCTATGAGGGGATGCCCCCTGTGCAAGAGATGATAGCCAGTTTATCTCTCTGTGGGCGAGACATCCTCTCTCAAGGCTTCCTCCTTGCCATCTAAGCCCCTGAATCTTGCTTAAATGGCAGGGCATATGCAGCAGCAGGTCAGACCATCGCTTCGTTGCACACTAAGGCGTAACAGACTGATCTGCTGAAAGACCTATATAATGTTCTATAAAGTCAAGGTCTGAGCCTGAACAACCAGGGGTCCTAGCCCATCTCGGTCTGAGGATCAGAGATGAGCTCAGAAGGCTAGTCTCGCGACTCATGCCCCTCCCCCGCCTGCGGCTAGGGTGAGAGAGAGGCGCGGGTCAGAGAGAGGCAAGCCCTCTTATTCCTCTCTAATTCCCCTGTAACCACCATAAACTCAGCAGGAAATTTCCTGCTAAGCCAGGACTAAAAAAATTAATAAAAAAGATTCTGAGGAACGAGACACTGCGTCCCCTAGGCTGTGGGCCATGCTTCGGACGCAAGCTTCAGATGAAGAAGTGGATGATATATTCTCCCGGCGCCCCTTATATTATGGTCGCGCCGGTAGTGATGTCATAGGCTGTCGCCTGCCAACATTACACTGGTCACGCTGACGGCGTTCCACATAGTGACCCCTAGGGGATGCAGTGTCTCATTCCCCACGCGGGGAACCATGGTTACATACGTAACCTGAGACGATAGTTTTCTGTGAGGAACAACGCCAAAAAAGGCTTTCAGATGGCATTAAATAACCTTATTTCTATATAAGCAGCATCATGCAAATTATCTCCTTCTGTGTTACACAATAAAATAGAGGTTTGAAATGACACAAAGGTAAGTAAAAGTTTATGAAATGCACTTTTGGGTGAACTATTCCCTTAAGTGTAATTATTAATGTTTCATAGGTCTAGGTAATGTATGGGTCAGTTGCGGTAAGCACTACTCAGAAATTCAGATGAAACATTAACTACTTCTGAAAACTGAGCTTTGTTTATTATATATTATATGACTGTATATATATACTTATATACCTATGTGTGTGTGTGTGTATGTATTCTCTTCTGGTCTCTCTTGCATCCTGCTTCATATCAAGTGTCTTTTAGTGCATGTTTGTGTCTGTTTTTTTGTTAGATGTTTTTATATATTATTTTATTTATACTGTATAATGATTAAATCAGTAGACACTTGTTGAAAAAGACTTTTTGTCATGTCATACCATTCCTGTCTCTCTCTCTCTAACCCGCAAACTCTGTGCATGACTGTGAAAGCGTCCCCCTCATAAACGATCTTGTGTTTTGTTCCTCGCTCCCGGACGTGTCTGTGTTTGCTATGTGTGCTCACACATCACACGCACAGTTATACTTGCTGGAGAAGCGAGTGCCGCTGTGCTCGGCGCAGTGGGAGCGGATGTTTAACACGTCTCGTATTCCCAGGATGGAGACAGGTAAGAGGAGGGGCTCGTCCATCTCAACCCGCACCTGACCCACACCCTTCATCAGCTCCAGCAGCGGCCGCCTCAGACTCAGCCTCAGGACAACAGCACAGCAGACAGGAGAATACAGAGCTAATTGACTCAGTGGTCGACTGATAAGGGCTTTTTATTGGCTGATTTCTAGAGAGCAGGGTGGATGATGGTGGATATAATTATTATTTATATGATATTATACAATTTAATGATAGCAGGCGACACCAAATCTCTCTTGGACACAACTAGCAGCAGCAGATGATAGCTATAATATCCAATAGCGATAATGATACACCAATATATCAGCCAATTATAGAAACAGGTAAACAGTTGACAAAAATCCTGATATTTAATTATATTAATTATATTATTATTATAATTTATCATTCATATTATTCTTGTTTTTTTTCCGTTTTAATTATATTAATCATATAATCATAATTTATAATAGCATTATTTAATTGTATGAAGTCATATAATTTATATATAATTTTAAATAATATAATTACAATTGTATTATTATTTCATTTTAGTCACCCTAATGCCATTTACAAACCTGTATGACTTCCTTTATTTGAATTTTGGTACAAGATTTTCTATATAATGATGATATATCTATATCTCAAATATTTTATTTTATTTAATATAAAATGTATTACACATAAACATTTAGGCTACAATGGCCTAACATAAACTATGGAACATAAAAGAAGATAATTTGAGAAACATCAGTCACCCCACACTCTAAATAATTTGCCTGAACCATTGGAAAACGCACATCAGACGACCACTATCAGATAATGCTCAAATATCAAATATCATATAGTGTATCCGCCTGACTGTTATATCAGTCACCAATGTTTTGCAATGTATTTGTACTTTTTTTAGAAGGTATTAATGCAGGCTGTTTTGTCATTTGGCAGCTGTGCTGTTATCCGGCGGCTGGTCATCATATTGAATTAATCTCTCCTGATGATCCTTCCGCTTTTTCCTTTTTAGTTTCCAGCTTTCATGACTGTTTTCCTCTACAGGTATTTTGGGTTTCTTCCTTGTTTTCGTGTTTGACCTTCCGTTCTGCTTCACAGCTCATGATGTTAAACACAATCCCCATGTGCTCATCTCAGTACGAGCGTTTGTTCAACACCAGTCGAGTTCCCGGTGTAGAGACAGGTAGAGCTTCCCTCTCGCCTGCTTCACTTCTCAACCAGTCTGCTTTTAGATGCTAGCGAGCGCCGCTGTGGGCCTGAACTGCATGGGAGTTTGTGATTTGCATTTGCGCTCTATACAGCTGGTGTTTCTGGAGGAAGCAGATGGCGAGGAATTAGTTTTGTGTGCTTAACTGATTCTTAACTTGATGACCTGTTTGTGTGATTTAATATTCAACCTGTTTAATCTGAAACAGGATGAATGGGGAACAGGAAAGAGCATGTTTTTACACCCGTCTGGTCATATAGTGGTGCCAGTCAAAGATGACTTGTTTTTATTGCTACTAATTTATAACATACTGTAATAAATTAAAAAGGTTTTAAACATTAAATTAATTCCAGTTTAGTAGCTAATAAATATACTTTACTCAATGACTTAATCTACAGAAGTACCATTTAGAAGATTTATATAATGTAATAATGATAATGGGCTGTCAGTGGAAATATGTGGAATTTAGTTTCTAATTCTTACTAAATTATAGTAAAATAAAATATAATTCAATTAAAATATAAATAAAAATAATTTAGAATAACTTAACTCATTTCGAGTGTGTAAATAATAGTAATGCAAAAATCAAAAAGCAATAAAATAATAGTCATCAATATAATAATAATAATGAAGATCTATTCAATTATGATGATAACGATGATTAATATTGAACTATAATTTAGAGTGCATGTATGCTATTAATGCAGAAAACCAAAAACAATAATATTCAATAATAATATGTATCATTACACTTAATCAGTAATAATAGTAATAACAACAACAATAATAATAATATTTTTACTAATGATGATCATTATAATCATTATTGTATAATTCTGTGCTAGAACTAATTATATTATTATTATTATTATTAATAACAACAATAAAAAATAATAATAAACTGTAATTTAGGATGAATGTGTACTATTAATGCAAAACAATTCTGAGTATATAAAGTTTATAAATGATGATGATAATGACGAATATTATAATTAATGTTGAACTATAATTTAGAGTGCATGTACACTATTAATGCATAAAACATAAAAAACAAAAAATGATTCATATTCATATAATAATAATAATACATATTTAACACACATAATAATAATAATAATAATTTTTCTATTACATATGATGATCATTGAAATAATTTAAAAACATAATAATAATATACTGTATAATCAATGCACTTAATAATAATAGTAATCATAATATAGTAACATATATAGTTATATATGTGTTATTTATACTGTAATATATCATGTTGCAGGCAGAAAATTTCCTACATCATTGTAGTTATATTAAAATTTAATGTTCATTCATTTAATTAATTGGTTAATAGTAATAAGTGTATGTATGATGTATTTATTTATAATGTGTTTATGCAAATCCAGTGGAGGAAAACAAGCCTTTGTTGGGCCTTTCTTGTCATCATCTACTTTGACTTTCTCACCTCACCGTTTGATTTACTCGTCATTGTCTACTGACCCCCATTAATCATTTAACCCTTAACAAATGCAGCCTAAATATGACACATTTTACCTAATTAAACTGTACAAATAATTGTTCAATTATTTTAAATGATTATTTTCATGCACATACGTCCGTATTCTTCATCAGACGTCCTTCAGCACATGAACGAGAGCAAACACATCGCCGTGTTTCACAAGGGACGCTTTTACAAAGTGTGGATGTTTTATGATGGACGGCTGCTGTTGCCTCGAGAAATTGAGCAGCAGATCGAAAGGATCTTGGCAGACAAGTCCGAACCTCAGCCAGGAGAGGAGCTGCTGGCCGCGTTAACAGCAGGCGACAGGTTTATTTTTTATATACTTATTTTTTATTTTAAAAAAGTATTTTTTTAAATAATTGTAAAAATAAAAATACAAAATGATATTGTAAAATAGTAATAATAAAAATATATTTTAAATATCATATTCAATGAAATTGCATTAATAAATGAAATAAGGACTGTGGACTTGATCTGTGGATTTGTGCTACAAATTTCAGCTTTTTCATTCATAAACCAGATGTTTTTTCTTCTTCCTGTTCACTAAAATGTGATCAAAGCCCATTAAAGAACAAACATTGAGCCAAGCAATTTTATCTCTGCTTTTGTTCCTCACTTCCCAGAGTTCCCTGGGCCAAAGCCCGCTCACAGTTCTTCAGTCGAGGGAAGAACAAGCAGTCTCTGGATGCCGTGGAGAAGGCGGCTTTCTTTGTTACACTGGATGACACTGAACAACGTTACGATCCAGAGAATCCGGTGCAGTCGTTGGACAGCTACGCCAAATCTCTGCTCCACGGAAAATGCTATGACAGGTGACTACGACCTCGATTGATTATAATTAATCATTTGTTAGTTTAATGTAATTTTCAAAGATTTTGGGTCAGTAAGATTTCTTTAAAGAAATTAAAAGGGTCATATAATGCTTTTTTAAAGATCATTATTTGGTGTATTTGGTGTAACATAATATGTAGACATGCTTTAATGTTCAAACAACACATTATTTTTCAAATACTGTACATTATTGTAGGTCCTCTATGCCCTGCCTCTCTCAAACGTGTCGTGTCGTTGGCCAACTGGCACAGTGCATTGTGATTGGCCGAACGCCACAAGCATGAGTCGGAAATGTAACGCCCTTTCCTTAATCGTGAGCTTCAGCTTTCAAAATAAAAAATAAAGACTGTTAATAATATCCTTAGTTTACCATCAGTTCAAGCCCGAGAGGGGAACAGAGTCGCATGACAGACACAGTGATGATGCTCGTATGTGTTTCCAAACAAGCTGCGATTAAGACTTAAGGACTTAGATTTAAGGGATGTACAATCCGCTGTGATGTGACCCTGTCTGTCTCTCTCTCTCTCTCTCTCTCTCTCTCTCTCTCTCTCTCTCTCTCTCTCTCTCTCTCTCTCTCACACACACACACACACGATGCTCAAAACTCCAGACAAACAGAATCAAACAAAATCTTAAAACAGATTGTCAGAGCAAAGTCAGAATTACCTCCTCTCCCCACAAAACGGTCGTCCATAAAATGCGTTGCCGTTCTGTTGTAAGTAATCTAAATGCATCTACTTTCGGAAGGCCAAATAAAGTGCTTTTGCTTTTGCCTAGAAGCACACAGCTTCTCCCTGACAACACTACTGTTACTGAAACCAGGCCTTACGCAAATATTTCCACATCGTGATGTAGACA
Source organism: Ptychobarbus kaznakovi (assembly GCA_027422405.1). Classification (NCBI taxonomy): domain Eukaryota; kingdom Metazoa; phylum Chordata; class Actinopteri; order Cypriniformes; family Cyprinidae; genus Ptychobarbus; species Ptychobarbus kaznakovi. Next base: position 27,609,985 of record CM049796.1, on the reverse strand, counting down.
TGTGGGGGCGTGTTTGAATGAGCCGTTTTAGGAGGGCGTGGCAGAATCTTAAATTTGATAAAGAATATCTCTTTGGTTTTGATATTTGCAACTGCAGGGATCTTATCTATGCACAGTCAGCTTGTAACAGTCCAAAGAGAAAGCAAAACTTAAAATCGCATCTTATGACCTCTTTAATACTAAAAAAAAATAATATTGTTCATTCATTTAGCAATTAAAATTTAGTTAATTCAGTTGATTGCATTGTTACAAAAAAAAAAAATAAAAAATAAAATTCAAATAAATGCTGTTCTTTGGAACTTTTTATTTTAAAAGAATCCTTCTTTTTATAAAGAATCCTTCTTTTTAAAAGAAAAAATCTATATCTGCAAAAACTGTTTTCAACATTGATAATAATAAAAAATGTTGCTAAGAAATGATGCTGAAGACTGGAGTAATGATGCTGAAATAATATATTAAAATTATTATGAAAATATATATTTTAAGCTATAATAATATTTCAAATTGTTACAGTTTTTACTGTATTTTTCAAATAAATGCAGCCTTGATGAGCAGAAAATTGTCTTTAAAAAAATCTTAGAGACCCCAAAGTTTTGAACAGTAGTATATGCTTTAATTTTGTATTATTATTATATTATTATTACATTTTATTTTGTCTCCAGGTGGTTTGATAAGTCTTTCAATCTGATTGTGTTCAAGAGCGGCACTATGGGATTGAATGCAGAGCACTCCTGGGCCGATGCACCCATCGTTGGCCATTTGTGGGAGGTGAATAAACCAATTTATCGAGATATTGAGATATATATGGGTTTTGGCAGAAAGAAAATTCACATTTAATTAAATCAATTTTTATATAATGGCAATGCACAATGTCTGAGTCATTTATTGCACAAATTTATGTTTGTTTTTCCATTGGTACAAGTATACAAATTAGCTTCAGAACAGTAATATGAACTCTTAATGTCGAGTCATCAATTGCTCACCCTCATGTTGTTACAAACCTGTGTGAGTTGAACACCTATTTTGAAAAAACTTCATAACCAAACAGTTGATGGTGGCTGTTAACTTCCATGGTATATTTTTATACTACTTCTATGGAAGTCACTATCTGCGTTTCCATTACCCTTCAAATTGAGCAAATTGAAATTGCGAATTGAAAATATACCCAATGAAAAAAATTAAATTTTGCAAAAACTCCACAAAAAGTTTTTACGTTCACATGAGGTGGATTTTTAGGTAAAAGAAAATGGATTTCGCAAAACTGCAACAGAAACAGTTTTTTTCACATTTACATTTACATTTATGCATTTAGCAGACGCTTTTATCCAAAGCGACTTACAGTGCATTCAGGCTATACATTTGTATTGTCACTATGTGTGAACCCACAACCTTTGCGCTGCTAACGCAATGCTCTAACCACTGAGCCACAGGAACATATTCTGTTCATCTGGTGTATGTAAAAGTCACATGATCATTATTTAATATACTATAACCTCAAAAATGATGGCTAGTACGGTGACTGCGATATACGTAAACCTACCAACATCCATCGCTATGACTTATCGCCAGAGGAAAAAAATATGTTTTAGTTGCATAACATCGGTTAATGGAAACGCTGTCATTTCACAATATTTTTTATCGACATTTATAAAATATTGCAAAAGTTTTGCACAAATCTGTATTAGAAAACCAGGCTACTGGCTACCGTCAATTGTTTGGTTACCAACATTCTTCAAAACATTTTCTTTTGTGTTCAACAGTTGAAAAACTCACACAGGTTTGGAAAAACATGAGGGTGAATAATTGATGAAACACTGCTTATTTTTGGGTGAACTATCCCTTTAAATGGACAGTTGACCAAAAATTTTGATTTTTCGAACATTTTCTCACCCTAATGCTGTTTCAAACATGTATGACCCAGTTCTTTCCTATGAGTAACACAAAATTAGATATTCAGCAGAATGCCCTGGTTGCTCTTGTTTATACAATGAAAGTGGATGAAAACGAAGACTGTCAAGCTCCAAAAATATGATATACGCTGATATGAATTTTTTGCTATCTATTTCTAAACTTCTCATGTCATTTTATAGCTTTGTGTGAACATCTGACACATTTATGGTGTTTATATAAACATGTGATGTTCATAAATGTTTCTGTTTATATTGTGGCAGCATGTCTTGTCATCAGATCCAGTGAGACTGGGCTATAATGAGGACGGACACTGCAAAGGAAACCCCCATCCCAACATGCCGGGACCCCAGAGACTGCAGTGGGACATCCCAGAGGAGGTCACTTAAAATATTTTGTCCATTTTAAGCATGCTTTGCTTTATCCGGTTCATAATTTCACAAGGAGCGGCCTCTTTCCTTCACAGTGCCAGGCAGTGATCAGCAGCTCTCTGAAAGTGGCCAAAGCTCTGGCGGACGACGTGGATATGCACATCATCCCTTTAACGACTTTGGCAAAGGCCTGATCAAGAAATGCAAGACGAGTCCCGACGGCTTCATTCAGATCGCCCTCCAGCTGGCGCACTTCAGGGTACGAGCGATTCAGTGATTCTTTGGATTTTTCCCCAGGTTCTGTGTTATATGTTCAGATTTTGCTCCCGCAGGATAAAGGCAAGTTCTGCCTGACGTACGAAGCCTCCATGACGCGTCTGTTCAGAGAGGGCCGCACTGAGACCGTGCGCTCCTGCACCACTCAAAACTGTGATTTTGTCCGTGCCATGATGAATGACAAAGCAACGGTGGGACTTAGTTTAATGACTAGATCATTTCAGTGTGTTGTCTTATTCCTGCTAATTCCACCATGTTTTTTTTTTCTTAGAGAGAAGAGAAGTTGAAACTGTTGAAGGTGGCGGCAGAAAAGCACCAGGATTTATACAAACTGGCCATGACAGGAAATGGCATCGACCGCCATCTTTTCTGCCTCTACCTAGTGTCAAAGTACCTTGGAGAAGATTCGGCTTTCCTCAAAGAGGTGTGAGATGCAGCACAAGCTAAAATGCAATCCGTTTCATAGATTTTGCTGGCTAAAGACATTAGTTGGTTTTTTGCAGGTGTTGTCTGAGCCCTGGAGATTGAGATCGGGTCAGGGCCAGTCAGACTCCTCTCCAACAGGTCGATCTGTTTGATTAAAGAGGCATCCAGAATTCGTCACAAGTAAGAACAGCGGAGGTGGATTTGGACCTGTAAGTTCTACATTTTGTTTTGAACACTGTCCATTCATGATTCAGTGAAAACTCAACTCTTGGTTTACAGTGTTCTTAAACCTTGGGGTGGTAAGATCTTTTTAAGAGGGAGATAAACTTTTTGAAAGAAGTCTCTTCTGCTCACCAAGGCTGCATTTATTGAATCAAAAATAATGTAAAAACAGTTATATTATTACAATCTAAATTAACTGTTTTCTATTGTAACAAATATATTTAAAAATATAATTTATTCATCCTGTGATGTAAAGCTGCATTTTCAGCATCATCACTCCAGTCTTCAGTGTCACACGATCCTTCAGAAATCATTCTAATATGATTAATTGATTCAAGAAACATTTCTGATTACATTGAAAACTGTAAAAAAAAGAAAAAAAAATATATACATTTATGTCTTACTTTCCTCAAAGATGCTTCAACTTATATAATGACAGTAGAGTATACAGTTTTGCTCATAAGTTTACATACCTTTGCAGAATGTGCAAAATGTTAATAACTGAAACAAAATAAGAGGGATCATGATGTTTACATGTTGTTATTTTTTATTTAGTACTGTCCTGAATTTCACATAACAGATGTTTACATATACTCCACAGGGAGACTAAATAATAACAGAATTTTAAAAAATGAAAGCCCCATTCAAAAGTTCCCTTCATAGAATCTTAATACAGTGTCATTTCCTGTTTGATGATCCACGACTGTTTTTATAATTAGTGATAGTTGTTCATGAGTCCCTTGTTTGTCCTGAGGAGTTCAACTGCCTGCTGTTCTTCAGAAAAATCCCCCAGCTCCTCCACATTCTTTGTTTTTCCAGCATCTTCTGCATATTTGAACCCTTTCCATACCAACTCGTGCATAACTATTACAACAGGTGAAAACATGTACTAATGCTCAAGAAGGGCACGCAATACATTAAGAGACGAGGGGTGTAAACTTTTTTGGATAATCAGGGTAAACTGTACTTATTTTATCTTCTAGGAAACGTAGGAAGTACGGTTTATGTAGCTTCTGAAGTCCAGTACTAAATAAAAAAATATGATCGTTAAACAAAATAAGAAGTAAGTTTACACATCATCATCCTGTTCAAACGTTTACATCCCCTGGCTCTTAATGCATCGTTTTGCCTTCTTGAGAGGTCATCAGTAAATGTTTTCACCTTTTGTAATAGTTGTGTATGAGTCTCTCAGTTGTCCTCAGTGTGAAAATATGAATCTCAAAGTCATATAGTCACTTTTGGGAAAGGTAACTCATATAGCAGAATATGCTGGGGGGGGGAAAAACAAAGAATGTGCAGGAGCTGGAGGATGCAATTAATTGAATGAAATGGATATATATATATATATATATATATATATATATATATATATACTATATATATATATATTATATATAATAGGCTATAGTCAGGGTTTACAAAGGTTTTTTATTTGTTTTTTTTTGCCGATATATGACCATATGTGTGTCATTTAGGAAAGCATGCTGATGATGGTTATGGTGTATCATATTTTATTAAAATCTTGGAGAAGATCTCATCAACTTCCACATATCCAGCAAACACTCCAGCCCAGAGACGTAAGTTCACTTGTATTACATCTCAAATGAACATAATCTAAAATATGATAAAGTATACATAATGATAATTATAGTTGTTATTATTTTTTATACAATTAATACTGTAATTGTATATAATATGTTAAAGCGTAAATAAAAAGAAATGTATTATTCACCATCCAATTAAACGATTCAGCAAGGATGCATTAAATTGATCAAAATTTACATTAAAAACATTCATAATGTTGTAATATTTTAAAACATTAAAATATAAAAGTTACTTTAAACTGTATTTTTTTTAATATGACTGATTGCGCAATTACTGTATTTTGATCAAATTAATGCAGCCTTGGTAAACTTAGATTGTTTCCAGAAACAAAAATCTTAGCTACGTTAAACTTTTGAATGATAGTGTATAATAATAATATTTATTCAGATAATGTATAATCCTGTACATATGTCAAATAAAATTTCATTTTTCTTGTGATTTATAGGACTTCACCGCTTTGGAAGTAACATTAGACAGGCAATGCTTGATATCCTGGATCTTTTCCAGCTTGACTACAAAGCTAACAACAAGTGATCTTTCTCTTCTGTTTTCTCATTTCTCAAAAGAGAAAAGAGTTTTAAATATTTTAATCAGAGGGCTGATCTTCGTTAGGCATGTACAGCGTAAATCTGGGTTTTAATTACAATTAATATTCAAAGAATAGTAGTTTAAACAGGTGGGAGCATGCTATCTGGGCATCTGATTAAATCGCATTATTAAGAGAGGATATTTTTTTGGGTTGATAATTATATCACATATTGTATATCACTGAGATTTGTTTTTGTTTGTGCTGGGATGTATTCATGCACTGTTGCCTTAGTCTCCAGAACGGATGTGAATGGGCTAGACATGTTCTCCAGAAGATCCAGGAAAACCTGTGGCCTTTTTGTGCTGCTGCATTCAGACATTCACTTTTTCTGTTTTTGTGTGCAAACATTGGACTGGCTCTTTTTTTCAATGAATATCTCAGACTCAGGTTTTAAACTAATATATTCACTTTATTGTGACTTGAATTGTTTCTGAAGTAACACTATGGCAGGTTACAGGAAGCTATACAGGGAAGATAAGCTAAATATTTCAAGCACATTGGGTAATGATACAGATTTTTCTTTCACTTGTGTTTTTGTATTTAAGCTTGGTCAAATAATTGCAGCAGTGTGTTAACATTATCACATATATGGTTATTTTAATGTATTTAATGACTCACCAACACTCAAACAACCTCAAATAATGTAATAATTTAGCTGTATTTTCATACTAGGACTTTTCGTCAATCTGAGTGCACTAAACAACAAAAATAGAAGAAACTGGGATATCGTTCACAGTTTTAAGGCACAAAAATATTTATTTCTGTATGTTGTTTCTCAGTGACAGAAAAGTGTGCTATTTATTTATCGGTTCTTCATCCAACATTTCCGAAAGTGTGCTGATGGATTTAATGAATAATAATATTCTTGATTGTAAACATAAGTGAATGCAAATGAATACAATTTAAAGGGAAAGTGTCACTTACTTGATGTGTTGTGCAATGTATCAAATATATGTATATCATATTTTCCCCAGTAGACTTCATTTTTGCAGCAAAAGGTGTGATATAGGAACTGTTTGGCATTGCTACTGTAATTCAAAACTCATTTCAACACAATAAAAGTTCACTTTTAAGATCGATCTGATCTGTATACTTCACATTTTCTGTTATGTAAAATGGGCACTGAAAGTACATTGTTTTACTATATTTCAAAAAAAAATACATTGTATTAGTGTTTACTAAAATTTCGTTTTTCACATTGTGGTATATGGAGTATAGTCATGAAATAAAGCAAATCCATATGAATATATCACTATCCAAGTAATATTACAAATACTCATCAGCTCCTGGAGGGCCACTATCCAGCAGAGTTTAGTTCAAACCTAATTAAACAAACTTATTCAGCTAATCAAGGACTTCTGGGGGCTGTTTTATAAAACAAGTTTACCAAATAAGCCAGTTTGTTTCAGTTAGTTGATTTATGGTCAGCTGATTTAGTTCAAAATCTAAATATAAGTTCAGACTAACTAAAATAAGCCTGGCTTATTTGGTAAACTTGTTTTATGAAACAGGCCCCTGGATTATTGTAAACTTCCAGAAAAGTGTTTGGAGAGCTGTCTAACTTTACTAACTTTTAAGCTTGTTATGCCTCCAGTAGATGGCGATATATACTACTGATATTAAATAACAGTCTGAAATTATAAAGACACTAACATGACACATCTATGAAAAATACTTTTTTATTGAAGAATTGTCTTAAAACAAAGGTACAGAGTAAGTTCAGCTCATGAACAAGAACTGCTGCAGGAATCACTGGGGTAACTGTGACAGGGAGTAGCCTACTGGGATCGATGCAGCTGAGACAGCTCTGAGCAGCCATGACAAGAACCTTTGGGCTGGCAGTGGCAGGAATCACTTCTGAGGTCAAGATAGGATCCACTGGGACTGAGTCGACATTGCAAGGTGCTTGGAGATGGGGGCAAACATTACAGCACCCCCTGTAGCGCCAGGATGAACAAGATCTGGATTTTGAATGGCCATGGATCAGCTGAGGTGCGGCTGAGATTGGAGCTTTGTTTACTGGTTCTGGCTGGGGCAGTTACAGGAGCATCTGAGGCAGCAAGAACAGGAATATTTGGGTGCCTGTGGCTCACAGGGGCAGCCATGACCTGGAACACAGGCATCAAGAAGGCAGAGATTCAGAGCTTTGGGACAGCAATACCTCCGCTTCTTTAGCAACTGTGACTTGCACCGAGGTGGCCAAGGAAGAGAGCTCCTGACATTAGGGATGCAGAAAGCTCTGACATTCAGAGGGCTGTGGCAGGAACCCCTTTGATTCGGGACTGGGTTAAATAAAACCAAACGTGGCAACCAAAATAACAATACAATAATGTAGAAATCCCTCCAGAAGCAGTTTCTCCATGTGCAAATACTGCTCCCACAAGCCAAGGTGCTTCAAAAGGCTTGCTCGCCAAATGCAAAGAAGCAAGATGCAAGACGCAAATGCGAGAGTAGGAATGGAAGCATCTCCCATTGCAGCCCACAAGATGCTAAGCTGCATGAGAGATGGCAACTGGTGTAGTCTTATGCAAGCCAGTTGTGTGACAGGATTTGCCCCAGTCCAAGCTGCTGGCTTGGGTTTTCCTGCAGGAGAGCCCTGAGCAAATGGCAGCATTTGTGAAGAAAGATGCGAGGGATATCTGATTTTCACCTTAAACCTGGGTTCCTCAATGCTGGTCCTCAACGTCTACTTTACGGCAGAGTTTAGCTTCAACCTTGATCTCTCTCTGAAACTCACCTGCCTGTAATATTCTAATAATCCTGAAGACCTTAATCAGTTGTTCAGGTGTATCGGATTAGAGTTGTCTCTAAACTCTTCAGTAAAGTGGACCTTGAATGCCAGAGTTGAGAACTCCAGCCCAAAACTTTACACCTGCTCTGTTTGATCATTTCATTGTAGTGCTACGTCGGCGCGAACACACACACAGAGAATTCAACCCAGCAACAGACATGAATTATTCCTCAAGTTCTCCCTCTCTGCAAAAGGGAGGAGGTCAACTGATCCCATCAGTAACTTTCGTGCAAAGGTACGAATGTCTCCGGGAATGGCTCTGGACGCCTTCAAGTCTACATTCCAGAGCATATTTCAACCCCCCCCCATTTCAGCACAAAGCAGCACCCTCGTTTTCCTCGGACAGACAAAGGAAAACCGAATTCCTGACATTTATTCCAAATATGACTATTACAACTATCTACGCAAATAAATATATGGATATTAATGTGTACTCTTTCCCTCATAGGCGTGATGTGATGATTTCGAATGTGAATTGTTTAGAACCATGTGGGTAATTTTTAATCATGCTTTAAACGGCATAAACTGTAATATGTGTGTTAAAATGCGGTGTTTGATCTCTAAAGAAAGCTGGCCTCGGATGTGACAAACTGTGTTGATGACCGTTAAATTTTAGCACCCTGCATAATTATACATGTATAAAGATCGATAAGTTCATCTTTCCCAAAATTAAGGAGATATCACAGAAATAGGACATTACTCCAGGAAGCCTGGAAATGGGCGGGGCTCCGCCCAATGCGAACAATCCCATTGGATTAGCCGCCTGTGGGCGAAGTCCAAACGAAACAGTTTAAAACAACGCGCCCGCGGGCAGCTCTCTCTCTCTTGATGCGCTTGGCTCTCTTGAACATGGCTTGACTCTTGGCTTGAACATCTCTTGAACATCTCTTGAGCAGCGCTCGTAACTTTGCTGGTACTTCTTCGCTCTCTGCTTGCTCGCGCTCTTACCCGAACTCTGACCTCGACACCGACTAAACCAACCATCTAGTCGAAGGCGAAGGATAGAAGGCATAACATCAAAGAACAGCGAACTGAACGCCTACAGACGATAGGAAAGCTTCTCTGTGACGTCACGCGGCAGCATCCACATCTCACGGGTTTTCCACACGAGAGCACCCGAAGAAGAACGAACCAACCCACGTGGTCTCCGAGGACAAAGACCAGAGCAACCCATTTGAAGAAAACGAAACCAAAATCCAGCCTGCTTATCAACAAAGCAAGTAACGTTATCATTAACTAAATCTATATTGCTGATTGAACTGGTAAAATCTGATCTGAGAGCAGTAACAGAGCAAAGGCATCTGTCGTGATCTTTTCCGGTTGAGTCAAGCGTTAAAATAGCTAAAAGGGCTAATTTTAACTTTAGGAGTTTACTCACCAAAATCCCTTATGCATGTGTATGTTTGTGTATATTATTAGTTAATCCATTTATGTTAGAATAGCAGTATTACAAATAAACCTTGTTCATTTTATAAAGAATTGTCTCTGGAACGTGATTTTCAAGTTTTATCCTTATTGCCATAAAGAGAAAGCTACCTAAGCTCGATTTCGACAGGATATGCTGAGGTTAGTGTTCGGTGGACGATCACTTAATACAGTATAAATAAGTTAAATATTAATATTACTTTTAACCAAGCAATATTGAATATTTAATAACTAATTCCCGGAGCTGAAATAATAGCTCTATATTAAATGTTATTACAGAATGGTGGAGGAAAACAGCTGGCAAATTAGGGATTAATCGGAAAATCAAACCAGAGACAATAGGGTATTTCTCACTTTTTATCCGGAAAAATTGAGTAAATACAGGAAAAAGCGGTTATTTGTGGTATTGCATTCTTGTTTGTAAAACACAGTGCGTTTGAATGAAAGAGAGGGTATTTGTTTAACTCGAGTTTGTTGAGAAGAAATTAAACTGCAGTAAATAATTAATAAAAAGTCGCTATACAGCGCATGAGAGGCGAACGAGCGTGTTCCTTGTTGCCCCTCTCTTAAGGCCTTCGTGGTAATGTTTTGTTAGTGCGTGTTCCACTGCAAACCCAGCCATGTTACTCTCCCGGCTGTAGGAATTTTTAAAGTAGCTATTTAAGTAATTCTCAGCCATTATTTGATTTCACACGAGTGAAATTCAAACGCACGGCGCTCAAAGGAGTGGCCAGTCGTTTTGAGAAAGGGAGAATATTTGCAATCGATCGAATTGTTTTTGGGTGCTGTCTAAACGGACAGATATCAGCATAGCCCGCCGAGGCTTTGAGGATTTATAATTAATCCATAGAATAATTTATCTCGCCCTGAACGAGTGAGATTGTATGTGCTATAAAGATTCACCTCTGAACAAGGCTTATTGGTTGGGGCGTGAACAGGTTTACATGCAACGGGTGTGAGTCACCATAGCAACCTGTGGGAGCCACCCTGGTGAGCTTAGCCAGGAAGTTTTCAGAGGCTAGATCCGGAGCAGTTTACTAGTGGAGATTCAGCCACGTGTAAATGAATAGCACTAGCGCGATACAAGCTAACTGAAACAAAGAAGCTTTAGCTCGTAGCAAATGCCATGCTGGTAGCATTACGGCTAGCGATTAGCACATAGCATTTAAAGCTTGGATGAGGTGAATGCAGTGGGTGTGTGTGAAAAAGCCACTCACATTCTCCGTTTGCTCTCTCTCTCTATTTTCCCAGTTAACAGACTAACATATGTTGATAAGCTGGCTGTGTTAATGTTATTCCCAATCATCAGTTTAACAATTTCACAGGTTGGTTTAATAAACATTTGATTAAAATCTTTACTGTTTGTGGGTACCAGTTTTATTAGAAGATAGGTCATTATTATCTCAGTACCTTGATAATATGGTGAGTTTGATCTCATTCAATTATAATGGCTTTTATGATTTTAAAACACATCAATGGATAAGCGCTATTGTTAGGAATTTTTAATTGTTAACTGAATGTCATAATTAATTGCAAATTTGCAATTAATTTCATTTAAATAAAATTATTTTAATTCCTGCTTCCAGCAACAACAGTATCCATTTATGAATCATAAACGCTCTTATAATTTGACCACCATAATAAAACCTTAATTATTATCAAGAGGGCCAGAAATTTTAATTTACAAGTAATTAGGATATAGATTAATTTTTTTTTTTTTGATGTTAATGACAATGAGGAATGAGTAAGTTTGGAAATTATTTAATTACTATTATAGGAATCTGAAACTAGTGATTTAGAAGCTGTAAATTAATTTAATAATTAATTATGAATTCGAAAATTCTAATTACATTTAATAATTAATTACACTTCCTGTTTACATTTTGCAACAATATTGGTTTATCAACTCAATTGCAGATTGCATTTGTAAATTCTAATCCTAAGTGATCCTATTAATTTTAATTATAACATCATAAATTTTAATTAGAAACCACAAATTCTAATTTTTAATTCTAATTTCAGACTTAATACAAGTCTGGCTCTACCTGTAGGCCAGACTTCATCTCCTTAGGTGATCTGATTAACTCAAATAAAATTAATAATAATTTTATTAAAATAATTTTATTAAGTTAAAATTAAATAAAGTCCTCTTTACTTAGGCCTGAGAGTAGATAGTGCTCCCCCTAGTGTTGTGTTGGAGAAGTGACAGTGACACCATACAATCAAAGTCACTTCTCACCAATCTGGAGCATAAAACGCAACCTTCTAATTAGGAAACCCCAAAAGGGAAATTAAGATTTCCTCAACTTAGGTCAGTTTGTTTACCCTGTAAACAGCCAAACCAACCTAAGCATATCAACTAAACAGCACCACCTTGTGCCAACGTATTAGTTTTAAATCTTGGGAATAAATCTTAATCTCTTTTCTTTTCTCCCTGTTACTAACTTCTAATTTGACTTGTTTGCTTAAGACTTGGCCAGGGGAAGATCACGAATAGAGCGAAATGTCACAATTGAACAGATGTTTATGAAACTTGAGAACCACATTCAAACTGTTTACCATTTACCCTCTATTGTGAAATCCTACCCCTCCCAGTTAAAGCAGGTGCAATGAGAAGATAGACATCGGCAACATTTTTTTTTAAACACGCGCGACACACGCTGACCAGCGTTGCGGTGGAAAATCCTGCCATTAAGGGACAAGTACTGTCATTGCTGTTATTTTCCTCCATCAAGGAGAAAATTGAAATAGCAATAACAGTCTTATTACAAAAGAGAAAAACTCGCCTACAATCCTCTGATTAGAAGCGTCCTTCTAAATCAGACTTAACAAAGCGAAAAGAAGAAAATCTGCTAATAAAAAAAAAAGAGATCTGTTTAGTGCTATTGTCCTTGTGTACCCATTCTGTTTGTGTGTTTTTCTTTCTCTGCTTCCCAGCTGGGCTGCGCTTATGTGGGCCCAATAATTTATCTGCAGAGACTACGAATTAGAAGCACCTGCCAGAGGACCACAAACACAGAGACACACTCAACACTAGCATACACTACACTGTGCACATTTACACCCCTGTTTGTTTTGTTTGTGTTTTGTTTTTGCTTTGTTTCCTATTCAAGGTCTGTGTCAGTTCGGTCCAAGATCTCCCTGACCCGCCAAAACATGTCTCACAAAACAGAACATGTCGGTCACTGGGAAGGACTTGAAATGTGGCTAAGTGTTACAACAGACAGCATACTCCCTGAAGCTGCTGAAGCACTCCAACATCAGACACAGGATCAACTAGATGACAACATCGCAAGCATTATGAGACAAGACCCAAGTCAAAACTACAGTCACAAAGAATTAGCCAAGATCACCGGTTCTTTAAGCCACACACTCATCGCCACCCTCAAACTGAGCGACAAGCACGCCGCACAACGCCAGCAGGAGCTGACAAGCGCACAACGACGCATAGAGCAGCTGGAACGTGAAGCTCAGGTACAACAGGAAGGGACCGATGAGGTGGAGCAAGGCGCCGAGGAGGAGATCAACAGGCTAAAAGAGACTCTAGAAGCTACCAGCCACGAAATGCAGCAACTCAAAGAGGACTTCGCTGATCGTGCAGACAAGCTACAGTATGCAGAGAAGCTACTGGAGAAGGCAAAGACTGACTTCAGGGACAAAAACAGCAGAATCAAGGCCCTCGAAGCTCATTTGGCTGAGTCAAGAAACGAGATCAGCCGCTTAACACGACAGCTCGACTACGTCACAGAGGAGTCTGAAAGTCTCCAAGAGGAACTCAGGCATGCTTATGAACTACGCCGTGAGCTGTCAAGTACAGGGCGTGCACCAACAGCACCCCTGCCAAGCAGGACCAAGTCACCTGTGCCTGGACCGACACGTGAACCAAAGATAGAGGGGATGGTGTTAAAACATTCACCAGCGCCGTCGGAAGAACGCTATATCACGACAGAACCAAAAGAATCTGCTGCAGCCAGCCGCAGGTCAGTGCACGGCTTGGACCTTAAAGATCTTGACAAGCTCGCCCGAAACATCGGAAAATTCAACCCCAGCTTGCCAAACAGCCAAAATGTCCAAGCTTATCTGCAAGATATTGATTTCCATCTGGAAATGCGACCTAATGTTACGGACAAAGATAAACTATACTTACTCCGAACGACATCCAGTCCTGAAGTGCGCAGCTTCCTTGACCGGCAGCCTGTTAACACAAAGACTGACTATCAACGGCTTCAAAAGGCCCTCATTAAAGAGTTTGCTGACCCTGAGTCCGATCAAGGCTTAGTGGCTGCCCTGGAGACGAGACAAGGACGTCACGACACTCCTCAAGCTTACTACAGTCGACTCAGACAAGCATATTTTGGAACTCGTAACGAATCTGACATGGAAGAGGAACTGAACTTTAAAACTCTCTTCTTGAGGAACCTTCATCCTGGCATAAGCCACCATCTTGGCGTCCTCGCATGCCCACGAACAATGAACATTCAGCAGTTGCGAGACTTGGTGCAAAAAGCCTACGGCAAACAAAAGATGGCCTCAGAAAAGAGCGCAAAAACCCCAGTAGTTCTTGATTTCAACACTCAACACCAAGAACTGGCGCTGGAGGGCACCCAACGCCAAGACAGTGCTAAGCCACCACACAGGGAGTGGAATGCACCCCCGTCCAACAGAGAACGAGACTCACACGCTGGAACCCGACCTAAACAGAGGTATGACCGATGGGATGGACCGCGTGGACGTCAACGTTCACCTGGGCGACACTGGGATAAGTCATGGGACCAAGCAAGGCCTCAGGAGAGTCAATGGGAGAGATCGCGGAACCCAAGAGAGAAACGCTCATGGGAATCCAATGGAAACTCCAACGGAAAGCGACAGACTCACCCTGGAGCTACCAGCCCAAGGAATCGACGAAAGAATTCACCAAGGTTCCAAAGTGACCAAATTCACACTGAAGCCACACAAGAACAAAAAACACCACCGCACTTCGACTCACAGAAGATGATGGAAATGATGATGAAGGAGTTCTTTCAACGAAAAGATGAAGATAAGAAGTGGGAAAAGAAAGAAAACCCGGATTCAGCCTGACTAGCTGACGGACGAGAAAGCAGCGACAAGACAAACAAATCAGCCACAGAAAACAGCACCGCCTCACCTCAGTCTCAGAGTACAATAAATACTTTAACTTCAGATGGACATGAAGCCCCACCTGAAAATCCAGCAACAAAGTTAAACACTAACTCAGCACCCAATACTCCAAATTCCAGCAGCGTTCAGCATCTGACACCTGCTGTTGAAAATTCTCAAGTTCCTGAAAGCGCTGTCTTAGTCATCTGCCACTCCTCCGAAGAACGCCAGGTCAGCCCTGACATCCTAATATTTCCTCCCAAACTCCAGTTCCTCAACTCCTAGGCGATCTCATCGAAAAGGGTTATAGCAAGAAAGTTTTACCTCTCCATCATCATCGAACGACACATCAGAGTCGAAGCCCTTCTGGACACGGGAGCCGACATCACTCTAATGTCTACAGAACCTTCTCAAAGAAGTCCAAGAAGGAACGAAGAGGACTAATGGCACCCTCAAGCTCCAAAGGTGCGAACTAACGTACAAGCATACTCTCACACGGGCTTACAACTAAAACATGTGGCCCCAATCCATCTAACAGTGGGACCCATGGACTTCGTCCATCTGTATACGTGTCAACACTCAACACGTACCCGCTCCTCATTGGAAAAGATTTGCTTAATCGTTTCGAACCCCTAATAGACTTCAAGCACCTAAAGATTTGGACACAAGTAGTCCTGAGCCTCTGGCCTGCCAGTCATTAGACTCCAACGAGTCACAGTGTCAAGTCACAGACACTACCCCTAAGTCAATGACCGATGAAGCAGTAACAGAGCCCAGGTCTGGGCCGAGCACAAACGCCAAAGACCCTCTCCTCTGCTCGCTGCACGAGCCTGAACCAAACACAGGCCTCCTTCAAATCATGACTGCGATAGAGGTTCATGGCACATCAGTGTCCGAAGCAGCACTAGCCCTATGGGCAGAGAACTCAGCCATCAGCCTGAAACTATTCAAAACATTGAAGCAGAGCTGTCAAAGTCTACCACATGTCACTAAGCACAGCCGTTACCCTCTCAGTCCCTGGTCGACAACCATGGCCACCTCCAAGATCATCTGCGCTCTGGACATACGATGGAACAACAGACGGCTGAGTCACTACTTCCTCGTCATCCCAGACCTGCCGCATGACATCTACATTGGAGCGGATATCATGGTTCGACTCAATGCTCACATTGACACTGTAAACAACATCAATAGGCTCTGTCACACACGCCCCACACCAACTGACAACTTCAGTCAATCTCAAGAACCCACCAACCGGTCAAACCATGCCGGACGCATGCGCTATGATTACGGAACAAGGAGTCACAATACCTGCCTACAGCAAAAGTGTCAGTGTCCGCCTCAACATGCGACTGGCCAAACCTCAACAGTAAGCTGAGCTTCTTCCAACCTTCCAGAACCTGCCTAAAACTCGGACTGACTCTGGAAGCTACACCTCTCATTGAAGTGTCATCTCGTGCGATATATGTGTTGTTCAATAACTGTATGGCACAAGACATCCATGTTCCAAAGCCAGCCACCTGGGATGGCTCATCAACCAGGCATTCCATGACTTTGAACTGATGGTACCTGCATAGGCCCCATACCTGCCCAACTAATGTCAGATGGATACAATGACACTATAACATTCACAAAACCTCATGAAGTCATTGCCATCACCTCAATCCTGCAGTGTCCAGAGAAAGCGTCTGCCGGTCAGAACTAATGGATGACACTCACCTCACTGTCTATGCTGTCTCAACCCAGCCTGCGACAGAACCACCTACACAGGTGACCAGCGGGGCCCAAAGCCCCTTTAATGACTTAACTGCAGAAGAACCCTACGCCGGTTCAATACTCAAATGCAACAGATCTTGAGTGAAGCGGATGCCCTTCACAACGAAGTGGAGCGCCAAGGACTCGAAGAGGTTCTGCAGAAGTACAAGGACTCTTTCGCAAAGGACTCTCTAGATTGTGGCTTGACAAACATCCACACGGTGCGCATACGACAAACCAAATGCACCACCCACCTTTGTACGACAGTACAAGATTCCAATAGCGTCATATGAGCCAGTGCAAGAAATTGTTGACTCCATGCTGGAAAAGGGGGTCATCCGGCCCTGTAACAGTACATATTCTGCCCCGATATGGCCAGTCCTAAACCCAACGGCAAATGGCGGCCCCTATCGACTACCGCAAGTTGAATCAGCAAGTACCCTTGTCACGATGGCCTATGACCCAGTTGGACCAAGAAATACCAAAAATCAAAGCTCAACGATCCTGTCCACATTGGACGTCGCCTCCGGGTTTTGGACGATCCCTGTCCACCCCGACGACCAACATAAGCTGGCATTCACTTTCGGCAACCGATAGTACACCTTCACACGGTGTCCCTTTGGCTATGCCAATTCACCGGCAGAATTTAACATTTTCCTTAACAAAGCATGCCCTGACGCCAGAGTCCGAGGCAACCTCGTCTACGTCGACGACGTCTTAATGAAAAGTTCAAGTGTGGAAGACCACCTCAAAGAAATCGACCATGTCCTAAACCAGCTGACAACAGCGGGAGCTAAAATCGCCCTTCACAAAGGACAATGGTGCAAACCAAGGTGAATTATGTTGGACTTCTCGTCGGAAGAAAACGGCATTGAGCCACAATCTAACCGTGCCCAAGCAATCCAAAGCATAAAAACACCAACTAACTAACTCTCTGAGCTGCGAAGCTTTCTGGGAGTGTGCAATTACTCACGACAGTTCATCGAAAACTACTCTGACATCGCACGACCACTAACTTCCCTCCTGAAAAAAGACGAACCTTTTGTTTGGACAAAGGCCCAGGACACAGCTATGAGCCAGCTCAAACAGTGCCTGCGCTCTGCTCCATGCCTCGCCTATCCAGACCAGGGAAGGAATTCTATCTGGACGCGGGATTCTCTGACCAGTGCCTCAGCGCGGGTCTATACCAGCTCCATGAAAAGGACAAGCGAGTGGTCGCTTATGCCAGCAAAACGCTGCTTCCCCCAGAATGCAAGTATTCACACTGCGAAAAAGCTTGCTTTGCACTGTGTGGGGCATTCAGCGTTTCTCTAATTTACATCGGTGCACAGAAAGTCATCATCGAAACTTGCCACCAGCCAGTTACCTTCCTCAACAGTCAACGAATCAGAGATGGCGTGGTAACCAACGCACGCATAGCTACCTGGCTAATGACACTCCAAGGACGGGATGTGGAGGCAAGATATGCCCAGAACTACAAATCCTCACTGGGAAACGGGCTTGCGGCATGCCAAAACTGTTCACGGACACGCTGGACACCTCAGCAGAGCCAAAAGAACTGCCACGACCGCAAGCGACAAATCATCGGTACTTCGAGGAGAATGTGTGTACAGGAATGCCCACAGCATATGTCGATGGCTGCTCACAATCGCGAGGGCAAGTTACAAGCGGGAGCGGGTGTGGTCTGGCTCAACAATGACCCGTGCTCACCGCAGCAACTCAAACTTGGCCCACAAACATCACAATATGCAGAAATAGCAGCCATCCTCATCACACTACAATTGGCTGCATCCCACAAAATCAAGAGAACTCCTCATCTGTACCGATTCGAACTATGCCCGTCTAAGTTTCATATGCCATCTAACTGGATGGAAGAGGAATGGGTTCAAGACAGCTAACAACAAGCCTGTCAAGCACCAGGAACTCTCCAAGCAAGCGACGCCATCGTCACTGAACACGACATGGTCGTTTATTGGAAAAAGGTCAGAGGTCATTCACGTCAACCAGGACAAGACAAAGACTTAAATGACCAAACCGATGCCCTCGCCAAAGCAGGGGCATTACAGGGAGAGTCCTGGACATTTCATGCCCTCGCACCCCACCCTACTGTGGCAGCGGTGACCCGCCGCCAAAGTGCCACGAATGGGCACACACCTACCTCCCCCACATCTCCCTATCGCCTCAGTTCGCTGCTGAGGACCTCCTCACCTCCAACATACGGACTCAGCAATACAGACCATAGTAGCACAACCTGTCCGACCCTTGGAAAAATCCCATTTCCACCCGGACCTACAAACATCCGTTATTCCCATATACGCAAACCCGGAAACAGGTGACTTAGTTTTCTTTTCAGTTTGCCCATTATTGACGTTAATAATGTTTACCGGCTTAAAATGTTGTGAATGTTGGATTTTGGCAAGGGAACACCTATGTCAAAATCCACACTCCCGAGGTCGTCGCGTATCACGATAGCAACGAACAGTTGTACTTGGCTCCAAACCTAAAGATGTGCACGCTCACTAAAGACATTCACTTCCTCTGCCCGAGTAAACCTTTCGTACGCGATAATACAGAGGGCATCTGTGGCTTAGAAGCCACGAGACCCGACGCTAGCTGCCCCGCCGACGCAACACCACGTTCTCAGGTTGTGGTAACACAAGCCGAAATTGTCGGAAACCGATGGCTGGTTAACACCCCAGCCCGAACGGCTACCCTCACATATGATCAACACGACACCGCTACGCGCATTAGTCTGCCTAACCAAACTTTATGGATCACAGTCCCTAAGGGCTCGATCCTCCATATTGACGAACTAGCATTGTATCACCTCACCGACGACGAGTATCAGGCCGAAATCGAAATCTCACCCTTCTTCAAGCAGCATTCCTTTGTCCTCGATCCAGAATTGGAAGAAAGGATCAAGGAGGAGGGAACGCAGCTTATTGATCTTACACCGGTCAACACAGCTTTAGAAGCTATCGCTCGCCTTCCGCCCGCCGGCGCGCCAATTATTCGGTCCTGGTCTGCCGCTGACACGGCGCTTTGTATCTCTACTATCGTAGGATATGTTGTGACTTTGACACTGGCCTTCCTCCTACACAAGCGAGTGAACGTCGTTCAAGAGTCTCTCAACAAATGCACGTCAGGCGTCCCTCGCCTTTTTCGACGTGGTAATCTCGACCTAGAATCCGAACCCGAGAATGTGACCAACCTGATTGAGATCATGCCTATATCGTCTCATCAAAACCCCGACAATTAAACCAGTCAAAATGACCCAATTGTCAACAATGCTAAACAAGGTAGCCCTATGTATTCTCAAGTTTCTAACCTGTTCCTTTCCAAATTACCCTGTACCAGGTTTCAGTCAGTGATAGAGATCTCGTTGGTGTCTTGTGTGTGTCGGTTCTCTCTCTGCCTCTTGTTCCAGTGCCTGAAGATGTTCCATCGGGTACATCTCCACGCAAAAGGGGGATGTGTAACACAATGTCAACCTGAAGACACACACAGAGAATTCAACCCAGCAACAAATATGAATTATTCCTCAAATCCTCCCTCTCTGCAAAAGGGAGGAGGTCAACTGATCCCATCAGTTGCTTTCGTGCAAAGGTACGAATGTCTCCGGGAATGGCTCTGGACGCCTTCACGTCTACATTCCAGAGCATATTTCAACCCCCCCCCCCCCCATTTAACACAAAGCAGGACTCTTCTCCATCGGACAGAAAAAGGAAAACCGAACTCCTGACACTTATGATTATTACAACTATCTACACAAATAAATATATGGATATTTAATGTGTACTCTTTCCCTCATAGGCATGATGTGATGATTTCGAATGCAAATTATTTAAAACAACGTGGGTGATTTTTAATCATGTTTTAAACGGCATAAACTGTAATGTGTGTTTTAAAATGCAGTGTTTGATCTCTAAAGAAAGCTGGCATCGTATGTGACAAACTGCCTTGACGACCTTTAAATTTTAGCACCCTGCATAATTATACATAAAAAGAATCGATAAGTTTATCTTTCCCAAAAGTGAAGAGATATCACAGAACTTAAATTCCAGCCCAGCAAGCCTGGACATGGGCGGGGCTCCGCCCCATACGGACAATCGGATTCGACAAGCCGCCCGTGGGCAGGGCCAAGTTGGACTGTTGAAAAACAACGCGCCAGTCAGAAATCGCTCTCTCTCAAAAACATCGCTCTGAAAAACATCTCTCTTGGCTCTTGGCGCGCTTGGCTCTCTTGAACATCTCTTGAACAGCGCTCGTAACTTTGCTGGTACTTTTTCGCTCTCTGCCTGCTCGCGCTCTTACCTGAACTCTGGCCTCGACACCGACTAAACCAACCATCTAGTCGAATTCGAAGGATAGAAGGCATAACATCAAAGAACAACGAACTGAACGCCTACAGACGATAGGAGAGCTTCTCTGTGACGTCACGCGGCAGCATCCACATCTCACGGGTTTCCACACGAGAGCACCCGAAGAAGAACGAACCAACCCACGTGGTCTCCGAGGACAAAAGACCAGAGCAACCCATTTGAAGAAAACGAAACCAAAATCCAGCCTGCTTATCAACAAAGCAAGTAACGTTATCATTAACTAAATCTATATTGCTGATTGAACTGGTAAAATCTGATCTGAGAGCAGTAACAGAGCAAAGGCATCTGTCGTGATCTTTTCCGGTTGAGTCAAGCGTTAAAATAGCTAAAAGGGCTAATTTTAACTTTAGGAGTTTACTCACCAAAATCCCTTATGCATGTGTATGTTTGTGTATATTATTAGTTAATCCATTTATGTTAGAATAGCAGTATTACAAATAAACCTTGTTCATTTTATAAAGAAATGTCTCTGGAACGTGATTTTCAAGTTTTATCCTTATTGCCATAAAGAGAAAGCTACCTAAGCTCGATTTCGACAGGATATGCTGAGGTTAGTGTTCGGTGGACGATCACTTAATACAGTATAAATAAGTTAAATATTAATATTACTTTTAACCAAGCAATATTGAATATTTAATAACTAATTCCCAGAGCTGAAATAATAGCTCTATATTAAATGTTATTACAATATCGTGCCCTCCCCATCATGCACTCCATCTGTACCTTTATCTCCTGCTTTGTATCATTCTCGCACATGCTGTCTCAAGCTCTATCTTTCTGTCTCTTCCCTCAATACCTGTCTGATGGGCACAGCATTCGATCCCACCACAGAAATCTGTTGGCTTTGAGAAGCTGATGGCCAATCTCATCACCGTGGCAACAAGGCAAGGCAACACTAACTCTGTGTGCCTCATTCAAACAGGAAAGGTGGGAGAGAGGACATGAAATAAATGAGACTACAAGTAATGGTATCACTTAACAACTTCCACACCTATCCCAGTGTAGTCCTCAAAGCACAGCTCATTAGATCCCAGCGGCCCTTTTTCTTGCTTGGGCCGAGATATTACGCTGAACCCTCAGTGAACTGAGGAACTACGCTTCCCCAGACAGCTTAAGACAGAGCTTGTAATATGACCATGGCATACTGTGCCACAAATTGTTTGGATATTGGATGACCCCCAGTGGGCCCCCCGGTGCAGCTGCGTGACAGGGCTCACAACATGCATGAAGGATGCATTGCTTGGACGGTGTTTACGAAAAAGAAACGGTTCAGTAAGATATTTCACAATAAGAGCTTTGAAATTAAAAATACACATTTTTACTTTGAATTATTAGTATAACTACTATGCTTAGTTTTCTTTTAAGGTTAATTTCTTCAGAAGATCAATTTATAATATATTGTTATGTAACGTTGCAAGTATTTCTGCTGGAAATGCATCAATGTTTCTGGCCTCAGAAGGCATGTTATGTCAACCAAATCACTTTTTTTCCCTGTCTTCCATATGTAAAGGGAGCTAAATGAATGCTGCCATAAACCTCCGAAAGACCCATAATTTATTCCTCACCCGAATGAGAGGAGAGAAATGACAGCGACATTTACAATTCGCCACACTGTAATTTTACACAGTCAGGCAAATCCCTGCAGTGCAAAGTTCTTTTTAATCAAATTCTTTTACAATTAATTATCAAAAGACTGGCACACAACACAAGGCTTGTTATAGATTAAACTTCTGTTTGAATATTGATTCTCACTTTTTTCTCATGACAAGATGTTTTGCCTCTATCACTCCCAAACACACACTAAATTATTCAACAGTTCTTGTTGGCACATTATACGTTTGATTTCTCTTTTAATTACTTTGCTGTCTTTGATATATATCAGAATGTTTGCACTGTGAGAGTGGGATTGCCTGGATGTTCAGGGTTAGGCCAGACATTGAGATCCATGCTAACCTCCCTCTGTCCCGGGTCACGTTTCGACATAACCTCCCTTCCCATGTCCATATGGCAGCTGTTTCGGTCGGAGGCAGAGTGCAATGTCAAATCTGTTTCTTCCTCTACTGAGGTTACTGCGTGGGTGATTTGCATTCAAAGGGCATCAGAGCAGTTATGGATTTTAAAGCAAAACTAAGCTGATGGATTTGTAACAGATACACAGATCCCACGATTTCATTGTCAATGCAGAAACTGTTCACTGCGAGGTTTGTGAAGCCTGACCTAACAGGTTTAAAGTGCATGCATGCTGAAATGGTCGTCCTCTAGACTGATATTGAAGTGTTGCAAGAAATGTTATGATGATCAATTGAGTTATGTTTGTGCTTATTTTAGTCAGTTGTTCCATGAAGTATAGTTCTTTTTCAACTTTTCAAAGTGCATCTTAATTAGGTCCCACCCGCTGTAACAAATCACAAAATTAAAAGCGAGGGTTCATTTTGGCATATTTGCATGTACAGAAGTTACTGGACTTGGGTTGTTGTGAAATGTTTTCAAGTTCAAAATCAAGTCACACCATTCATGTGCTTTCATGTTTTATCATGCTGTCATTTCTAAGTACTTGTACCCGTCAATGGTGTTTACCCAGAATATTTCTGAAGCTTTTTTGTTCATAAAGAAATGCAAGTGTCTTTCATTATAGCCTCTAAGCACTAAAGAGGCTCTTTTTGTAGCCCGTGTTGTAGCCGTGCCCTATTGCCGTCCTCCTGCGGTGAGATGCTCAGTAACTCTGTTTCTGTCAGTAGCCTCAGGGGGGTTTAGAGCCTCATTTCCCCTCACTATCTATCCTGCCACAGAAAGACATACTGAGAGCGGAAAGGAGAGTGAACAAACTCATATAAATCAGTCTTTTCCTTCCTCCAGCCAGGAGAGAGGGATTACATATCCCTTATTTTGTATTTCTTCTCCAGCTTTGACAGCTGATGTAGAGATGGTAGAGTGTGAGAGAGGAGGGGAGAGAGCGCCCTGCTTGCACAGATATGCAGTGTTCTTAATGTGACTTTGACGATCCCACTGAGGGACTGAATGACAGCCAGTCGATAGAGGAGCGACGCGTCTGCCTAACCAGCCATATCGGTGCAAGATGGTGAGAGACGATAAATATGACAAAAACAGGCAGGTGAAAAAAATCCTACAAATGTACTTTTTTATATGAAGGTAATTCAAACCCTAAAAATAAATGTATAAGGTTATACAATAAAAAATTGTGTATTTATTTATTTACGTACTTATTATTATATTGCATTCATTTATTCATGCATTTTTATTAATCAAATAATTTTATTTATCTTAAAAAAAATTAACAATTATAATTTAATAAATTTCTTTATACAAATTGTATCTAACAATAAAATAAAAATGTTATATTATTTATTATTTTGTCTATTTATTAAAAAAAATTTCACTTATAATTTCATTGATATCTCTAACCATCTAGATATCAATGAAACTATATGTATTTACATGAATATATGAATATACATATAATTTATATTATTTATAAATATATTTAAGGTATAAACATTACATATTTTTCTTAAATATATGCATGAATGTATGTGTATTTATATATACATAATAAATATACACATTACACACATATATTATGTAAACAAAAACTTTTATTTTGAATTTGATTAATCGTTTACAGCACTAGCACCTATATATATATATATATATATATATATATATAAATATATAATATATAATAAAAAAACAAATAATTGACTTTGGTCCGTTTAATTATTTGAAAAATAATGCACACCCAAGGTGGTGATGGCCGTTACACCTCGGGTGTGCATTATTTTTCTAATAATTCAACGGACCGAAGTCCATTATTTCGCTTATACTATGGTTGCCACACCTCAAGACATCGATTGAATTATATATTTCAAGGCATTCGTCTGTTTTTTCTACTTAAATCGCTATTGTGAGTAGGATTATTTCTTCCGCATCTCATCCAACACCTCCGTTGCTAATTCCAAAACTTTATTTTAAACCTAGTAACGGGGACTTGATCCGTTGATAGCAGACTAATGCAGTTAATAACTAAGTTATGAGAGGAGAGAGAGAGAGATTACCTGTGCATCTCTCAGTAGTGTTCGGCAGCAATGTCTCCAGTTATAGTGAATTTCCTTCAAGAACAGCGCCGTTGTTACCTTGCTTGTGAGAAGTCATATAGCTGTTAAGTTGTTAACTATGTTACTGATAAAATCACCTTATGTTAACGTGCGTGCACACTGCATGTGCGTCTGTGAGGGAGAGAGCGGGAGAGATAGAGAATATGTGCTTTCTGTAACGTTACATAATAAAACGTAATTTTGTGGCAAAAAACATGGACATGATCTGTTGTTTTTATCCGGTGGTTTACTATATCTATTTGTTTGCCCAGTGTCGTTGTGGGTTTGGTTCTTTTTCTGTAAGGACCTTTGAAAGAACTCAAATCATTTGGCGATATGGTCATGTAATGCGGACAAGACCTGCCTGGAACTACATTCACTGTGCGTTTCCCTGAAAATAATTGCACACCTTAGAACGTTCGTCAGCCAATCAGATTCAAGCATTCAAATATAAACACTAGTCAACATTTGAAGTGGATCAAAACCTTTCATTAACGTTGTCCTGAAACCTAAAACCAAAATGTGTTCTTGTCTAAGGACAACTTTGATTAACTTTTTTGGTACACTTCAAATGTTGACTACTCTCTCTCTCTCTCTCTCTCTCTCTCTCTCTCTCTCCTCCTCTCTCTCTCTCTCTCACTCTCTCTCTCTCTCATATATATATATATATATCCTCTCTCTCTCTCTCATATATATATATAAATAAATAAATGTGTGCATTTCTTTATAAATATTTTTTGTTTATTTTTATAATTATAATTACATTTTGTGTGTGCACGCACATATATGTTCTCAATTTCTCTATTGTATTTTATCTAATTCACATTTATTTATTGTTTCTTTATTATTTCTTATGTATTCATTATTTTAATTATTGTTTTTAATTTATTTTATTTACTTACTGAATTGTAATTTTTCCAAGTGAGGATGTTCCCAGGCAGGTGTTGTCAAAGAAGGTTTTGTCCGTTTTAGCGCACCTGGGGACGTCTGTGTCCTCAACCTATTGCTAAGACAATGCGGATACACACACACACTGAGCACTCTAGAGTATATAACTAATTACCAGCTAAAAAAAGGGTAGAACGACAGAGAGAGAGAGTGAGATAAAGAGCGTGTGAGAGAGGGCCAGTCCGGGACGCCTGATCACAGTCAGTTAGAGGAGAGTGGGGTATGGCAGCGGCTGGCATCCTCTGCTCCTGTACCCCTCTCATCTCCTGCCTCTGCTCTTCCTCTCCCACCTTCCCCAATGATCCTCCTCCTCATCATCCCTCCCTGTGCTTCACAGATGAGTTTAAGGGCACCAGCACCGTGGAGCTGATCAAGAAGGAAGGCACTACCCTGGGCCTGACAGTATCCGGTGGCATCGATAAAGACGGCAAGCCCCGCGTCTCCAACCTGCGCCAGGGCGGCATCGCTGCCAGGTCAGTATTACCGAAGTTGATTTTGCAAAACACTGCTTCACTTTGAAAACATTGCTGTGTTTTCATGATGTCAGACATCTCTAATTCAAAACTTGGGAAACATATTTGGAAACCGTAATTGGTGCAGTTTGCTAAGTTTTTCCAGGCAAGAAAAAGTCCTTAGACTTGCATTGAAAGAGGTACTCGAGTCATATCTAGAGAACATAATATCATAAAATACCCAAACAACCACATAGCACAGTGTAAAAACATTTAAAATGCCCTGCATACTGCAGCAGTCACTCATATTAACTTCACATTAGTATTGTTGTGGCTAGTTTTGTACAGCTAGCCAGCACCAATCACATATTGATTAGAAAATGTAAGAATTGACTTTCAGTTCAGTTTTGTAGATGCTAGTGTTGAAAAAATTCACCTTTGAGAATTTGCGTTGTCAGGTTTTTGTTATCTTTTTGTGTTTATGCTAATGATTTTTGCTAAGACAGCATCAATAGACGGGCCCAGAGAGATCAATGTGTGCTGGAGCATTGTCTAGAAGTGTGCGTGTGCGTGCACATTGTTTTTTTCTGTACACCCTGTCTGTGTGTGTGAATAAGGTAGACCGAATATTTTAATCAATACTGCATAAGCCAGAACTCTTCTTCCATTTCCCTATTGGCTGTCAGGCATGGAAGGCGGCCTACTGTTCGCTAGCGTATCAACCCTCCCCAAAAACACACCCACAATCCTCAGAAAATGGATCCGTATTCATATCCCAGAACAAGCACTGCACATGTCGTATAGTGAAACACACACACATTTAATGCCCTCTTCTTCAGTCACAGATTCTTTTCTTCTTCAAATCCATTGTTTAACTTTAAACGTTTCACTGCGTATCGACTCTTATATCTTATTACCACAGAGACACTTGCCCTTATAATTTTACTCGAGCTGAAATAAACTGCCTAACATCACTCTCGTTCTTTCAGAAACTGTTGACAATGAGGCTGCCTTGTAAAACGCGAGAGCTTTCAACGGAGTGCATGTGTGTCAGAGAGAGAGCGAGATGGAGACTGGAGCAGCCTGTCTTGATGCTTCCTTAGAACAAAGTGTTCCCTTCATGGGCTCAGATCAGCTATCAAAGCGCCTCCGAGCTCGACCTGACTCCATCTCCGCCTTATTTTCTGCCTGTCTTTATTTCTTCTCTTTCTTTGTTCAATCCTTTCTCTCCTCCTTCCTGTGTTCTTTCATCGTTCTTTAGGTTATGTAATTTCCTCCTCTCATATTTTCTCCAGCAAATGTATAGAATCTATTTCTTGGTCTGTTTCTTTGCAGGAGTGACCAGTTGAACGTAGGGGACTATATAAAGTCTGTGAATGGAATCAACTTGACAAAGTTTCGTCATGATGAGATAATTAGTCTGCTGAAGAATGTGGGGGAGAGGGTCGTCCTGGAGGTCGAGTACGAGCTACCGCCTGTCTGTGAGTGAGAGTAGAAATTTACCGTATTACTTATAATAACACAGCTGGAATACTTGACTCTGATTGGTCCGTCATATCATTCTGCAAGTAAATGTGTATAATAAACTGTATGCTAAACAAACACTGCTGAATATTGTCCTAGGAAACTGATTTCATCAGAATCATTTCATAACAGAATATATATTTCAGATGTAAATTATATTAATGCTCAATATAATATAATTTTATATTTTTATATGAATAGTTGTTCATATGTAAATTGTGTGTATATAAAATTGTATAATGCATAAATTGTTTTTACTATTTGATAACAGATAATTTATATCACAGTTCCAAAATTGTACACTTGTCAATTTGATACAAAGAAATAATATAAAACAAATTATATTTGTGTTATGTACATGTGGGTGTATATGTATGTATTTATTTATACACACTACACATTTATTTATTTATATTTTTTATAGTAAATAATTACATTTTTAAACACACACACACACTTTTTACATTATATGTTAAGTTTTGATTGCTTCCATTGTCCTCATTTGTAAGGCACTTTTGGATAAAAGCGTCTGCTAAATGACTAAATGTACAATTACAATAGTATAATATCATGTATAGAACTGTATGGATTTTTTCAGGAATAATTATTTTTTTTATTTGATAAAAAAAATCGTCTAAATTAAGTCCTTAATATTCTAAAATGTAAACTTATTTGAAACAAACAAGTGTAAATGACATGACAAAATCCTAAACTGAAAATACAAAATAGCAATAAAATGAGACGTGTTTAATAACAGCAATCTCACGCTGAGTTTCCTCATTCTCAATGACGTAAATGGCAATTTAGTTAGTTCATTTATGTGTTCTGGTCTTGCATTGAGATCTTGGCTGAACGTTGAACTGTTCGTTTCCTTCCTCAGCTGTACAAGGCTCAGGGGTCATGTTCAAAAACGTGGAGGTGACGTTGCACAAAGAAGGCAATACATTCGGTTTCGTCATCAGAGGTGAGTGCCTCTGTAGACTTCTTCACATCCCAGTTCAAATGTCTTTGAGCTCATCTCATCAACAGACTTTCATTCACATCTACATCAAACAACAAAAAAATGTATCTGAAGATTTCTTTCACTGCCCTTGAGCCCAGTGAAAAGAGATGAAGCAGCTTTCAGTCGTGCTGCTAACGCTCAATTTCCAAATATTTACCAAGCAGCATTTTAGACTTCATTAAAAGAAAGAGACCATTTTTCAGATCCTTCAAGAGTAGGAAGTCTTTTGAAGAGAGAGAGGGAAAAAATGGTTTCCTGTCAAGGTCCTGGTTAGATTTGCTCCTTTTCTCAAATCTGTCTCAAAGAGGCATTTTAAGGACTTTCTTTTCATCTTTGAGACTCCATTTGTGAATTCAATGGTATGCAATTTTATAGCGAGCAGAGGCTTTAAAAATGTATAATCTGGTGCTTTTGTTGAGAATGAAATGGACATTTCATTGAGGTGAGCAAATGGCTCTTGGTCTGTGCCACTAAGCTAGTATTTGGATTTATGAGTTACCTCATTGGCTAAGTGTACAGTAGGTTAAACTGTATAATGTTGAGTAAATATCCTGGAAATGCAAGGTTTCGCTATATGGCTACCTTTGTTAAATGTGTCAAAACCAGTTGTTTTTTCCATGATGTAGGAGGCGCCCATGAAGACAGAAACAAATCTCGCCCAGTTACCATAACAACAATCAGACCCGGCGGTCCGGCTGACAGGTAAGTTAGTCCTGAACTAGATTCACAGCATGACATTAAAGCTCTTTTCCAAAACATAAAGGGCATCCTAAATGAAATGGAGAGAGAAGTGACTTGATTAGAGACTCACAATTGATTTGTTTGGGGTTAGCATTTTGCTAAGCTAATGTCACGATACTCTAATAAGCATGAAAATACATATAGCACTCACAATAATTAAATGACACTGTCCTTCTTTAAAATCTTAAAACCTTCTTTAATCCCTAAGCTGTTTTGCTTATCTTAGATGGTGTGAGCTAGTTTAAGCTGGATTTATCTGGTGTAAACTGTTCTCCAAGCTGGTTTAGCTGGGCGGCCAAGCTTAAACAGCTGAAAAGAGGCCTACATTCCTTTAAAATCCACAAATAGACCATTTTGACCATCTAAGTCTGGTTTGATATGTTGTTCAGGGTGAGCTATAAATATGTAAGTATATCCGTAATCTTTATTCAGCCTTTATCTTCTCTCAGGATTATAGGATTTCTGTCCCTTAGGATACAGCTTTATAAGTTGGGCAAAAAAAGGGTTAGCATAATTAATTTCCTTATTTTATGGATAGGCATTAAGAATGCAGCTGTGGTTTGTCTGTAGGCAGTTTACTGGGTTTTGGAAAGTGTTTAAAAATGAGTCACTAGTAGCAATTATGATGCTTGTTTTTATTGTTTAATTTTTCAATTTTTGCCTGTTGCATTAAATGGTGATTTCTACCCCATGTACATGTGTTTTTCTCTCTGTGTTGCCTCGTAATGGGTTGGGCTTTTATCTTTACTGGTATAGCATAGTTGAACTGTAGTCATTTTGTGAAATGGCAAGAAATTGCTTGATGAAAATAGTGTTTCCCAGTCGGAGTTCCTTTCGGAATAGATTGCCCCGCAACTTCAGCACTCGCTTGAGAATTGCAAATGGACCGGCGTGATATTTCACTCGCTCTGCGCTTGAACTGCGCTGTTATTACCGTCATTACACGCCAGCCTGTCTCTCCCTTTCTCCACAACCATTATCAATATTCATTTTTGCATACTGGTAATTTCATTTCGTACCGAGAGAGTATTCCCATTTCTTTTGTTAAGTGGCATGGCTCCTGTTTTTCTGGGTGAATATTGTGATCTGTTCCTCTGCAATTTGGTATTGACTGGCCTCTGACATCTTGCAGTCACAGAGAATGGCTCCCTTGGAAAAAAAAACAGCAAATTTCATTTCGTTTGAGTCATAAATCAAGCCTCTAACCAAAACTCGCCTCTTGTGGTGCACCCTGTTATTCCGGGGTTAAATTGTTTTTTGAAACTGTCCTCACATAAAGCTCAATAGTCTGACATAGCCAGCCTTAAATAGAAAGATTGCAATGATCACTTTAATGCAATCCCTGAATAAAAGATTTATAAATTTTTGTATAATAGTATTTAGATACTAGTATATCATCTTACTACCCCAAACTTTAAGCCATTAACATTCGGCTGATGGATATCTAATTTGCTTGCTAATAAACTATCTTAAAATAATAACTGACTAAAGAATTGATACTACTAACTTGGAAATCCTAAGAAAATCCAGTTATTAATTCTTACCGAAAAGCATCATTGTTGCAGCCATATCTCATAAACACACCTTTGTTTCCAGCAGACTGATAAAAAAGCAGAGACGTCAGCCAATCAGATTGGCACTAGATAGATCAGCTAGAATATGTCAGTTTTGTGTGATGTGTGCTTCAGAGATGTTCAAGAATGTAGAGTACCAGACGCTCTTATAGAGATGGTCAAATTTCCCCCATATTCTTGAGTACTTCGGAAAGGTACATGAGTTTAATTTTATATCTATTGAACTTCAGTACGGTGCCTGGCTCTTACAGTTTAAATATTACTGTGGTTTCGGAAAGGTCTCTGGTGTGTTGAACACAGACGTAACCCTGCCAGATAAAAGATGGAATGTGTGGAATTGCAAAGCCTGTAACCTTTCTGACATTTAAAGGCTTATTGTTATGAGCTAACACAAGCAAATGCTATTGTGTCTCTGGGTGCCTTTATTGTGTACCGCATATTTCTTCTGTAATTCAGATAGGCCATTTCAGTCTTCATTGTATTTTGTTTTCTCTCTCAGGGAAGGTCCATCAAACCCGGCGACAGGCTGCTCAGTATTGATGGTTCGTCTGCATGGAGCGTCTCACGCAGAGGCCATGAGCATCCTCAAACAATGCGGCCAGGAAGCACCCCTTCTCATAGAGTATGATGTGTCAGTCATGGGTAAGGACACACCCACTTCACTCCGCCCCCAGATAATTCACATGTATTTTTATCCAAAAAGACTTCTATTAATTACATGAGGAAAATGCAGATGGGATTTATCATAAAGGAGCTAGCAATATTATTTGTTCCAAAATTCTGTCATTAAAACTCTAGATGGTGTAGTCCGAACTCAGTCTTACATAATGACATCATTATTCACATGGCGCAGCTGATTGGTTCTTTTCGTATCAGCAGCCAATGAGCTTACTGCTCAGCAGTCAAATACTCGGCTAGTGCTTGCAGAAACCCTCCACCTTCCCCAGCTCCACCTGTATAGATCTGCTACGGGGTGATTTCATGTATATAATTTATGGGGGATTATTTCATATGTGATATGTGCAGCAGCAATGTCTTACATGCTCACAGCGGCAATTATTATTTTCAGTTTTAATAGATTTACATTGCTAGACAAATGAAATCGCAGAAGAGAGATTAGGAAAATTAATGAATTGATGTTGATAAGTGTTAATTAAAATACTATTTACTCACACTTAATACCTAAACGTAATAAAAATGATCTCCTAAAAAGTTTTTGTTCCTTATTTTATTTAGCTTTTGTTTTGAAGTGGTACAGTTGCAGTTTTATCTTTTTTTTTGCAAACTCTGATTTTAATTTCAGTTTTAGCTACAATTATGTTACTTTCTTGTTCCCTTAAAGGACTTTTAATCAAGAAGGTGCCCTTTCGTGGTTTGTTGAAGACCAGTTGTTCTGTTGTGTTCTGGAACATCTGTTGATGTCTAATCGTTCCAGCTGAAGACATTACAGTAATTGTAAACGCATATCGACTGAAAACAGCAATTACAGAATGTAGCATTTTAGCAATTTTGAAAAAGATCACACAATAATGTTATGTTATCCAGCTCTTGAATGTCAATATGTTTTTGTAGCATTTGTAGATGTCAGAAAAAACACACTGGGATAAATGACAGTGTGTCAACGAGCTGAATGAGGTGCACAAAACAAGAAAGAGGTTGACAGCCAGTGAGCTGAACTAAAATGAAAAGAAATTCTCCAATATTTGAAGTGGCCCATGGCTGTAACTCATCTTTCCGATGTCTTTGTTGGGCTCTGACCCGGAAGTGATAGATTCTCTTTCTGCTGTGCCCAGTGGAAAGTCACATCCTGCTTCACTGCACTGATATGCCCTTCTATTTGAACAGCACTGTCTGAACAGCATAAAACGCTAACTACCCCTCAGTACCTGTTCGACTGTGCTTTTGGTCAGTGCACTTTCCTTTCAGTTTAAGTCTTGCTGTGTAACTTAAAGATTATTCTGTCCTGGATTTCTGTCTGAAATAAAGCTCTTTCTCCCCACCTAAAATAATTGATATCCTCGTTTCTACCCCTCTCTCCTCTCCTCACACTCTTTCTTTCGGTTTTTCAACTCTCCTGCTCGGTGCAGTGTGTATTCATAGGGTGTGGAAGACTGAAAAGTGTCAACTCTTTGAATCGTTTATTTCAATAAAACGTTTCCAAAAAATATTCAGCATAGCCATTGTGTCCTGATACATTATCAGGTAGTGTTCTTAATATCAGCTTGTTTGTTAAACAAACTCATTACGAATCAGATGTGTTTTGAAAAAAGCTGATTCTCTGTTCAATAAGTCAGTCAGTTGTTGATTCGTAATCTGCTCGGAACAATTCAGTCCGATTTATGAAGTGAATTGTTCAGATTGTTTTGTAAACCGGTTTTGATGATTCACTAAAAAAGGCCAACTAAAAAATGAATGATTAATTTATTTTGCAAAATTTCTTTGTTTACGCATGAGCAACCTGAAATGCCATTGCAAAGACAAAAAACTTTCACCCTGAAGTTCACAGTTGCATTGATTCCTTTTTAAATGATTCAAAAATCATTGAACAGTGGTAAATGTGATCACTCCTTTCTGTAAAATATATAATCTATGATTGCTTTCAGTATAAATCAAATAAATTATTCATATATGCACAATTATTGTCGGAAAGAGGCCAGCTTTATTTATGAACCTGACAGATGTCAATGACTTTGGCCAGCAGCCGATCGCTGAGAGCCAGCTTTTTCATATCTTATTTGCATAATATTGAGCATTATCTCATCTATTTGATACCGCTTGCTCTCCACAATCTTCCATCGAGAAGGAACTAAAAATGGCTGCTCAGCTCTGCACCAGTGGACACATACAGTAACAAGGTTTGATTAAAACTAATCGCCAGAGACCAAGCAGGCATTGTGCATTCATCACAATTTACGACCCCCTCCTCCCATTGCCACACGCTCCTCCAGCACTTCATGGCAACACAAAACGCTCCTATGAGCCCCTCGACCAAGCCTCATCTGTGGATGCGTTTACGGTGACACGTTAATCACCAAGCCTCTGTCACCCGGATGGCACCCATGTGATTGAACAATTTCCCCACCCTTGGTTTTATTAATGGATAGTCCGTTCCTCGATGTGTAGCTGGCTTGGCAGGAAGGTGAAGGTTGAAATCAGGGGCTGGAAAAAGGGTTTAATCATAATCAGCTGTCATGGCGGCTCAGTGAGATCACTTGGATCCCATTTAGCATGTTTAGCTATCTCACAGTTCCACAAGAGATGTGCAGGTTGGTCATTTTGTCCACTCAGGCAATCTACCCGGCAGCCAATTTTCAGTCAGTTTACCTGTTCAGCGGTTCTGTTGGTCTTAAAAAGTCTTAATTTGCCTTTCCACAAATTAAGCCCTAAAAAGGTATTAAATCAGAGCAGAAAGTCTAAAATTGGTAAAGAAATGTCATTAAATGTTGCATGCACAGCAATATATGTATGTATGTACATGTATGTATTTTTGTTTTGTTTTCCAGTACAAATATCTAAACATGCTTAAATTTACTTGAGATGCAAACTGAACATGAGCTCGTGTTATCTGAGAAATTGAACAAGTGTTTATGCTAAAAACAAGAAAAATAAATGTCAGTATTGTGAAGACTTTTTCCTTTGAATTTAATTATTTTTGTGTGCATATTGGCAAGTATTTGCTCTCATTTTCTATTTTCAATTTGATTTTGATCAATTTCTCATAAAACAAGACTTCTTATTTGTCAAGCAAGTCTTTAGACATTTACACTGGAGAGACAAAAATACTGATGAAGAATTATTTTTTATGTGTGATCAGAAGGTTACAGTTAAATGTTATTTCCATATTCTACTGTTTGAGAGCATAGCTATTATTATCAAGCATTATTTTTTCATAAAATGAATGAAAAAGTATATCGGAGATCAGTTGGAGGTTGTATTTTTTAAACTTTGAAGCATAGGCTAATACAAGACATTTCATTTAAGATATTATATTGGCATATTGTGTTCCTTCAATTTATTTCTTACATTTTCTTTACTTGGTCTAAAAAGGTTTCCTAAGTCTTAAATTGACCTTCATAAAACCGGCAGAATTCCTATGTTCAGATTAAAATATTCCAAACAAACACCACCATACTCTAAGTCAATTTTAAGAGTTAATGGACTCTTGATCATTGTTGAATGCTTTAAAACAATCACAGTTCTTTGTTACTTGGGTACTTGTTCCCATCCTGAGCTTTCACACTGCTGTTTAACATTATAAACACATCACCACATGTTTGAGACTTTGAGTCCCGCTTTACAGACCCAAACAGCATCTTCTAGACTAGCGCAGGAGTTTCCCCAGTGGCGTTGGCATTTTGCAAGGCAGCAAGTATGTTTACCCGCGAACGCAGGGAGGAAGTTGACACACCTGACAGCCGACAGCTGTACCCCGCTCTAACTAAAGACTGGCTGCTCCTTCTGTCCGCTCCACACACAACAGCAGGAGCTATTTCTCATTGTAATGGGCGTTAAGTGAAATCAGCGCATGTTGGGAGCTGGCTGGAAGAGCGACGTGTGACATGTGTTTACGTGTGATGTTTCCACCGTGCTCTGAAGATGTATGGTGTAATCAGTCCTTTTAGTATGGTCCATTACTAAACTGAGATGTTGAATTACCTCCATTAGACTTTAAGAGGTCTAACCGCAGCCGCTCACCCTCATTCACAGTAATGAGGTGTTAGTGCATGTGTGTGAATGTAATATGTCATCCGTAATGTTTTTTTTCTTCCAGGTGTTCGGGCACTTAAGCCACACTTACAAATGTATGTAATTTCATACATTGCATAATTTGAAGCAAAATATCAAATTAAGTTGTTAGCATAGTGGTGTAAATGTGAATTCTTAGTGATGTATGAAGGCAATCAGTTCAAGTTCACACAGGTGCCGTAGCAGACAAACCACAGGTGTATTCACACTCACCTAAATTTGCCATAAAAAAAGCTTTTCAAGAAGCCATAATATTATGAAAGTAAATTGTGGAATAAACTATTTTCAGCTCAAAAATCACAATACTTATAATGCTGTGTAATACTATTTTGATAAAAATATGCTCCAAGTGCTATGAATTAGAAGTTATTTTTAAAGTCTAATAAATGATAAAATAGATAGCTCTTAATTATAATGTAATGTCGAATGTCTACAGTCAATGGTTAATTATTAGGGGGAGGATTTTTTATAGGGATATCATATTGGTATCAGTATCAGTATCAGTTCTTTATTAACAAAAAAATGGTGTGATCCCAAAATATTCTCCATTCTGTCGCGCTCCTGCTAGCCTCATCTGGAACATCTATCCATTATCTGCCGCCCTTCTATATGCCCCGAGATTTTCATCAATCGTTATTACTTCTGTCTACATTTCCCCACAAGCTGACACTAGCTCGGCTCTGTCCCAAACTTCACGATGTGCTCAGTGGATACATCAATAAACATCCTGACGCAGCATGTATCATTGATGGGGACTTTAACAAAGCCAATCTCAAGAAAGTCATGCCGAACTTTCATCAGCATATATCCTGTCCAACCAGAGGACAGAATACACTCGATCATTGCTACACTCCGCTCAAGAATGCCTACAAAGCCCACTCACTGCCGGCTTTTGGAAAATCAGATCATGTCGCCATTTCCTCACACGGAATCAAACAACAGATGTTCAGTCCCCCGGTGAAGAAGGAAGTGACGCGCTGGTCCTCGCACTCTGAAGCCACGCATCAAGCGTCTCTCGATGACGTCGACTGGGACATGTTTCGTGCGTTTCATCTGACGTCAGCGAAGTCACGGAGGTAGCATTGAGCTTCGTAAACACGTTAACCGAGCAGGCCACTGAAACGGTAACCAATAAGGACTTTTTCTAATCAGAAACCGTGGGTGGACAGATCAATCCGGGAGGCGGTTAACATCGATCTGCCGCATATAACGCCAGTCTGTTGTCAGGAAAATGAGTGAGTACAAGGCATCATGCTACTCTCTCCGTCGGGCAGTTAAAGCCGCAAAACGCCGTTACAGTGATAAAATTGAGTCACCATTTCCACCTCAACGATCTCGACGCATGTGGCAGGGATTAAGACCATCTGTTCCTTGGAAAAAACTCCCCCTGCAGAGGTGAGAGCAGACCCACTGCTGGCAATGAATTAAACACCGTCTTTGCCGCTTCGAATATGAATGGCGGCGCGAATCTGCCAACCAGCACGTCAGAGGAAGCAGCAGACAGAGCAGCGATGATCATGTATTCACTGTACAGAGGATGAAGTTTGGAGGGAACTAAGGAGAGTGAACGTCAGGAAAAGCAGCAGGACCCGATGGGATACTGGCCGCGTCTGAGGTCCTGTGCTGATCAGCTCGCTTGGTTAGTTTACATCCATATTTAATGATCCCTCGCTACCTCTGTTGTTCCACCTCCTTAGTAAAATCTGTCATAATCCCTGTGCCTAAGAACAGTAAACCTCTTGCACTGAATGGACTATGTCCAGTTGCACTCACATCGACAGTCATGAAGGTTTTTGAGAGACTTTTAAAGAAACACTTTGCTCCTCCATCCCTGCTACTTTGGACCCTCTTCAGTTTGCCTATCGGCCCAAATAGGTCTACTGTGACGCCATCTCTCAGGTACTGCACTCCTCCCTCACTACATTGACAGGAAAAAAGGCAACTATGTCAGGCTGCTATTCATAGACTATAGCTCAGCTTTCAACACTATAGTCCCCACCAAGCTAGCTGTCAAACTCTCAGACCTCGGCATAAACTCTTCAATTGGTGACTGGTTATTCAAGATTTCCTCACCGCCAGACCACAAGTGGTGAAAGTCGGTCATGTTCACCTCCAACTCCATCACCCTGAAATAGGAGCCCACAGGGCTGTGTCCTGAGTCCCCTGCTCTACTCTCTTAACACCCACGACTGTGTGTCCTCTCACAGCTCCACTTCCATCGTTAAATTTGCGGATGATAGTGGTTTCTGGGCCTCATTGACAACGATGACGAGGCCGCAACTTGGATGAGGATAGAGAGACTTACATCATGGTGCAGGACAACTGTCTCTCTCTGAACGTGACAAAAACTAAAGAGTTGATCGTGGACTTCAGGAAGAGTCAGCAGCGGCCCTACACTCCTCTTTATATCAGTGGGACCCCTGTGGAGAGGGTGAGTAGCTTCAAGTACCTCGTGTGTAAGCATCTCCGAGGACCTGACATGGACTGCACACATCCAAACACAGGTCAAGAAAGCCAGGCAAAGACTGTACCATCTGCGACAGCTGAGGAAATTCAGGTCTAACCAGCAATCCTGAAAAACTTTCTATTCAGGGGCCATAGAAAGTGTACTGACTCAGTGCATCTCAGTGTTGGTATAGCAACGCCACAAAACCAGGACTGCAAGGCTCTACAGAGAGTCGTGCGCTTAGCTGGCGCATCTCAAGGTCTGCTCTCCCCTCTCTGCAGGACATCTACCTCAAACGCTGTAAAAGCAGAGCTGCTAAATCATCAAGGGACTCAAACCACCCTGGTAACCATCATTTCTGTTTACTGCCATCTGGCAAGCGCTTCAGGAGCACAATGGCAAAAACTGAAAGACTGAGAGGAGTTTCTTCCCTCAGGCCATCAGGCTCTAAACATAGTCTACATAACATCATTACATCCACAGGACTCAATTTAATAAACTGTAAACACAATCCATTATTTCTCCATCATCCACACTGCTGCTATGTGTACATACCCGGTACAACCTATTTGCACATTCTCTTGCACATCCGTGTTTTTTTATTTAATATTATTAAATCCACAGTATACTGTATTGCACACTTTATCTCATTGCACATCTTACTCATTTTATTGTTTTTTTATTATTTGTTCCCTTTTTCATTCTCACCTATTATAATATATATTCTCTTGTGTTATGTTTCATTGTTTTATTGCTTATGTCTATTTTAATTTTATTGTTATTATTATTTTTTTTGCACTTTCCATTTGAGCGGACCTGTTCTGACCTACATTTCACTACTCATTATACCCCGTATGATTGTGTATGTGACAAATTATAAAGAACCTTGAAACCTTCATCATAAAAAAGATGCGATTACTATTAGTTATTTTTTTATTGATTGACAGACTAACATATATATATATATATATATATATATCATGATAATTTCAGACCACAGTTTCAGTTTCCTCTGTGCAGCTTTTTGAGTTAGGGCTTTATCCAACTTCTGGAGTGTACACAACCCCAATTTTCAGATTTGTATTAATATGACAAAAAGGCAAGCTCTGCCACAGGTTATGAGCCACTTTGTACCCTATAATGTCAATTTTCTGAATATAATCACTGTCTTTTTCCTCCATTTATAGACTCTGTAGCCACAGCTTAGGCCCGCTGCTGTGGAGGTGGCCAAGTCCATGGCTCCAGTCTAAGGTCTGGCTCTAACTACCCTCCATGTACTGCAATAAGCAGGTCATCATCATTGACAAGGTCAAAACCAGCCAGCATTGCTGATAGGTAATTACAGCCGCAATCATTCCCACATGCTTAGGAAGGCAACCATTTCGGATCCTTATGAAAGAAGCATCATTGCATCATCATGTTTCCATTGTTCTGTGAGCCAGATCATGCATCGAGTGGAGAGAAATGTGCTCTGCAGGAGCCTGATGCCTGCTTGTGAAATTTTCAAAGTTTGAAATGCATAAAGCTTAGCAAATAATATAGAAATTCAATAACTCATCTAGACTTCATGCCCAGCAGAAAGACCTGGAACAATAATAAGGTGCCTGAGTGCTGAGCAAGTGAAAACCTTTCCATCAGAACAGATTTGAACTTTGAAGATGATTCAAGAGTTTGCTCTTGGGAGAAACATGGGTGGGAATTATTAATACAACTTAAACCCCTTTTCATTAACACGGGCCAGTTAGATGCCCAATTTGGAACCATTATGTGCATTTCTGCTGCTGCTAATTTTTTTCGCTTTAAATTGTTTTAAACTGTTAATTATATAATATATTCTCGTAAATTTAAACATAAATTACTTTGATTCAGTGGATGCTTGAGCTGGAAAGAATAGGAATTGATTCTCTTTGCTTTGCAGGTGTGGAGCACTGCATGCAGGTGATCACATCCTCTCGGTGGATGGCACAAGTATGGAGTATTGCACACTGGCCGAGGCCACCCAGCTGCTATAGCGCTTCTGAACACGTTAAAATGGGGATTCTGCCCCACCACCAAACAAGACTGGCCCTCAAAGGACCTGAACATGTAAGAAGCCTACACACACTCACTTGGACTAGAATTTACATCAAAAACGCATCAAATCCATCGATTTAAATGAGGATAGTGTATTAAAAGCATATTTAGGAGAGGCAATTCACTGTATCCTTGCTTGATTTCAAACTGATTCGGCTCTTTTGCACCCTTAAAACACTCCATAGGGCTTTCTTCTAGAGCGTAAGAACCCTAAAGTGATGCAGATTGGAAATCGAAGTGGATAAGTGCATATTTATTTAGAGAAGTACAGTTTTACTCACTCAGAATTTTATTTTGGTCACATTTATTAAAGAGCGATGTTCTTGGAAATGTCGTGCATCTTAGATTGCCGTACCTCTTCAAACCTCAATGCTTGAGGAGAAAGCAGATACACATCCCCTTAACAGATAATCGATTTATGAAAGTGATGCATAGCATAATTGATGCCTACCATAATTCTGCGAGTATTTGATATCAACCTTGTAGTTCCTGATACAGTAGGTTGTCTGAATGCAGTGTTTGACATCTAAGTGCAAGGCCAGCTGTTACGGTTATTCCTTAAAGATATTTAAGCTTTCTTTCCTGGCAGGAGATATCAGCCATGCAGAAAGGTCCCATGGGGAGGATAGTGCATCGTTGCCTTGTGTCTAGGTTGTCAGGGTTATGTGGTGTGCAAACGCTCGTTCTTATCACCTGACAGGTTTTGATTAGGCTGTGTGCCACCAAATGCTATGATACACAAGATTTGCGTCACAAGTTTCAAGCACGAGTTCTCACAGAGAATGCGTTCTTATGACACCCAATGTGTGCCATGTCACATCTTATCAGGAGCAGGACGCTAACATTCAAACGCAGACAAAGGCTTAAACGCTGCTGTACTTCCTGATAGGACTATATTTATAGACAAAGACGTGGAAGGCCACACTAGAGCACAGCCAGGCAAGAATGACCAGAATAGAGTTGAACATGTTACAAGGACGGGATAATGTACGTCCAGCTCAGGTTGTTATAGCAGAATAAACCATGCGAAGGTGATTAAGGTGTGTTGGCAGCAAAATGTTAAACAAATTTTTGTGTCTTAAGACACAATAAAATTCAAGACTCTTGACAAGACGAATAAAATAACAAATCCAATTTTGTGCAGACTAAACTTTTATTCTTATCTCTCTTTCTTTCAGTAGCGGAAATTTAAATGTGAGATTTGAAATGAGACCTAAATTTAGCAGGAACGGTCGGGAAGAAAATTATTCAAAGAGGACAGCAGGTGACAAACAGTGAATATATCACGGGGGAGCGGAATAAAACCTTGCGGAGCGAGGGGACAAAAAAAACAGTCCAACGCCAGACCTCTACTCTGAGC
Organism: Ptychobarbus kaznakovi; assembly: GCA_027422405.1. Lineage (NCBI taxonomy): Eukaryota > Metazoa > Chordata > Actinopteri > Cypriniformes > Cyprinidae > Ptychobarbus > Ptychobarbus kaznakovi. The sequence goes on along the minus strand of CM049796.1, from coordinate 27,568,138 downwards.
AACAAGATGAACACTTTTACAATACTACTCAATATATTTAATTCTTTAATAGTGTATTTTTGAGCAGAATGATTATATAAAAATCAAATTTAAAATGATTAAATATTAAAGTTTATAAGTTAAAATGACAAATTAAAGATTCTGCGATCAGTAATGTCAATACTTAATACAATAAAAATGATCAAGTAAAATTGGAAAAGAGTACTTAAAGGGGGCATTGGATACAACATTTACTTACATGTTGTTTGCATATAAATATGTCTTAGCGCACAAGCACCATGATAAAAAAAATGCACTCCTTTTCAAAAATCTGTCTCAATTTTCAAGCCGTTATGATTTTCTAGGCCCCCCGCTCACGGACTGCTGATGGATGTCCGTATTAGCATATTTTCACCCTCAGCCATTTGCGCGCTGTCCTCTATTTTCTCCATGCATTGAGCAGCCGTAGCAACAACAATCTCTCGTAAGCAATGTGAGTGTTTTGTCATTGGAATGTAAAAGTGAACATACTGTAAGAGTCTTATTTTTCTCTTGACATGAGAGGCACTGAAGACGTTGTGGATTGGCTTTGTTTTTGAAGGTAAAGCACCACAAAAATACATCAAAAATGGAAAGAGAGGGGGGGAGTGAGCAGTATCTCATTATTTAAAGAGACATGCACCGAAAATGGGTCGCTGTGAACAGAGCTGATTTTAACAAGGTAAAAGGGGTGTTTTACACAACCATTGAGGAAATTTAACCAAGTATTTACCAGACATTTCCCTAAAGAATCATACCAACTGTGGTAAAATGGGCATCCGATGTCAAAACACATCATATGTATGTACCATACAGATGTTCTGCTGATGCCTTCACTGAGTAAAAAACAAAAAACATAAATCCTATTGACGAATTGAATTATTTTGCAGAACGTCCACAAGTTCAGTGGCTTGAGCGACCTTTATGCTATGAACTTAATAAGAAACAAGGAATAAAGCCTGAGCCTTGAGCACATAAATAAAGTGAACCGCACAGCAATTTAATGCATCCTGTAGCTCACTGTTAGGGGTTTTCAGAGGCCCTGCATCAGAAAGCATGAAGTGACCCTCGGGTCAGCTGGTGGGAGGTGTCTTGATTGGCTCTAAAGGGAAGGAAATTGAGTTTTAGTGCACCATCCAACACATTGAGTGGACGGAGCTCAGTCCTGATTCCGTGAAGAGACACACTTTTCTGGCATGTCAGGCTTCTGGCATTACTAATGCAAAGGCACGTCCACTAACGCAGTTCACGCACACGCAGACGTGTATAGTCTATTTCCTCAGCTCAAGCAGATTTAGTGCAGTGAAGCGTTCTACACTAACAGATCTAAATGCCAGCCACTGTGAAACTCCAGACAGCTGGCTAATGCCGGAAACATCACAGCACCAGACAGCTGGCTGACACCAAACCACAAACTATGCAGTGCATAGACGCTTTCTACCTTGTCACCGCATATACTCATGCATTCATCGGTTTGGTGGGCTTCTGTGGGCGGTAGTGTGTGTGTCACTGAAAGCATCTGAATCTACTGATGAAAACATAAATATGATCCCTCCAGGCCAGTCCCTGCTTGTTTTCTGATGCAAACACTGAACACAATCTGTTCGCTGGACTACCATGTGCATGCAGTTTGCTGTAGTACATTTTGCAAGTGCACACTACAGAGTGTAAATTAAATATCCTGTATAAGGCTACATTTATTTAATAATATAAATATTATTGCAATTTATATAACAGTTTTAAATATATTTTAATTATTTAATATATTTAAAAATAATGAATTCCTGTGATTAACAGTTGTGTGTGTTTAATTATTTTATTTGAATGTGAGTCAAGCAATTTTAACATACTGAAAGAAAAGAAAAATATGAAATATGATTCAAATGAATGGAAAACATTGTGATTTATTGTAAATATTTCAATTGTTGACAAGCCTGGAATAGTGAATAAATATTGTATTAACTATGTTGTGTTTAAAAAAAATTACCATTAAAAAAATGCTTATAGAGCATGTTGAATATGTCAAAAATATGCATGCTATGTATAAAATTATATTTTACAATATTCAAAATATATTATATTTTATAAATTAAGTGAATCAAAAGTTGAAATTGATTAGTGAAAATATTTGAGATTAATCATGATTACTTTCATTTGTTGACACTCTTGGTATAGAGTTTCTACATTATTGCCTGCAAACACACCCATCATATTTCATTTGCACCTCTTCTCTCTATGATTCATGAACAATCTCTCTTTATTTCCACAACACACATATTGTAGAAGTAATGGCATTCATATGTTCAGGCCTGATTACCTACGGTCTCAGTGGATTCTTCACTGTCTTTCAACCCTGTGCTGCTGTTTGATGCTATCGTAATGATGGATCCCTGGTCCTGCCTTACAAAAAAACACACTCCTCCTTCACCTCTCACCGACTCTCTTTCCTTTCCAATCGCCTCTGCAGCCGCTGGCCTCCAGTTTGCCTTTCTTCTCTTTCAGATGCTTTTGTGCTTGTGTGTTTGAAAAGCAAAGCAAACATACTGCTAAAAATTAACCGTGAAAAGAAAGGAGCAAAATAGAAAATGATCAATGCCGGTGACCATTGTGTGTTATTCCTACGAGGACGCTTTGAGAGGGACACTATAGCTGTTGGTTATTTAAGACCTTGCTATGTGAGTGCTTGTTTTTTTATTCTTTGTGCCTGCTACTGTAGATATTGCCAGTTTGCTTGTCCTAAAGTCTAGAAGATGCTGTTTGTTTGTTAGCTTGCAGGTGCATGTTTGGTGAGGTTTACATTATTGAGACACTGGTTGCTTCAAACTAGAACATTCCTAAAAGGCATACGTTTTATTAAAAAGTTTTTTGTCCATTTCCTTCAAGTCATACAGGTTTGGAACAACATAACTTTTTGCATTTTAGTAAACAATCCTTCAACATATATTTGTATATGTCGTGTTTTAACTTGTGCTTGTTGTTTTTGTCCATTGTTGTACATGCTGAATGAAGAAAGCCTGATCACTATGCAGACAAAATAATCCTTCGTTACAAAGTGTTAAACTAGGGTTATTTTTAACCATAGTAGTTTTGTTCCAGGGTTAATCGCAGTTTGAAAAGCCTTAAAAATGTCTCTATTTGTATGTTTTATCTGTTGTACGATGGAATTTATGTGGCGTTGTATGCTTCCTCCTGCTCATGTCCTCCCTCTCTCTCTCCTCTCCGGTGTGTGGTCAGTCAAGGTGCAGAGGAGTAACCGGCCATTGCCCTGGGAATCCGGAACCAACAAACAACAGCAACTTCCTTCCCTATCAACACTTATAACCACTACCACCCCGACCAGTCCCACAGCCAGACCAAGCAGAAAACCTCTCAAACAACCCCCGTAATGTTCCTTCCCTTCTCCTTCATCCTCATCCTCTTGTATCACTCCCTTGTGTCTCACTAATATCGCTGATGAAACCAATTTATTCCATTCTTTTATGGGTTTTTGGCTTTATAATTTCAATATTTCCAGGGTGGATTTTCATTTTCATTGTTTAATAAAAACTCAGTCTCGTATATTTCCAATGTGATTTGGTATTTAATGCAATGAGCAAAACTACTGTTGCCAAGTTGGGGCAGTAGTATTAACTTATGCAAATGGCAGCAACAGCCAATGGTTAGTGAAGATTCAGTAACATTGCTGAAGATGAAAGGTGTAAAGTTATTTTTAAATTATGATTGCACTTAGTACATCCTGTATTTGTTTCTTTATTTGATTTTATATATTTAATTTTTTTTTTTTTTCCAAAGCAACTTACACACACAAATACATTTTTTAATCATTCAAGTCATATATTTTTGGGGAATCGAACCCACAAGCTTGGCGTCCATGAGAATGTGAAATGCAATACAGGACTGCATTCGTTCGATTGTCTCCTTTGAGCTTTATTTGACAAGTCTGTTTTTGTTATCGTCTTTTTTAGTGTGTTTTATTTGATCTCTTTGGAAAACAGAGCAGAACTAATTTGTTCCCCGGCTGTTTCCTTGTCTCTAAACTATGCTGAGGCTAAAGACTGTTTTTCTCTCTCTGCTGCTCTCTTCATCCGTATTATATCTGGCCTTTATTTCTCCATCTGTGGGTGTAGCTGAGCTCTATTCTACCAGAGGCGAGAGCACATTACGGAAAAGCTCAGTCGCTGTACAATGCCAGACGAGCGCTGAGCCGTTCAGGGAGACTTGTGTGGTTTTTGTTGTGCAGAAGATACACAGTGAATCCAGAGAGACCCTTTGTGGTGCCATTCTTTGAGGAAATGGAACATAAATCCTTGTTAAGGAAGCGATATTGCACTATTGACATTCTCGCAACGTGACCTGACCGTTTCCCTGTGCGGTCATGGGTGGACTTCAAAGTACATTCTGGGACATGTAGTCAATGATAATTAACATCCCGAGGCCTTGAGTTACCATGCCTAATTGGCTGATAAGCTGGGAAGATTGTCACTCGCCAACAAAAGCACTTCTCCATTTATGTTTTAGGTCATGCTTTTGCTCTTTCAGCGGCCTTACAGTCTGTCTGATTGATTATACAGACTCATTACTATAAATTCAGCCATTAGGGCTTTATCGATCTCTTTTGTTGGTGCTCTGAGCGCTTCAAGGGCACCGTGAGGCTGTAAGAGATGACGGTGCTTGTTCTTTACACTGACAACGGTTTGCAGCATTAAAGTAACTGGAAGTTGTTCATTTTCAGAGAGTGTTGGCAATTAGAGGAAACGTAACAGTTTGATTATTGAAAGCGACGATGTTAGCGTTTAGTTTAGCTTTATGTAAGTGAGAAATTACACGTTTTGATGCAAGGACCCCAAAGTGGGTTGATCAACTTGTGAAGAACTCCTTTCTAAAATATAATAGCCATATGATTTCATTTAGAAAGACCAATTTACTCCAAATTTTATGTGATTAAAACATCGTACTATACTGTCATGCTATAAAGACAACGTTGTTTTCTACACACTTTTAGAGTAATAGTACTGTAGTAGCTGTATAAACTGTTAAAATAGTTTTTTATATATATATATTTTTTTTTATATTATTTTACATTTTCTATATTTTGTTGTATTTTATTTTTTTTATTTATACTTTTTATATATTTATTAAATAAATAACTTATGACTGGAGCTGCCTAGCTTTTTTATTAATGGTTATTTTTTTTCATATTGTGAAACAAATTTGTTAATTGTGTTGTGTTTGTGTATTGTGTGTGTATGTAATTGTGTAGTGTGATTAGTGTGTGTTGTGTGTGTGTGTGTGTGTGTGTGTGTGTAATGTTGTGTGTGTGTTGTGGGTGTGTGTGTGTGTGTGTGTGTGTAGTGTGTTGTGTGTGTGTGTGTGTGTGTGTGTGTGTGTGTGTGTGTGTGTGTGTGTGTGTGTGTGTGTGTGTGTGTGTGTGTGTGTGTGTGTGTGTGTGTGTGTGTGTAATTTAGGTCATATTTAAAACTTGCATATTAATTCTTGACATCCCTTAAACAAAATACATTTTTGCAGACCCAAAACATTTTCCTGACTGCAGTTTAAAAAACCCTGTAGCAACCAATGGTACAGCGACCTTTAAAAGCGAAGCGTCTGAACTGCTTTTAATATATCACAATATATGATTGAATTTTGAAGTTAGCAACATGCTAAATCGCATCTTGCGGCACCTTTCTCTCACAGTCATGTCTCAGATTCTCCATTCAGGAGGGTCGTAAAGATGCCGAGGGCACTTCAGTGCTGGTGGCTTCACATCATTTACTGTCATTTCATCAATACTTTTTAGTCACAGTCTCCCTTTTTTATTCCTGGATTATATATCCCCTTGGTTATGGGAGTTCAAAGGCTTTTTCCATCTCTGGAAGATGTGTCCTTGATTCGCGTGAAAGTGCAAAACTCCCACGAGAGTTGTATTACTTAAGCCGCTGTTTTCTTTCCCCCTAAAGACAAATTAGGCCGCATTTGCTGGGCATTAACTTCTTAATGTTTGGATTAGGAAGAGCTCATCCTATACAATACACAAGTGGACCAGAAGGCCTCGTTATGGCTCTTAAAGCTGTACATAGTTTAATGGCTTTTAAAGAGAGAGAGAGAGAAGCAGAATGTCCTTTAATTTGCCAAGAGCAGACAAACTGTAAACATAAAACCGTAATCTGCTCTAATCCTGCCATGTTTTCAGCATTGCCAGTGTCCCAGCCAAATAAAACATATTTTTTTGTAGTAGTAACATTCTGCCAGTTGAGGTATTTTTTTTTTTAAGTGCTAAAAATGGCTTTGAAGCTCTCTATCTGATTGGTCTAAACTGTGATTTGGTTCTTAGCTGTTGTTCTGTGATAAGAAGTGGCTTTTAGGCATCGGGGAGTATTTTTAAAGATGTGCTTTGATGAAGACTTACCACCGTTCACACAGTGTCAAAGACGAGGGCGCAGTCTGTAGCGCTTTAATGAGCTGTTTTGTGCATTTCCTCGACTGGTGACAAACCGTGGCTCTCGTTTCCTGCACCTGTTGTTAGAAAATGTTAAGATACAGTTGGGTTCGAAAGTTCAGTTGAAAATATGGATGGTTAAAACATAAAAAGAATAGGTTCTAGGTCACTAATCTAGGTAAATTTGTGAGATTGATCATGTGATTTTGTGCAGATGGTCAGATGTTGTTCTTCCAAAGAAACTCGAGATGTTCTTTGGATCATCTCAAATCATGCTGAAGATGATGATCATGATCAAGAGAGACATACCAAATATCATGAAGTTCATGTTGGATTTTCACTCAAATAGTTTTTTTAAATGAGAAAAAAATGTAAAACAGAAGCATTCTACCAAGCAAATTTGAACTTTATATACTAAATATATGCGGTTTTGAAATGAGTCATTGAGAGTTGGTAATGAGAGTTTTGCTAAAACATTCTTCTCTCTTTTTCCTACACAGCTCTGGGTTCATCCTTCTCTCCCACCTCCATGAGTGCCTACAGTCTGAGCTCACTCAACATGAACACGCTGCCACGCACCATGTATCCCACAAGTCCCCGCGGCACCATGATGAGACGCAAACTGAAGAAGAAAGACTACAAGAGCTCAAGTATGTTTGATGCAGTCGTGTTGAATGTTCTGATACCTAATAGGGGTCGGTCTTTTTATAATTATTGATCAAGAACAAAACATTCCACACAATTCAAAAAGAGGCCTCATTCTTAAAGGGATAGGTCACCCAAAAATGTTCATTAATTTACTCACCCGTGTCATTCCAAATTTTGTTGTTTAAATTCATTAATGAAAACTATGACAAAAAATGATCTTTGACGAGCTCTTTCCCATGACTAAACCGAGACAATGACAAGACAAAAATAAGGTCAATAAACTACAACTGTGACTATATCTACATGCAATATCGTTGACGATAAAAGATGAGCCGAGACTTTAAAAAAAAAAAAAAATCCCTTTTTATTTTCATTGGGAGACAAAATATTATTGCAGACTACTGTACATGCCTCTACTACGCAAGCTTTCATGTGTGCGGTTGCCAGATAAGAAGTGTCCCCAAATCAGAACTTCTCTGTTAAAAGGATACATTTTCTGCCTGGTGTTTTGCTTAATCTTTGCAATCTGGCAACCATGTGCATTTCATTACGGAAGTGTAGATGATGATCTAAACACTGACAAACCAGTAAGCTGAAGTTCAGAGATCTCCATGTGAGATATTCGGCTTAAATGAAAGTGTCATTCAGACAGTGTGTATTCTGTGTGTCTCCAACTTCGGACTACAGAACTACAGTTAGGAATTTCACTGTTTTACCAGTTTTCATTATGTAGACAGAGAGAGTGCATATATAAGTCTTTAATAATAATGTATATGTTAAATAGCCTATAATAAAACAGGACTAGATGAGGTAAAATAGAACACGTGTATGAGTTCACATTCTGTTGCTTTGTGTTTATTGGTGAAAGTGCAATACTGAAATGTAAAAATACATTTCTCAAAAAAACTACAATTATTGCAATTATAATTTTGATCAAAAATATTTGTAAATTTATACAGCATGACAAAAATGTGACAGTTTTAATTGACTAAAACTAGATTAAAATGTTCAGACATTTAGTCGACTAAAACTTGTCTAAATAAAAACAGGACAAGGTTGACTAAATATGATACCAAAAAAGTAAACTTGACACCGGACTAAGACTACATGTAAAAATTAACACTATTTTTATGACTTACTTTCTTCTGTGGCTTCAAACTGAAGTGACAGCTTTGTGAGGAAGACATAGATTGATCTCATTATTCACTGATCTTCACCTCCAGTGAGGAGTTAATTGCTGCAACTGGATCATGAGTCATCTTAAGAAATGAAATAATTTTGAGAGTGAATCAATCGGATTTGTAAACTGGAATCATTCAAATCTGACTCAAAACAACTTTCCTTCCAGTGAATAGCTACTTCGATTCGAACTCCTGCTTTTATGGTGCTTCCGCATCCTTTTTGAAGCTTGAAAGCTTTCACATGTGGTTAGATGCATTCTTTTCGAATAGCTATAAGGAATGCAACTGAATGGAAAAGGGTCTTGAAACACATTTTAAAGTACTATTTTTTGCTTGACGTGCCATCCTACAAATACCACAAAGACCTTCTTTATTTCTCTGTATAGTACATGAATAAGTCGATGTTCTTCATAGGTTTTTATCCTCTCTATAAGAGATTTACCATCAATCTTTGCCTAGTTCTACTTTGATTCATTCTTTAAAACCTTCCGTTTTATCAGAATGGCTGAAGTGAACAAAAAAAGGCTTGGTTATTGATTTCCTGTAAAACTTCTCTAATGTATCAGCACCTCCATGCAGGCTCTGGCCGGAGACTTGTCTTGACTTTAATATTAGCTTTCGAGTTTTTATAGCCGCCTTTGCCATTCTTTGTGCAAAACAGAAGTCAGGAGGTTGAAAGTACCACCCACGGTAATTCAGAAACAAACCTTTATAATGCCACATTATGCTAATTGTGCCAAAGAGAAGCTTGGTCAAGCCGCTGAAAACGACAAAAGCAATAAAACTCCAACATAAATGCATAGAGGTCGCTTGGTATTAAGGCCATCCGTCTATTATTCTTCCTGTCTCTGCTATGATAGTCTGTCTTTATCTGTACATTCAGACCTCTTGCACATGGTTCCTATCCTTCCGGCCCTTCCTCCTCCACGGATGCGCTCTGAATCTGAATACGATCAGCGAGTGTGATAGCACTTACCTGACGTGAACACATTCAGCATTATCTTCCCATATCTGAAGATGCCAAGCGAAAGAGGGAAATTACACCTCTGGCTACCCAGTAATTAGATCCTGAAAGATATTTAATATCCTTCAACGTGCAGCGTCGCCGCCTCTGCCTGAGATAATTACCCGACCACGCTTTCATACCATGTGGGGCTGTTATCTGCGGGCTTTGTCAACAGGACCAATAAACAAACGTTGGCACTGGAAAAATGGTTAATCAGCTGCCCCCACATGCTGACCGCATTCACGTTAACTTTCAGTAGCCGGCTTGTTTTTGAGTTTGCTTTTCATTGCTGCTTGGTTATTTGCTGTAGACGTTAGAGGAAGTGGAGTTTGGACACATGCTGTAGAAAACCTAATCTAAAAAAAAAGCATTCAAAGTGTCGAGTAACCGGCAAAATACCAGAAGTGGCGCATTCCATGGACGAGAATCCATGAAATGCATTATTAGACCATTTTCCAAGGCTGCATGATATATTAATCCCATTTAATAAATTGTAATAAAGCATAATGCTATTGTGAATTCATAAAGGCTTTATTCAATTAAATATATGCAATGCAGGTTTAAAGGGATAGTTCACCCCAAAATGAAAATTCTGTCATTCGTTACTCACCCTCATGTCGTTCCAAACCTGTAAGACCTTCGTTCTTGATTAAATCTGACAGCTCTCTGACCCTGCATAGACAGCAACGCTACTTCCCTGACCCAGAAACGTAGCAAGGACATCGGTAAAACAGTCCATGTGACATCAGTGGCTCAACTTCAATTTTGAGAATACTTTTTGTGTGCAAAGAAAACAAAAATAAACTATTTATTCAACAATTCTTCTCCCGAGTTACATCTTCCACCATTTTGGAGAGTACCACGAGTTGTTGCGCATTTCGCCCAGAATGTAATCAGCATTGTTTACGTTCAGCATCACATTTTTCTCTGAAGTCCGTAATATTGAATTAATTT
>CM049796.1:27544496-27557795 GCA_027422405.1 Ptychobarbus kaznakovi | reverse complement strand
GGAACCGGTCCCTCCACCGAAGATGAAGGCAGGGTTTTTCAGCCCTTACATCATTGTGCCCAAGAAAAGCGGTGGGTTTATGACCAATCTTGGGTCTGCGCATCTTGAACTGGGCCTTTCATAAACCTCCTTTCAAGATGCTCATGCAGAACCGCGTCTTCGATGCATCCGTCCCCAAGTTCGGTCTGCAGCATTTGACCTGAAGACCCGTACTTCCATGTGCCGATCCTTCCGCCCACAGGCCATTCCTGCGGCTTGCGTTCGAAGGACGAGCATATCATACAAGGTCCTGCCCTTCGGGCTGTCCCCATCGCCCCGTGTCTTCACGAAAGTAGCGGAGGCAGCCCTTGTTCCCTTGAGAGAACAGGGCGTGCGCATTCTCAACTACCTCAACGACTGACTCATACTGGCTCAGTCTCAGGATCAGTTTATGCAACACAGGGATTTGGTGCTCTCGCACCTCAGCCAGTTGGGCCTTCGGGTCAACTGGGGAAAAGAGCAAACTCTTGCCAACGTAGAGGATCTCTTTTTCTCGGTTTGGAGTTTGGATTCGTCATCAGACAGCGCGCCTCACGCAGGAACGCGCTCAGCCGGTGTTGAACTGCTTGAATACGTTCAAGAACAGGACGGCGGCACCACTGAAACCGTTTCAGAGGCTCCTGGGGCATAGGCGGCTGCGGCGGCGGTCACGCCGCTGGGCTGCTCCATATGAGACCGCTTCAACACTGGCGCAATCCAGTCCAGAGTGGGCGTGGCAGAGCGGCACGCTGCGGGTCCAAGTCACTCCAGCCTGCCGCCAACCTTCACCCCCTGGTCAGACCTTTCGTTCCTTCGGGCAGAATGCCCCTGGAACAGGTCTCCAGGCATGATGTGGTTTACACGGACGCCTCCGCCAAGGGCTGGGGGGCCACGTTCAACGGGCTTGCAGTGTCGGGGGTTTGGACGGTCCCCAACTGCACTGGCATATCAACTGCCTAGAGTTGCTGGCAGTACGCCTGGCCTTGAACCGTCTCAAAGAGACGCTTACGAGGCGAGCACGTACTGGTCCGTACGGACAGCACTGCGACCGTTGCGTACATCAACCGACAAGTGGTCTACGCTCCCCCGTCGCATGTCGCAACTCGCCCGCCACCTCCTCCTCTGGAGTCGGAAGCATCTGAGGTCGCTTCGCGCCATTCATATATGGGCTTGCTCAACCGGACAGCCACGAGCTGTCAAGAGCTTTGGTCCCCGGAGAGTGGAAACTCCATCCCCAGACGACAGCTGACCGCGGGGCCTTCGCAAGTATGCATTTCCCCCTGAGCCTTCTCGCACACACTGTGCAAGGTCAGGAGGAAGAGGAGCAGATCCTGCTCGTGGCGCCATACGGCCCACCCGGACTTGGTCCCAGAGCTGATGCTCCTTGTGACAGCCCCTCCCTGGGCAGATTCCTCTGAGGAAGGATCTACTGACTCAGAGACGGGCCCACCTTATGGCACCCGCGTCCAGACCTCTGGAAACTTCATGTCTGGTCCCTAGATGGGACGCGAGGTTCTAGGTGACCTAACCCCAAGAGGTAGTTGACACCATCACTTCGGCGAGAGCACCGTCTACGAGACACGCTTACGCCTTGAAGTGAACCTGTTCGTCGAATGGCTCTTCTCACAGAGAAGACCCCCGGAGATGCCCGATCAGAGTCGTGCTATCCTTCTTGCAGCAAGGGTTGGAGCGAAGGCTGTCTCCCTCCACCCTCAAGGTCTACGTGGCCGCGATTGCTGCCAACCACGACCCTGTGGAAAGGAAGTCGGTGGGGAAGCATGACTGGGTCGTCAGGTTTCCTTAGGGGGCTAGAAGGCTGAATCCTCCACGCCCCCCCCCCCCTCTATACCCTCTGGGGACCTGTCCTTAGTGCTTAGAGCACTACAACAGGGCCCGTTTGAGCCCTTGCAGACAGTCGAGCCCAAGTTTCTTTCAATGAAACTCTGCTCCTGCTTGCACTAGCCTCCATTAACAGGGTTGGGGACCTGCACACATTTTCGGTCGACGATTCGTGCCTACAGTTTGGACCGGCGGATTCCCAGATAATCCTGAGGCCCCGGCCCGGCTACGTGCCCAAGGTTCCCACTACTCCATTTAGAGACCAAGTGTGAGCCTGCAAGCGCTGCCCCCGGAGGAGGCAGACCCAGCCCTGGCTTTGCTTGTCCCGTCCAAGCATTGAGCACTACGTTGACAGGACGCAAAGCTTCAGAACCTCAGACCAGCTCTTTGTCTGTCACGGAGACCGGCAGAAAGGGAATGCCGTCTCCAAGCAGAGGATGGCCCACTGGATAGTGGACGCCATCACCCTGGCTTATCAGGCACAGGGTGTGCCTTGCCCGTTCAGGTTGAGAGCTCACTCTACGAGAAGTGTAGCGTCCTCCTGGGCGCTGGCTCGTGGCGCCTCACTGACAGATATTTGTAGGGCTGCGGGCTGGGCGACCCCTAACACATTCGCTAGATTCTATAGCCTTCGTGTGGAACCGGTTTCCTCCTGTGTTCTCACCTCAAATGGGTAGAAGCACTGAGGGGCCCCGGTTTTGGGTCGGCTTGCTAAAAACTGCTCCAGAGAGTCCACTGTAGACCCTGACGAGCTCCTCCATCCCCTCGGCAGCTGGACGTGGCGGAGCGTCCGGCGCCAGGCCCTCACTCTATGAATCCCTGAGAACCGGTAGAGGGCTGGGTTCCATATGTAGAGACCGTTCGGATCCCATATGTGTATTTCCACGGTTAGCCTTAGAGCCCGTGTTTCCCGGCAGACTTCCTGCCACTCCAAGAGGTTACAATCACCTCCAATCTTCCATATGCATCTGACTATTGTCCATATGTGTAACTGCCTCTGAACCTCCCTCGGAAGGTAAGGGCTTCCGCAGCGTTCCTGTTCTGAGCTGAACGGGTACGTTTCCCAGTGTTATCCAGTCCTACTGAGTGGGTAGTGCCATAACAACAGTAACGGATCTTCCTATGGGGGACCTAACCTGCGCCAAAAAATAACGGCACAGGAGGCCTCCACGGGACACTGGAAGGGGCAGTATCCGTGGCCTTTTGGTAGGGATCCCAATTCGTCGGTCCTCTCCGACGTGACGTCGAGAGTGACCGACTGATAGGGAACGTCTCGGTTACGTATGTAACCCTCGTTCCCTGAAGGAGGGAACGGAGACGTCACGTCCCGCCTCGACGATTGGGATAACCGCTGAGCGGCCGGCCCCGGCGAGTGTAAACTAAACGATGCCTGCACATTGCGCATGCAATTATTGCCTACTTATACTGCCGCTGTGATCAGCGGCAGCTGATGCATAATCGCATGCAGTGCAGCGCTATTAGTTTTCAGCTGAAGTGGATTGGTCTCGTCGTAAGCGATCTCAATTCGTACGGTCCTCCGACGGGATGACGTCTCCGTTCCCTCCTTCAGGAACGAGGTTACATACGTAACCGAGACGTTAACTTCCTTAAAGTATTTCAGTGCTCTATTTTCACACAAAATGTTTTACTTAATATACTCTGATAATCTTAAGAACATCTAAGTGTACTCATCTTTCATACTCTAGTGGGTCCAAGTGTACTACAAGTGGTCTCTAAACATTGACCATTTGATTTTTTTTAAATACAGAGGAACCGTCCTTATTCATGGGTCCCAAAATACCACAGTTGAGTACACTTAGATATTCTTAAGATCATCTTAAGAAGTACTAAAGAATAATTTTTAGTATGTTAAGTATAAAAGTAGATACCAAATGCATCATAGTTTAGAGAGTGAGTTCTGTTTCATACACCCACAGAACTGTAATTCAGGGGATCCACTCCTACATTAAAGTGAGGCTGTCGCACCTGAATCTATACAGTTTGTACATGACCTTTATATTCAACGGAAGGTGAGGGTGAGGGTGCATAATACATTTTCAGAATTTTAATTTTAAGTCAATTGTCCCTCTACTTCCTGCTATTTGACCATTTCTAGCAACTAAATCCATGGAAAGATCTACTCCTACCAGGGATTAGAAAAAAATTTATAACACAATGACCACTCTTATTCTAGTCTGTAAAGTCAAATCACTAATGAAACCTGTAATTATCTCTGGAAAAGTTCTTTCCCTCTTATCCAGCAATTCATTATCATTCCTGGTGCAGCGGTTCTCATTACAGTTTGAGATTGAAGTCATAAATTTGAAAGAGACGCTAATGCAGACCAATGGCCCTTAACCACAGGTGATGTTGGGGAAAGTTCAAGCAGTTACACCCTGAAATGCAAGAAAAATGGCCACCTGGAGGATGCTCTGTGCCGGTCCTAAAATCAAACCGGGCTCTAACGGCTCAAACATATCAGTGCTTGGGACTGGACATTCTGGTGTATTTAGGTATTATTTTGAGGAGGACATTCTCATGGTACACCATGGAGTGAATGAGTATAATGTTTCCAATGTTTTGTTAGGAGTGTAAAATAAACTGTCTTTAATTCTAAGGCATTTAACTCTCAATGGCAAACATATTGCGCCCATTTTGCTTCCTGAAAACTCAGTCTTTCTTATTGTATACCCACTTGGCTCCATATTGTTCCTTTTTTCTGACCACACCGGGAAAGGAACTGAAGTGAAAGCTAAAACCTGGATGGGGCCGAGGACACGACCTTGTGGTACTCACCCATTCCTTTTCAAAGACCCATGGAGGTTCTGGAAGCTAATGACAGGAAGAAAGGCTGCGATTCCCAGCCAGCGAACGAAGAGCTCGTCATCGCAACCAGTTCGGCAGAGAGAGAGCCTCCTGTGATTGACAGTCCCACAAATGCATTCACATGTCAAGAAATTGCTTTTTTTTGTGGACAATCACGATTTCTAGCATTGTGATATTTTTATTAGAATTTGAAGGAAAATGTGCTTAACCCCACAGAGCCTAATGTAACATATTTGATACACAAATTTCTAAGACCTCAAAAGCGTGATCAAAACTTGCTGAACAACCTGTTCACAATCTACTACATGTTATTTAGTACATTAAAAACCTGTAATTGTACAATCCCTTTTCAATTTGTGTATGTGTTAACCCTTTAAAGATTCCTGTAAAATTAGCCTAAAACGCCTAAAAAAGGCATACCCAAAGTAAATTGCTTGCTGTTCTTGAGCCATTTGGATGATATGCATGGTGTTGGTCTCCTTTGAAAGGTGACACTCTGAGGTTTGTTTCTCAACAGTCAGAATCACTGTAAGTGATTAATAGCACTTGATACACTAAAAAAAAGAAAAAAATTATTCCGCCTGCATTTTTTGTGTAAATAGAAGCTTGCAGATGACTATAGAGCTGGGAGGTATGAACTGGAAAATACATGGGATCACAGAATGAAGCCTTACCAAGCCAAATTTACCATTTGATAAACAATATATTAGAAAATTTGTGTTTTACACATGTTTATCTAATTTTATGTATAGACGCTTCCAAAAAATGTACACTGGGAGACTCCAAACGACCCTTTGTAACCAACGACACATACAATGCTGTAATTCTTGAATGCTTTAATGTACAGTCATCATTTAGGGCTCTAATGAAAGGTTACACTTAGAGCCTATTCAGTTTCTCATCCAGATTCACTGTCATAATTGCTGACACATAGTAACTGAAGCATAACACATTATAGTGACATTTATTTATAGAATCCAAAATGTGGATTTAAAAGTTTAAAAGTTAACACTTTTAAAATTGCATATATATTTATAATCTAAATACATTTTTTTCCTATATTTCTATTTCTGTACACAGTACATTATTTAATTGTGTTTTCTTTTCTTATAATGGTGTTATATTGCATCCCACTGTGTTATTCCTATGTATGTATGTCTGTACTATCTGCATGTCTGCATTATGTCAACAAAAATGGTCTGATAAAGACACAGATTGTACATGCTGTGTTTATTGTATCTTAAAATGCTTTCCGTGGATATATGACATGATTTTATTTTATTTTATTTTTTTTGACGACTTTACCCTGTCACCACTAGGCGTCCCGCCGGCGGTACGCTGGATTCTTAAAGGGTTAATCAGTATTTACTGATTTTTATAAAGTAAATGTAAGAATAGCTTTTATATTTTTAGCTATATTTCAAGATGAACGCTTACTGGACTGAAGCAGCTTAGGTTTTTCCATTTTATACAAGTAGTCTGATATATAAAGTTCTCACTGATGCATATTACAAGCTATCAGAATAACCACTGCTCCAGGTGTGTGTGCACTTGGATGGGTTAAATGCAGGACACAAAATCTAAGTATATGTCACCATACTTCATGCCAAACGTCACTTCACTCACACATTTTTTTTTCTTCATTTTATGTTTTGCCATAAATCAGCATATTCATCAAATTGCATATTGTTTCTCAGTTTGGCCCTCTGAATAAATATGAGCTCCATATTTTCTCTTTCATACCATATGAGCCATACAAGCCCGATTTATCAAATATGATACAGATATGCAAACTATTTTTTAGATTTTGGCTAAAGGATCAATAAGCTGTTCAGTTCAGAAATACTTTTCTAAAGAAAAATGCAACTGTAATTCATTTTTAAAACCTAAGTCAACATATTTATTATAAAACATGATGTATTATTACAGTACTGTGAGAATATGTGTGGAAAATGTGCTTACCTGTCAAAGTAAGATTGCAACAAAGTAACAAATCTAATAGACCTAAAAACAGGCTTAATTTTCGTGATGCAAAACGTAACCCCCCAATTTGACCTGGGAATAGTCTGCACATATTTTATGAGATTTATCATACTGTGTACTGTACAACTGTGTGCCAGTAGTCTTTTTAAAAAAATTAAAGGATTAAAAGAAGACAATTTGATAATTTTATTCTTTATCTATGGTATGCATTTTCATAAGAAGTACATGTGCACTTATGTATGTGTGGGCAGGTATTACCTACTGCATCAGGAATGAAGAAATTATATCCCAGAAGACAGTGATGCAGCAGGGATGGAATGATGCCCTTCAGGCCGGAGTAACTCCAGTCTGACTGCAGTGCACTCATACGGATGAAGAGCGCTTTGTGGCTAGACCTGTGCAGACAAAACAATTCAAATCACCTTCAACACAATTCCAATTTGTTTTCCAAATACAATATTTTATTCTTATGGGAAAGTTTGTTTTCAAACGAGTGTCTTCTTGACATTTTGGATCTAATTGATCAAACCATAATCGATATCAGTAACTTGCCATGGAAATGACAAACTGTTTATGTCAGAACAATGCAAAGAGTCTCCTACAACAACAACAAGTAATTTATCATTGTGCAAAAGAGAAGATGGGAAACTGGAAATTGTGCCTCTTGCTACACACGTATAATCCACAGTGCTGATAAACATGATAAATAATTAATAAAATTAAAAAATCCACCCCCCACCAGCATTTTTTTTAAGTTGCCGGCAACCACCAACATTTTTTATTATTTTTACATAACTTTATGGCCCCCAGAACTTGCAAAATGTCAGTCTGCTTTTATTCTAGCTTCATGCATTCTTCTTTTAATCAATACTTGAATGTGGGCAAGTTTCATTAAAAAAACAACATTTTGAACAAAAAGCTGAGAAAATTGTCTAGATTGGATTCAAATCGATGATCAAAACATAGATGGAGTTGATCATTTCCATCAACACCCCAAAACTTCACAATCTTATACCACTTCCTGGGTCTACATTTTTTTTATTTATATGCTGTTTAATGCTTGATGATCACGTTATTTTACATATGCATCTGTTTACACATGTAATCGATTGTTTCTGCATCTTCTTCACCGTGTTTTGATCCAGATGAGTCAGTACTCATCTGAAGATGTGTAATAGCGCCTCTTACCATACAACAGTGAAAACATGGAAAGATGGAACATGGGCAGGAAAGAGTTAAATAGATTTTAAATCACATGTATGCATGTGGTTTGGAGCAGACTTGTAAAAAAAAAATCAGATTTGGTCTATTTTTTTGGAGGTTCAGACGACAGATTTGAGTCAGACATGCCAAGAATAGATTTTGGATTTTCGTTCCCTGTCTGAACAAAGTCTATCAATTGTTCCCAAAGTTGTAGGTTTCAGTTGGTGGTCATGATTTTGACAAATGGGGCAAATTCTTGGATTGTCATCTTCATTTGATCCTTGGACAACATTCCGCTCAAACAAACTTAACCAAACTACCTGCAAATCCCAATCCCAGCCCTGACTCTAACCTAAAAACCTCAATAATCACAATAATTGATTGGGATTATTGAAAACATTCAACCAAATACCTTGATCCTGAGGTCACAATGGTATTTTCCCCTATCCTCTCTGCCAGGTCAGCCAGGAGTCTGATGTATTCATCCCCAACCCATGCCAGAGAGGGGCAGGAGGGCCTCCGAAAGGGTTTCCCTCACCACCTTCCAGGATGACTACTCATGCCCAAAGGCTAAGTAAGCTGTCCACTTTGTCCAGAACCAATTGTGGCTTTTGGTTGGTGATGTTGAGTTTCACACTATACTTTCTTTTCCACTGAGTCAACAGAGGCACCTTATGAAAGAGAAACCATGTAAAAACTCAAAGTAAGCAACAATAATGCACAGGTAAACATATGGGTCAAGAACAAAGAGTATCATGAAATAAATAAAAATAAAGGAAAGGTCTTTAGTTCAAAACATGAAAATTCATATGGCTTTGAAGAAACGTTTATACAATTTTCAAGAAAAGTTTAGATACATGTTATGTACCATAACTTTCAAGTAATACCAGTACTTTCCTTACACCTTTATTATACATGAGTGTACACATATTTCACTTTTTTTCATCATTCTTTTAATGAGCCCCTCCCCCCCCCCCACACACACTTTTTTTTTATAATATCAGGACAGTTGTACCACCCTAACCATTTTAAATGTTTTATTTACATTAAGAAATGTAGAATATATTCATAGGAGTCTTCAAGTCACTGTATGTCTGTATTGTTTTTATTTTTATTTTTAATAAATAAATAGGTCCAGACAAAAAATGGCATCAAGCAGGATTATTATATGATATAAAATAAAATAAAACCTCAAATGTTCCCTTTAAGTTGAAGTTCTAAATAACTAAAACTAAGCAAATTCAAAGTAATAAATAAAATTGATTAAAACTATATAGACATTTAAATAAAAAACTAGAACTTTAAAATTAGACCGACGCAGTGAGAAGCAGTCAGTCAGTCTTACCGGCCGGCCCTGGGTCCTGAGGGCAGACTCAGCCATAGTCTTCCATGCCTTCTTGAATGGAGGTCTGGAACTGCTGCGAGTCCACGCTCAGTACGGGGACAGGTGATGGAAATGTTTAGAAGCTTTACAAAAGGGAGGTCCCTCGTCTGTCTCTTAGACGTTCTTTTCTTACTATTGAGGTAGCTGTGATCCTAGAAAGGCAAAAAAGAATTAGCAAAGAATATAACAAACAGTCTGTTTGTCTATCTAATGGCACAAGTGTAAAAAATGTCATACATTTTGGTGCAGAAATTATACATTTAACCTTGCAAATCAAGCTTCTTACTGTGTTGAAAAACATATTTCTGACCTTTGCATCAAGCAACTTGATGTAAAAATTTACAACTTTAAGAACTTTCATTGGTATAACCTAGTTTAGGCTAATTCATTCAAATAAACTAATATTTTGGAATATAACCACATATTTTTGATATAGCAACATATTATTTAGGTCAAGGGTTTTCAGTTTTTTTTTATACCAATGACACCCAGATATGAAATATGAATGAATGCAGCTGTATATTTTTAAGTAAAAAAAATGTACATATAATATTTTCATATACATTTTCTGTATAAAATAGTTTGTATGAAGACATTTTTCTCAAATCTCTTATAAGGTTATAATTTAATTCAGCAGTGTTTCTAAATCACACTTAACAAATAAACACATAACATATAAAAAGATGTTTATTAGATCTGTGTCCTTAAAAATGAGACAAGTGGCATAACAAAAGTTTTATTATCAATTTGAGAAGTCTTAAATTTGAAGAAAGAAAAACAGACTAATATGATAATAAAGCACAAAAGGCTACGATTTAATTAAATAATTGTGAGCGCTATGCATTTCAAAGTCAAAACACAGCAGTTCACAATCAATCATATTGTATGTGTATGCTTTCTTATGATCTACTGTTGACGAATTATGGTAATGTTTACTTAATTGTATGTATATTGTAATATGTTATAGGTGATTGTGTGAGTGCATATTTTATGACCCTCATCTTTGAAATGCGCAGCTGGAAGAAGTAAAGCATATACAGTACATTTCAAAATCAGAGTCCAGTTATTTTTGGGATGGTTTATAATTCAAAGTTCTGCATTATGCATAAAATATTTCTTTACTATTGGTATTTTGGTAACATGAAAAACTGTAAAATCTCTCTGTTCTGTGGTCAAATCACTCAAAGGAAAAAAAAATTTTTAAAGGCCACATCAGGCCATCTGAGATATAGATGAGAGATTTAGAGAAATTTAGCATCTCTTGCTCACCAATGGATCCTCTGCAGTGAATGGGTGCCGTCTGAATGAAATACAATAAATGCAATATTAAGACGTTTAAACTTTGAACCATCACTTCTGGTCAAAATACAAGGCCATAACAACTCTTCCTCCAGTAAACAAGCCCATCTCCTGTTGTCTCTCACATCAAAATCCACCAACATATTTGTTTAGAGACGTTTCTGACTGTTTTTGCTTTAAACGGTGCTTGATCTGTGCTTTGGACGAGATGACTTTTCACTGGAGAAAGTAATATTATGCATAGATCATATTTTAGCTGAAAGCAATGGTTTGAAGTTAAACACTTCTTAATAATGGACTTGTTTTGGACTCGAGTTGGCTGGATTACTTGTGGATTATTATTTTATCACTGTTTGGACATCTCATTCTGACGGCACCCATTCACTGCAGAGGAACCATTGAGCAAATTTTAAATTTTTGGGGTCAACTATTCCTTTAACACACTCATAATGTCTCACCATTTTAGCACACACAGTTTGTAGTCTGCTTTGTAGGCAGTCAGATATTACAGACAATGGCAGCTGCCAGCGTTAACGTCTCAGAAGTCTTATTTTGTTGATTATTTTAACAGAATGGAAAATATTATTATTTTACCATCTCTGAAAATAATACCTAAGCCCCTATTAATGTTTTTACCATGACAGTCGCTAACAGAGCCATGGCGTCTGAGAAAATATAACAATGTAATTAATATTAATCATATTGTACAGGCATGCCGAACGCTGTGCTTAAGAGGCATCTGTGCAATAAATAGCGAATACTGGCAAGTGTGTTTATAACCAAATTCATTCCAAGTCAAGCTGTTGGTTCCGCTTATGACTGTGTTATTTCAAGCTAAAATGGAAACTAGCAAATAAAAAAATCTCTGCATTGGGATTGTTTCCCAATTTGAGTTTCGTATAACTGTCACCCAAGGGAAGGTTTTCCACTGCAATTCAGTGCTATGACTTTTATTCAGCTTGGGATATGGGAAAGTGTGGTGCATGTATCAGATAGCACACAGAATTATGCTTCATGGTGGGTGATCTGACATTTTTCTTATTAAGTCCCCAGTTTTTGTTATTTTAGGTCATAATCAAACTTTTTTATTTGATCCTATAGCCTATTTTTCAATACATATAGCTATTTCAATATAGCAAAATGTAAGTGCAATGGAAGGGAAAATGTGTTGTATGGAAAAATTAATACATATGAGTAAAATCAAAGTCATGAGTTATGGTAATAAGAGGGCTGTAGTCAGCATTACATTGATGTTAATGTTCTGATAAGCCTTTTAAGTATTTTAGACAGAGAACATTCCTTTCCCCTCTTTCACCTGCCTCTGATCTTTCTAGAGGAATTCAGCTGCGAAACCAACCGCTCAGTATTATTTATACTGCTTTGAGATCAATCAAGCATGCATGTCTAAGAACAATGTCCTGTTTATTCAAAAATGTTAAAGTACCCTGAGTGTCATAAAACATAATGAGTTAATATAAACAATAAATAAAATTGGAAATTCTTAGGTATGTACAGATTATATTTCTTTCTGGCCGATACAGATGTCTGTTTTGCATTTAATGGCCAAAAAACAATATGAAGGGCATATGTCAAGGGAACAAATATAAGGGTGATGGCTGTTCTAATATTATAATAACCTATATTAATTACTATTAATTAATAATTATATATTATATTAATGATTATTCTTTCTTAGAAAAAATATATTAGCAAAACTGCTGCAGTGATTATTAATATTTGAAAAACTTGTCCGCTGATTCAAAGTCATGTGGTGCAACCCTGCAGACGCCCATGTGTTAATAAGTCTCTTATAATATCAGAAAATATGAATGTTTATGGCAAAGCACAGTTGTTCGGGTTGTAAAATGTCATGCAGTGCAGCTTACCAAAAACTAAATATATGTATTAATTAATATTTTTTTAAATGCCCTAAAAACATATTTTACAAATCATATAAACATAAATTTGACATTGTGATAAATGCTTTAGCATGATGTCAATAAGTCTCAGGTTGTAAAATGTCATGTGGTGTCACACTCTAAAACACAATTAATGTTTATGAATTAATAATATATTTTATTTGTAAAACAAATATATAAATAAATGAATGTAAATTGAAATATATTTTAAAACATTCTTGAAAATAAAGATATATTCAAGTGTATGGAAAATGTTATTACTTTTTTTATTTGATGGTTATACCAAATTACATTTTTAGATTCATTAAAATGAATTTTTTGTTGAAAGAGTTATACAAGTTTTACAAAACCAGCATTAGCACTCTTATTTGTCACTGACCCAACTATATAGTGATGTTACCCATTAGCATGAATAAAGAAGTTGTTGGTTCGTGGTTTATTGGTTACAGCAAGTGCCCCAGAGATGTTAAGCTGTGGTGCTCATGTGGGGAATTCAGGTACAAGCCTTGATGTTTTCAGTCTGTTCATAGTTCAGCTGCTAAAACACAACCTACATATGTGGTCTGATAAAATAAACAGCTTGAATGCACTATAAACCTTGGATAAAAGCATTGAGAAAATGCATATAAAGTGGGTAAAAAGACAAAGCTAGCATAACACAGATGGCCCACACTGGTACAACATATCAGTCCCCTTAACACAGCAAGTATCACCTAATTATAAACCAGTTCCCTGCTGCATTTCAGTGAACCAGAGATGTGTGTCTTTCTCTCAGGGATCAGATCCTGACCTCTCCTCACCGCCTGCAGATCCGCTTAGAAAAATGAA
>CM049796.1:27491996-27539496 GCA_027422405.1 Ptychobarbus kaznakovi | reverse complement strand
GGAGAGCTGCTGCATTGACTCCTGATGGACGGCTCGAATGTTGTGTCCAACACACACGGTGTACTGCAGCGGCATGCGCTCCATACTGGGCGGCGTCTGCAAACAGAACTGCTGTCTACTCTCCATTCCTACATGAAGCGGGATGTTCGGGGCCACTAGAACTGACACACCTTTGAAAAAAACACAGCAACATTGGGTTACTAATGGTCAGCTTTGCAAATTTTAAATCCCTAAGACTGAAGTTTTGTGGGTTTTAGTCCATGTCTGCTGCGAGGTCGTTTATATGCTAGTGTACGTCTAAAAGTTGACTAAATAACTTTTAGCAGATATAGGGACAAATTAGCGTGAGAGCACAATCCCATAATCACATAAATGGGAGTGGAAATTTCTGCAGTTGTTCTACTGACAATTAATTCATCCAATTAAGGGGACAGTTCACGCAGAATAACAGTTATTTTTGTGACTCACCTTACTTAATATACATTTGTAGGAGTTTCCCTTTCGATTGGTAAATTTGTGGGAGGAGAGTATTTAAATGAATCACGTAATGCGATTTACTAAGATTTGCACTCATCAATTTCCTTGGTATTTGCAGCATTATTTAACACCCAAAAAAGCATGTCTTAAAGCGTTCTAACACTAATTTGCCCTGTTTAGTAAATCTGGTCCTAAATGTCTTTAATGTCACTTTTGATCAATTTAATGCAGCCTTGCTGAATAAGAGTATTCGTTTCATTTAAAAAAAAAAAACCTTTGAATGGTAGCGCATGTCTTCCATTTTTAATAGAAAATACGAAATAGCTGTAATCGGAAATAACATGGTGAACGGTTCAGTCAATGATGCTGACATGCAAGTCTTGGACACTGCTGAGCCATCAGGTGATTTCAGATCACACGATAACTCCTGTAACTGCATTCGTGACTCTGTATGAATGGCAGACACAGCATGAACGAAACCAAATACCATCTTTCAACCTGCCCCAGTAAAGCAGCCTTTACAGCTTGATGTATCATGGAAATTCCAAGACTGGGACGTTTGGAACAGGAAACACTGGTATTTATAATTGAATCTTTATATTTTCAAAGCTTCTTGAGAAGGTGGGTGGTATATGAGGGCTGCTTCTGATGTCTTTCTGCACCTGAAAATTTGAGATTACATGAAGCAGATAATGGTGTGCGCAGATGTAGCTGCCCTCCCTGGAATTCCTCCTGCTTCTCGGATTTCACCACCATGTCAATGTACCCCAGTGTAGACGCACAAAGCACCGTCCGACTGGCTGCACCTCATCTCACCCAAACTCAAACCATGTCTTTAAAATGAGATTTAAAAATGAAACAATACATCTTTGGAAATTTTTTCCATCAATGAATAGTGCATCGTTTCAGAAGTTAGGTCATGTGTTTATTATTCAGATGTGATGTAGCTCAAAAGAAATAGGCTGATGATCAGTTTGATTGTGTTAATTTTACTGATATTCTGCTTTTTCAGCTGTCTTTAAACTCTAATTGATTTAAACTCTAATTGATAATTGCTACTGTTTCGTGGTTCTCTAGAACAGCACCAGCAATGATGAAATTAAAGGGATAGTTCACCCAAAAACTAAAATTCTGTAATTAATTACTCACCCTCATGTCGTTCCAAACCTGTAAGATCTTCGTTTATCCTCGGAACACAAATTTCTGACCCTGCATAGACAGCATCGCAACTGACATGTTCAAAACCCAGAAATGTAGTAAGGACATAGTTAAAATAGTCCATGTGACATCAGTGGTTCAACCAATTTGATCAGAATCAGAAGAGCTTTATTGCCAAGTGTGTTTGCACACACAAGAAATTTGTCTTGGTGTTAGGAGCTTCCAATACAGAAAGTACAAACATAGTGCAGACAACATATAATTAAGGTAATAAAAAACACTAATAATGAGGAGAATATACAAGAATTAGGGATAACAATAGTAATAAAATTAAAAATTACAGAAAAGAAAACTCCACAGACAGACCTGTGAACGTGCATGTGTCCTATGTACAGATGAAGGTTTGATGAGTTATTTACAGATGTACAGTACTGGGGTGTGTTCAGGTGGGATATGGCCAGAAGTAAAAACTGTTCTTGTGTCTGGTTGTTTTGGTGCTCAGTGATCTGTAGCGCCAGCCAGAGGGCATCAGTTCAAAGAGAGAGTGGGCTGGGTTTGAGGGGTCCAGAGTGACTTTCTTAGCCCTTTTCCACACTCTGGAGGTGTAAAGTTCTTGGAGGCTGGGCAGAGGGGCACAGATAATCCTCTCAGTAGTCCTGACTGTCCGTTGTAGTCTTCTGATGTCTGTTTTCGTAGCTGAACCAAACCAAACAGTTATAGATATACACAGGATAGACTCAATGATGGCAGAGTAGAACCGTTTCAGCAGCTCCTGTGGCAGGTTGAACTTCCTCAGCTGGCGGAGGAAATACAGCCTCTGCTTGGCCTTTTTCACAATAGAGTCAATGTGATTGTCCCACTTCATGTCCTGAGAGATGGTGGTTCCCAGGAATCTGAATGATTCTACTGCAGCCACAGTGCTGTCCATGATGGTGAGAGGGGGAGTGCAGGGGGGTTCCTCCTGAAGTCCACTATCATCTCCACAGTTTTGAGAGTGTTTAGCTCCAAGTTGTTAAGACTGCACCAGAAAGTCAGCTGCTCAACCTCCTGTCTGTAAGCAGACTCGTCTCCGTCCTTGATGCCGTCCATAAACTTCAGGAGCTTTACAGAGGGGTCCTTTGAAGTGCAGTCATTGATGTAGAGGGAAAAGAGCAGTGGGGAGAGAACGCAACCCTGAGGGGCGCCAGTGCTGATGGTGAGAGTCCTGGATGTGAGTTTGCCCAGCCTCACTAGATGCTGCCTGTCTGTCAGGAAGCTGGTGATCCACTGACAGGTGGAGGTGGGCACAGGGAGCCATGTCAGTTTGTCTGAGAGAAGGTCAGGCATGATCGTATTGAAGGCTGAGCTGAAGTCCACAAATAAGGTCCTTGCGTAATTCCGAGGTTTGTCGAGGTGTTGCAGGATTTAATGCAGTCCCATATTGACAGCATCATCCACAGACCTGTTTGCTCTGTAGGCATAGTGAAGAGGATTCAGCAAAGGTCTAGTGATGTCCTTCAGGTAGTCCAGGACCAGTCTCTCAAGTGACTTCATGACCACAGACGTGAGACCGACAGGTCTGTAGTCGTTAACGCCAGTGATTTAGGGATTTTTGGGGACAGGAATGATGGTGGAGCGTTTGAAGTAGCAGGGAACTTCGCACAGCTCCAGAGATCTGTTGAAGATCTGTGTAAAGATGGGGGCAGTTGGTCAGCACAGACTTTTAGACAGGCAGGTGAAATACCATCTGGTCCTGAAGCTTTCCTAGATTTCTGTTTTCTGAAGACCCGGTTCACATCCTCTACACAGACTTTAAGCGCAGGTAGAATGGTGGGGGAGGGAGGGAGCGGGGTTGCGGCGAGGGGAGGTTGGTGAATGTCTGAAGTGCAGATCAGAGCGGGTGCTGGGTGTCAGTCTGGCCTTTTCAAATTGGCAGTAAAAGACATTCAGATCATCAGCTAGTTGTTGATTCTCCACAGACTGTGGGGGTGGTGTCTTGTACTTGGTGATGTTCCTCAGACCAATCCATACCGGATTGTTTTCTGAAAGTAATTTTTCCAACTTCTCAGAGTAGTTATTTTTAGCCACTCTGATCTCCTTTGTAAGTCTGTTCCTCACCTGGTTATACAAAATTGTCGGTATAAGATGAACCAAACAGTGAGCGGAGAGCCTCAAAGCTGCCGTGGGACAGAGTGATAATATCTTTAATTGTTGTGTAACACTGATCCAATATATTGCCGTCTCTGGTGGAAATGTAACGAGCTGTCTGTATTTTGGCAGTTCACGTGAGAGATTTGCTTTATTAAAACCTCCAAGAAAAATTAAAAGAGAGTCCGGGTACCTTTGCTCCGTTTCAGATATTTGTTCGGTCAGCTTTTTCATCTCGGCGCTTACGCAGGCGTCCGTATTCCCGAGAATGAAAGACAAGAACTCTCTGGGCGAGTAGAACAGTTTACAGTTTATGAAGACCGCCCCTAAATTAAGAGAACACATCTTCTTCAGAATTGTTACGTCTGAACACCAACCTTCACATAGTCCACCACCTTTTCCCTGTTAGCTCCGTGATGCGATCTGCTCTGAACAGCTGGTAGTCCAGCAAATTAAGCGCATTATCTGGGATGATTTCACTCAGTCAGGTTTTAGTAAAGCACAATGCAGCAGAGTTTGAAAAGTCCTTGTTTGTGCAGGTGAGGAGAAGTAGTTTATCCGCTTTGTTAGGAAGGGATTGGAGATTCGCGAGATGAATGCTTGGGAGTGCAGTTTGGAAGCCGCGTTCGCGGAGCTTAACCAGCACGCCGGCACGCTTCCCTCTTTTCCGTCCGAGCGCACGTTTGACTAGGACTGCTGCACCTCCGACCAAAACATCCAACAAAGCATCTGAATAAACAAAAACCGGGAAAAAATTGTCCGGTGTGTGTTGCCTTATGTCCAGTAGATCATCTCTGGTAAAACTGATAGTAAGAGAATGACTAAACACAGAACAAACAAACAAAACATTAAAAGAACGGGAGCGTTCCACACCACAGCAGCCATATGAGGCACCATCTTGAACACATATAACTCATATGAAGCTACAAAGAAAACAACAATAATGATTTTATTCAACAATTTCTTCTCTTCTGTGTCCGTCTTCATTCAGTATTCAGTCTTCATTCATGAGGGTACCACAACGCACGTGTGCCACTATTTTTAATGATTTCCTTACTACTTTTCTGGGTCTTGAACGTAGTAGTTGCATTGCAGTCTATGGAGGGTCAGAAAGCAATCGGATTTAATAAAAAATATCTTAATTTGTGTTCCAAAGATGAATGAAGTTCTTACAAGGTTTGGAACGACATGAGGGGGAGTAATTAATTACATATTTTTTTATTTTTGGGTGAACTATCCCTTTAACCATGTGAATATGATATATGAAATAACAGATCTAAAAATGGAACAGTTTGGTCAAACGTTAGCCAAAATATAACAAAATAACTTTTCATTCAGTAAGTGTTTTTGTTGAGTATCATATTTGATCAGTGTTGGGGAAAGTTACTTTTAAAAGTAATGCATTACAATATTGCGTTACTCTCTAAAAAAGTAACTAATTACGTTACTTTTTATGGAAAATAAGGTGTTACGTTACTTTTGTGTTACTTTCGCACTACTTTTTAAACATGAGCAGGGTGATTGTTTGTTTTTAATATAAGAAGTTCTATTTATAGCAAATGTAAAAGCCTTTCACACAAAAAAGTGTAATGAATAAACCTCAGGCTGAAGGAAGAGTAAATCACGTCTGTACAGTAGAACACAGGAGAAGATTCAACACTCTTCAGCAATTAAAAAGCAATCAAGCACAATTGCTAATGTAAAGTAATTTTTGCTTATGTTGAACTGGATCATTAAAGGTCAGCAGCAAAGACATCGGTTAATAAAATGGGATTAGGTACATTTGTGTTGTTTAACATATTTAATTATTGCAGGCTTGCGCCATATTCTGAGTTTGCATTTTACTGTTTTAATTAATTTTGATGAATACTGAATCTGTTTTTTTGCGAGTGGGATGAATTAATGCACATTCATATTTAGTCTAGAACTACAGTAACATCATGTTCACACAGCGCACTGTCAGTCAATAAATGGAAAAGAGTAACTCAGATATTTTCTTGTAAATTAAAAAGTAATGCGTTACCTTACTAGTTACTTGAAAACAGTAATATTATTACGTAACTCGCATTACTTGTAATGCGTTACCCCCAACACTGTATTTGATACATCAGGCTTTTATGACTCATATAACATGATATAGTGAGAATATGGAGCTCAAACTTGAGGATAAAAAAACAAATAAACAGACAGAGGTCCAAACTGAGCTAAAATGCAATTTGGTAGAGATGCTGATATTTATAGGGCCAAAAAAGTAAGATGAAATTCTGATAGCTTGTAATTTCATGAGATCTTTCAGAATAACATGATTTTCATATACATATAATCACGTAAACCTTGCTTCAAAATTGCTTCAATCCAGTAAGTGTTCATCTTGAAATATTACACAATATAAAAAGATCTTAAGTGTTTTTTGATTCTGCATAACATTAGAAAAATATGTTTTTGCTGTGGACTTATTGTGAACAGACAGTGACAACACATAACCTTTAAACCTTCTGCTTTCCCAGACTGGGCATAACTAACCCTTATCTAACATGCCACCCCACACACATGCTAAAATATAAAATTATCTAACAATAAACATTATATGAACCTAAATTAAGTAGTCACGGTTTCATAAAAAAAAAAAAAATGCTAGAATAGATGTTAGGCTTGCCAAAATTAGCTGTCACTCAGTACAGGGAACCTAGTTTGGGTTTTAATGCAAGTTTGTAGATGTCGGTAAATTGTATTGAAATTGAAAAATTACAAAAAAAATTGTTTGATGACTTGATGAATGCAGTCGACAAAACTTCTCTTAAATAAGATAGATTATTTGGCCAACTTCCCCAGTTCCCTCGATTTATAAAGGCTGCTGTCGTGGCTAGCGTTTTTAAATAATTGCGTGTAAGGGTGTAACATCTACTAACTATCGCACCTGCTGTAGACTCTGCCAAGTGAAGGGCACAAGCCAAACTGTTAACCATAAGATTATGCATATGTTTCTTAAAGGGCTAGTTCATTCCAAAAAAATATTATTTCTTCTGTGGAACACAAACTAATAAAAATTTTTTTTTTAATAAATAAACATTGTTGATTGACTTTCATTGAATCGTCAAAAAAAATGGAAACACTGCGTTTGGAATGACATGAGGGTCAGTAATGATAACACAATTATCATGACTATCACTTTAAGTAGAAAAATGAGAGCATCAGTTTAACTAATCCCATCCAAACATACAAAAAAATAATAATTTGAATGCGCAAATAGGAGAGAATTCACAACTCTGACTAGCCATTTGTTAGACAAAGTAAAGAATAAAACCTCTTAGAACTACTTTTCAGTTGTTTTCAATTGTTTTCTTCTTTCTGCGTATTTTTCCTTATATCAAGGTATACGGTACTCTATTATTATTTATATGAAATAGGACTAAGTATTTCTGCAAATCATTAATTTATTGTTCGAAAATTGTTCCACTCTCTGCTCTCCTCCAGTCCATATTAGGTGAAAAAAGTGAGATGGGATGCTGTTTTTCATCTTTGCTTTAAAGACAGAGTGGAAAATATTTCAGGAAAGCTGGTAGTAGTTACCGTGGGGAATTATTCTAAAAATAATAGACGCTCCCCCTCTTTTTCAGCTTCTGTAGAGCCCACCTTGCTCATAATTCAAGCCAAAAGTCTCTTAAACGTCAGCAAATGACAGTTATTTATTCGCCTCTGTGCAGATCCCATGTTATACACACCTTAAGAATGGGGCCTCAGAGCGTTTGAAGGGTAAAACTCAAAGCGTCCGACACTGGACGGATACAAAAAAATGAACTTTGATTGCCAATCTACATGACTTCAGGCTCACGTGTCACACAGCTGTTCATTAGTGGTGTTTTCCAGGTCATACATCACTATTACTATTGCTTGGTTAGTGATACGGAATTGGCTTGGCAGAAAATAAATTAGATTCAAATTCGCATTGACTTACATTAAAGGATAAAGTTGAGCAATATCTAAAGACTTGAACTGGTGTCTTTTGACTTTTGTTAGAAACGGTCTACAGTAGCAACCACCCACAAAACTCTAGCTTGAGATTCAGTCCTATTTTGTTCCATTTTCAAACTAAAAATAACGGTTGCATGCTTTTTTTTTGTAATGATAGACTCAGTGTGATTTCAACTAGTTATTTTACAGCCGCAAAATAATTACGTCTTGACTACACGACACCACAAAAACACACATTTTCAGACCCTTTGCTACTAAAACACAGCTGACAAGGAAATAAACAAACCAAAAAATAAATAAATAAATTTGACACACGATTTTTTTTAAAACACAGCTGTTAAATAAATAAATTCACCCTTTTTAATGTTCACACTCCTGTAAACAGGATCATGTTTTTCCAATATATTTTGGTATGTGTGCGCACAAAATTCGAACAACCGAATGTATTACGTCAAAAATAATTTTGATTTTGTTTGCAACTGTTTTGGAAAGCCAAAATAATTGACAGACAGAATTAAATTGAAATTATTTGATGCTTTGATTGTGTCTATATACAACTTTGGTAATTAAATACATTTGATTGTGTCTATATACAACTTTGGTAATTAAATACATTTGATTGTGTCTATTTACAACTTTGGTAATTAAATACATTTGATTAATGAACTCATTATTAAATAAACATTATTTATTTATTTATTTCGTTAAATAAAAACTTTAATTGTTTTTTTTTGCTGTTGTTATTGCATACAGTTAACATAGACAAAGGGGGACATGATTACTTGGAAACCATCAAAATCTAAATATGTCTCAGTCTCTTTTAGTTTCTTCCGGTCATCATGTTGGACCAGACACAACTGTCAGCAAACCCAGTAAAGGACACAACTTGCCTGGACACTTCAATAATGTCTCTCATCAACAAAGTGGACAAAGCTATTTGACAAACGTTGCATGACTGAATCTCCACATCACCAACCTGTTTAAAACCACTATCCGATTTCAAGGCCTAAATGTAAATATACAGTGCTGAAAAGTTTACCTTTGGGTTTGCCCCGGGTTACCGGGGGCTCGTTTTACAGGCCTGTGCAACAACACGCCATTTGGCTGCACAGCGGCGACTCAGGAAAAACAATTATGACCATTATCAACACATCACCGACCAATGGCAGCCGAGAGCCACGGCCACAGGCAGCTGCTGGGTCGCCTTACGAATCTGAGCCAACATGATTGTCATTGTTATGCCACTGGGCATTATATACAACGATATGTCTGCGGTTACTTGGCAACCTGGGACAGCTGCATTGGCAGGAAGCTCAACATTTCTGTCTTAAAAGTGAGCCAATTAGAGAGGGGTTTGAGAGGTCTCCACAAAATCAAGGCCGTCCTTTAGCGAGGTGGAAAAGGGATTAAATCATGCGATTGTTTCGGTTAAACTGCTCACGGAGTTACATAACACTCAGTGGGCCAAACAATGATCTAGGAAATCATAAAAGGCCTTTGTTTATGTCACATGGCAAATATTATGTCCTTAGCTGATGGCATGCCCTTTTGCTTTAATCTAATTCTGTTCAGCTGTCTGGGACGCAGATTACCGCTTTCACCTTTCAGCTGCCGAAAGCTCACACGCAAACTTGGAAGACACCAATGTGGGTGCAAACAATGCAGTGGTACGAAAAAAGCAGCGTGACTGTGTTGAGTAAATAGGGTTTTTAATTGCTGGATTGAGCGCGGGTGACGAGATGCTGTGAGAGTGTCTCGGCTCTGAGCGGTAACCATGTTTAGAGACCAGCTGCCCACCCACACAAGTTTTGCATGGCACGCCTGCTGGTCCGAAGCACAAGGGGTCATCACAACGTCCCTTTGGTGAACATATTAATTATTTACTGAACATATAAAATTTCAAAGCTGGTCCAACACACATTTGGGGCCCAAAAACATGCTACGTTTGCACTTTGAGTGTGAGTACTAGTGACAGCTTATTGCCAACTGTGTTAATAAATTAACTACTAAACGTAATGTGTTACAATGTTGTATTACTCAGTTTGGTGAACATATATTAACCATTTACTGAACATATAAAATGTCAAAGTCGGTCTGACATGCTTTATGGGTACAAAAAGTGCTATGATTACACTTTGAGCGTGGCAGCTTATTGTCATGTGTGTTACTTATTTTAGTGAGCATATATTAACCATCTACTGAACATATAAATGTCAAAGCTGACATGATTTTGAGGCCCAAAAAGTGTTTGTGGAGAGCAACAATTCTAATCCACAAATCCTCAGAGAGTTCTTTGCCATGAGGTGCCATGTTTAACATCCAGTGGTCAGTATGAGAGAATTGTACATAAAGCACCAAATTTGAACTGCTCTAAAACAAGATACACACATTTGTATGGTCCTGTCAAGCAGACAAAACATGAACATGATGAATAAGACATGTGGCTTTGCATGGTTAAACGATGTATAGCTGTTATCACTTAAGGTGTACTCAGATTTTTTGCCATCTTTTTTGCCAATAATGGCTGTATGTTGAGTTATTTTGAAAAGATATACTAAAATGACTGCCGAAATGTGAGGGGTGTATTCACTTTTGTGAGATACTCTATCTATCTATCTATCTATCTATCTATCTATCTATCTATCTATCTATCTATCTATCTATCTATCTATCTATCTATCTATCTATCTATCTATCTATCTATCTATCTATCTATCTATCTATCTATCTATCTATCATGCACAACAATAGCAGCTGTATGCTCATGGGTGGAAATGCTTCTATATAATTCCATAATGTTTTTTGTTTTGTTTTATCTTTTGTTTTTAGCAACAATTATCTGCAATCTCCAGACTAGAACCACTACAATGTACTATTACAAAAAATGTTGCACTCAATTGAGGTGGATTTTATTTTATTTTTTTTAT
Organism: Ptychobarbus kaznakovi; assembly: GCA_027422405.1. NCBI lineage: Eukaryota > Metazoa > Chordata > Actinopteri > Cypriniformes > Cyprinidae > Ptychobarbus > Ptychobarbus kaznakovi. Next base: position 27,528,835 of record CM049796.1, on the reverse strand, counting down.
AAGGAAACATGCAAAAACTATGTTGGAAACGCATTTACCAAATAAATTGATTGATGCACATAAAAAAAGTACTTTGACTTTGCATAATGGGACAGCATAACTGGACTAACCAGTGGACCAATCTTGTTGCACATCATCTGAAATATGTTGGTCATTATGAAATACCTGAGACAAATTACGTTGTCAAAGTGGTTTGGGTATAATCATGCAGTATTGCATGACTGCATTCCCAAAAAGCAGGCATCAGCCTCCAAAACCATGATAACATGAACAAATTGTTAAATTTCATCTGCATGCTCTGAGGCGCAAATAATTGTTTCATATATGAAAAAGACCCACGTGGATTATTCTACTGCAGAAAATAACATTTTTCTTAGTGATATTTGGTGGCAGTTTATTAGGAATTTGCTTACACATAATACAACACTTCGTACAATGCTTGTGCAATTAAATATACGCCAAATGTTCTAGTATGACATGTTTGTTAAAAAAATGTAAACATTTGTTGGCCCCTCTGCTTTTTTACTGGTAAATTATGATGTGATAGGACAAAAAGAGTCAATTTTAAATGATATGAGATTTAAACTTGCATTGCCAACATAAGCACCTCAGTGCAACCTGTCAGAGTGCATGCTCTAAACACAGCACATTTTAGTTATTTTTAAACATTAAAAAATTACAGACCACCAATCACTCTAAATCTTATTTGGTGGTCCCATTTGACATCCGTTTCACCAATCCTGTCTTAAGCTACAGTTCCATAATATGGCTAGACTGCTGCTTGTTTCACTGAAATGAAGTAGACATTGTTACTTTTGGCTAATGAAGCTAAATGAGTGAATCATATAATTCATTGTTCAAAACTTTTTAATTAATCAATTCACTTTTTATATTTTTTGTCAATTAGAATTGTTAGATTTAGTTTTTTTTTGTTCAGGTCATGGACCAAAGCACTTCACGGACCACAGTTTGTGAACTCGTTTGAAAGTGATTTATGAAGTTCTGTAGTGATGGATTGTGACAGGACCTCCCATCTTTACACAGGTAATCTGAAGGTCTTCTAAATAGCTCTTCCTCACCTTCCTGACCTTTCAAGATTCTTAGAATACCACATTTAGCCAGATGGTCAGTTCTAGGAAGAGTCTCGGTGGTTTCAAACTTCCTTCACATGTCAATAATGATGCATGCATCTGGGAAGCTTGAATTTTATAGCTTTTTCCAGCTAAAGGGATTGACACATTGCTATACTGGAGGTCGAAGGCGGTTCTGGTTTCTGCTGTGTGGTTGAATCGTATGTAAATGTACATATCAATAACCACTGCTTTAAGTTTAATTAGATACTTAAATATGTCACGTAAAAACTCGAAATATGCTGCATTTCAAGACAGATTCAGTCTTTGCCAGATTCAGTGAGTTAATTCAATGAAGGATTTGTTAAACTGATTCATGAACAATTCTTCACAATAGTCATTTCATCATGAATTGAACATTATACAATAAAATAAACTTTGCTCTGCAGATTTAACCCTTTTATTATTTTACAATTCTGTAACATAATACAAGTTAAACTGTTAACTGGATTCAACTAAATTCACTTAAAATCACACTATGTAAAAAACATAAAAGTAAACCTTTAACATTCAAAAAATAAACAAATACAACTTTTTATCAACTATTTTTAATCATGTTTTTCACAAAATGTATTTTTTCCATGTGTTTTCCTGAAACATCAAACAATAAAGCATGGCGTTAGCTAAGATCATGGGTTTGATTTCCAGTAAAATTTACATTTTAAACTTCTTGAAAATGTACACCTTCAACACAGTGTACATTTCTTTGATTAAAAAGGTCTGCCGTAACTAAATATTTTTTTTTAACTAGGTTAACCAGTATTTCTGACAACTCAAAAATGTGTTCGGGCCAAACCGACCCAGAACACATATAAAGGTTAAAAACATGCTCAGTAAATTTGCCAAATAAGGATCTCAAAAATGATTAAATATATTGAGTGAATATGAATATTTAGTTAATTAATTGCACAAATCTTGGGGGGAAATAAAATTTGATTGCACATATTTTCATGTTGTAGACTTATTTCACAATAACTACTGCGAGTCTAAACTGTTGAACATTTGGAGCAGATTGGATAATGTTTTAATCCACTACGCATCTGTCCGTAAACATCTCCCACCGTGCCTCGAATCAAATTAACACCCAGATATAAACTCTGCCTGAGATTGTTTGCTTAATTAACTCTTGATATAAACATCAGGCATCTGCTAACAAATACCAATGGGTTCAGACTCAAGTCCGATGTGCTTTGTTTTGCAATCTTTCAGCAAGCAGAAGTAACCATCCGTATTGTGTTACACTCTCTATGTACAGTAGAGCCCCGTGATCTCAGGCCCGAGGCAGTTTAGAATTGTGTGCATAGTCACAAGTGAATGCATGTTTGGACAGGTCAACAAAGTGTGAAAGGGCAGGGTGGCCAAATTTGGCTAAAGGGGTGACAGTTAGTGACATAGAGTTCCTTTTTGCTTACCTGAGGATCCCAGGAAGTAGCGTTCTAAAACTGATCCGAAGCCAGAAGGGTTGTCCCTAAGGTCGCTGACTGTGAAGGGCTGCATGGAACTGTTGGCATCGTTTATTGGCCAGTTAGGCGCATGAACACTGGCTCCTCCGTACCACGAAATATTCACCATGGAGAAACAGTCCTGAGAGACAAAGAGGGTGACTATCCGCAAACTGTATTGTTGTGGTCCATCTATATCATAGGTAGACAATTTATTGCAAGTTGAAGTATTAATTATACAGTCATTGATTTAGTTTCTTCATCTAGATTGTATAAAGTTTGCATTAGTGTCCAAAAACTGGACATGCTCTCATGACACATGAAAACAGGTGCAGAATACCTATAAGTCAAAGGATTGGACTGAACAAAGCGTTCTTAGGCTTAAATCTAAAATAACACACGACAGAGCATTACTGAGGTAGGAAATGTGGGAAATTAAGGGATTAAACTCGAAAACTTCCGAACTGCATTAGCAATTTACTGAACAAAGAAGACTTTGTCTTGTCGGAAATCTGTGAAATGTATCTTTGTGGCCTTTTTAGTCGGGTGAACTTTAAACCCTGCTTTAAAAACTTTTAAATCCGGATATAAATCCACTTTTACGAATAACAATATGACCACATAAAAAAGAAGACTATTTGCCCTGTCGAAAAAAACAATAGAACCCAGCCCAAAACACAATATAAAATGTAATGGATTTATTAGTTATAATGGGAATTGTGTTGGTTTTAATGGAAACTATAATGGTGTCTACTGGTATGTGATGGAGTCTATTGGTGGGATGTTAAATCCTATTGGAAAAATGCCCAAAACACACAACAAAAAGGAATTTTGTAATGGTTTTACTGGAATAAGCTAATGGTTTAAAAAAAAACAATAAACTTGTATTTTCCATCGAGTGATAAATAAACCACAGCCAGCAAAAAGCGGTTACCACGGCAACTATAGCGATTACCATTAGGATAGTCACTGCTAAAACAAACACATTAACATTGTCACTTATTGATTTGTACATTATAAATATTAGTTAATGTTTAGCTAATTATGTTAGTTGCAACTATTTGGTTTCTGTGCAATAATGTTTTACACCATAGACAGTTTTGTTGGTTCTTGCTATGGTTCTTGAATAAAAGCTCTACAATCAAGTTTCTTGAAACAAATACTTAAATGTTTTATTTTAAAGAACATTTATTTTTTGTGGAACTTCTTCAGTTATGTCAGGCTATAAAACACTTCGTGTTCTATCTGGAACATATCAAATTTACCTTCAGGTCCACATGACAGTGAATTGGAGTCCAGGCTACACTGTAACACTCGGTATCTGAGTCCTCCTCTGATTCCAACGATATCTTCACCTCTGCGACCGAATCCCAAGTGTAGCAGAACTCGGTTTTGTTAAGCCAGCACATGTTCCTCACGAACGGAACCTCAATATCGGTGTTCCCCACGTTCTCCACGTCTATCTCCGCGAAAGTCTTGTCCTCGGTCAGTGTCTGTATGACAAGAGTTTGCGTCCGTCTTTCCCAAATAAGCCCACTAAAGCTCCCCTTCAGGATCCAGTTCTTGTTGGGCTGATCCACAACTTGCCAATAAATTATCCCAATTGTCATGACAAAAAAGACAGCAACTCCCAAGCAAGCAATAGCCCCCTTCCAGGTCTCGTTCATCTCTTTCAACCCCGTGTCCCATGTCACCTCTGGGATTGGACTAGAGTTCCTGTTGCGACTGTGTGGCATGATGATTTCACAAAGAAGACGACGACTAAAAAGATCTAATCAAACGTGATGATAAAAAGTAACAACCTCTCTGCTAAAACATGCAGAATCGTCATCATGTCGCGCTCCTCCACGCTTTGGATTGTCTGTGAACCTGACGTTTTTTTGAATTGGATCTAATTGCGTTGTTGCGCGCACCGGCCGCAGGTCATCAACGGATCCAGGTCATGTTCTCCAAACACAACCATTCCAGAATAAATCGAAAAAATAATGCATGCTGCTTCCAATGCTATAGCAGGTTTAAAGCATTGATCACAGAAGAGTGAGCAGCCTTACCTGGGTTTGGCAGCAATGCCTACAAATAGCTCCTCTGCGGCTTATTTGCGTGGCCTGCACTTTTGCGCGCTGCTGTGACGTAGCTCCATACTGTTTCTTCAAGGTACGAGAGAAAGTGATTAGACGAACTTTGCGATTACCGGGGCCCCCGGTCAGGGGCCGGACAAGGCGCAGTGTACGGTGAATCACCCATTCTCACTGAGTGCACGCGCTTGGCATTTGGAGACGCGCGTGCAGAGCGATCGACTTTACATGATGCATCAACCTGCGCACAATGTTTCAGCGTCCTGTAACTGTTTAAGTTTGTGTGGGAATACTTCACCCTTAAAAATAAAGGTTCTTTATTGGGATCTATAGTTCTATGAAGAACTTGAACATCCATGGGACCTTTCAAATGCAGAAAAGGTTCTTTATAGTAGAAAAAGTTTTTTTAAATGTTCTTCAAAATGGTTATTTTTGGAACTGTTCACTGAAAGCTTTTTGATTATCCAAATATGGTTAATCTATGCATGAATTCACTGCAAAAATACCCTTTTGGAAACTTTATTTTTAAAGAGTGTTATTCGCAAACTACATTTTGATCTAAAATCCGAAGCAAAGTTGCACATTGCACTTGCATTAACTATCTAAATCATGACGCATCATACTTGTGCATTGCGTCGTTTGTGTATTTGTATTCCTAAACCGTGTTGTACTATACCACGTATATTATATTGCGTGCGTTTATTGTTTTTTGTGCATCTTTGTTTGAGTCCATAACAAATGAAACCCCCGGGACGATATAGGGAAAAATTATTTTAGTTTAAAACAGACAAGTATAGACTCTTTGTGTTTAATTCAAAATCATTTATGACGTTCTTGACAATGTTTAAATTTAGCACATGGAAAACATTTTTTTTAAATACAAATATAAAGATGTATAATTAAATAAAAGCATTTTTAATTAAAAAAAACATATTTTATGGACTCCTCTCCTTTTTTTTCTTGCCACGTGCATACTGGTTTCACCCCATCACTTTGGTGGACAAATGTTTTTTTTTTCAAATACATTACATTAAATACAAACAGACAAAACTGCTTTTCTGAATATTTTGTAAATACATATTAATAACATGTTACAAACATACTGGCATATAACTGTACATCAACATTTTTACAAGTTATATAATCTAAATGTATTTTTAGTCATATGTTTAAGTCTAATCGTCTAAATGAATTGCATTTTTTTATGTAATTTTGAACAGTTTAATAGATCCAGATAAAATAAGAGTCACTATACCCCATGTATACCTTGTATCATGTATTGCTTAGTAGATTACTTACACATTGTAGTCTATTACTTATTTCAGATTACATTATGATAATTGTAGATAGTAATGTATGGTTATTCATTTTGGGTAATGTATTCTGACTAACATTCAGTAGATTATTTTTAGATTACATTTGACCTAACTTGTTTTAAAGTTTCTAGTGCATATTTTCAGGGTTCGGCTGATACACACACACACACACGACACAGCAGACACACACACACACATACACACACACACACACACACACACACACACACACACACACACACACACACACACACAGGAAATGTCTGCATGAACAAACATGAAATTAACAATAACATTAAATGCCCAAAGTCTTTCAGGTTTGAAATATTTTTGTCCTGACTTCCATATCCTTTACGGAAGGTTGCTGGATTTGAGAAATAGTGTTTCACAGCTATACATCACCCGTGTTTAGTGACATGTATAAGTATTGTTACATACAGAGTCTAATAACATAGCATGGTTGGCAAATTTATATACACAACATTTGTGAATATAGTCAAAGCTAAATTGTACGACACAGTAAGATTCTTGTGAAGGAAACTTTAGAAAATATAAAAAAGGGTGAATCAATCAATTATGACTAACTCACTGCCATACTGAGTAATATTATGAGTAATATATAATCATGAAATCCAAAGTAACAGTAATATGACTATGAGCATTTTAAAATATAATGTAATCCAATAAGGTGTACTAATTCTTTGGAATCTGATCACATAATCCAGATTAAATGTAATCAGTTACTTCTTCACAATATCTGATCAAAATATTGCAAAACAAAAATACATGAACTGAGAATTTCAACAAAAATCTTTATGAAGAAATGTTTAACATCACAAGACATAACTTCAGTAGTCTGTGTATTTCTTTTGACAGATATGAAGCTGGAGCAGCGGGAATCCCCCCCCCCCCCATGACTTATTACATGATTAATGACATGACAACATGGATGGCTGGAGATGCCTCCTTTGGAGCTGATTGGACTTCATCTGTCAACAGAGGGTGAGTAGCATACCTCGTGTTGGGATTGCCATTCAAAACAGGTGCTGCATCTTGAGGAAATTCAGGGTCTCACCAGCTATCCTGTCTATTCTGGGGCCATCCCTCAGTGCTCTCATCTCAGAAAACTCCTTAGAAAGGGCTTCTGATAGTAAAGCACTGATGTGTTGAAGCTGCCGATAGCCCAAATGCCTTCCCTCAGGCCATCAGATTAGTTCATAAACATTCACAAGACTGTTAACTGCTCATATTCTCAAGTATTCTGCTTTATGTACAATACCCTGAACAACCCGTCTGCACATCCCTCTTATTCACATTACTATTTATTAAGTCCCAGTACACCACATCTTATGCACATCTTATTGTTTTTTTGCAGCTTATTGTTTTTTGCACATCTTATTATTATTGTGTTATTGTTTTGCACATCTTATTGTTTTGCACTTTTTATTTCATTGCACATGGCTTTAGGGTCCACTGAGCGGACCTGGATTACATTTCACTTCTAATTATACCCTGTATAATTTATTATGTGACGAATAAAGAAACCTTGGTTGAATGACAACATGGATGGCTGGAGATGCCTCCTTTGGAATTTCATCTGTCAACATCCATTGTGTTGGGATTGCCATGTGCTGCATTATTCTGTCTGTCTATCTCCACAGCTAATCACATAGTAAAGCACTGACGGCCGATAGCCCAAATGCCTTGAAGATTAGTTGTGACTGGCTCAGATTCTGTAAGTCAGCCCTATCAGCTGACTACTGACTGCCCCAATTTGCCAGCTTTAATTTCGATTAATGTTCAGATTTGGACATAGAAAACTGTTCCAGAGTGGCAGCTAAGGGTTGCAAGTTGCATCTTCTGCACTTGTCTGCGAAGGTGTGTGTGTGGGTTATGTGTGTGTGACTAAGCCAAGTTAAACTTTACAGTGGCCTTGGCTTAGGGTCAGAGTTGAGCGTGCTTTGGGGCCATGTCCAAAGGAAGAGTCTCAATTTACACATCAACTATACGACTCCGTTGAGAAGTGCTATAAATAACAGCTTGAATGATTGGTGGCTGGCTCTGCTTTCCACAGACTGTGAGCAATGAGCATGCAGCGTGAAAAACAAATGGTAATATAATGAAAAAAATCAGCGAATGACACTAAACTTTGATATAGTTTTTTTCCATATGTAACTAGTATATACGTTCAAGAGGGCAGAGACCAGCAGCAAAATTTATTCTATTTCTCATATTACCAGCATAATAATAATTTTGTTTATTTATTTGTATCCATCTGTTGCATCTAAATAAAAAATAAATAAACATACTTTTCCATTTTAAATGAGATTATAAGCAGTACAATTTATTTGATTTACCTATTTTGTACATAACTAATAAACTTGAAATAAAAAATATATTTTTTTCATTCTAAACTATATTATCAGAAGTACAAATGTTTTATAGCATTTTTTATTTGTGTATTTATTTTTTTTTTCAATTGAATATAAATATACAATTAAATATGTTTAATTGTTGTTTATATATTTCCATCTATTGCACTTCAAAAACAATAAAATAAATAATAATGATTATTATTATTGTCATAGCCCAGTCACCAGGGGCCCGTTTCAATAAGTAGGTTCAACCAACTCTGGGTTTAAAACCCCCTGAGATGGGAAACTCAGGGTTTTCCGTTTCAAAAAGGGAGGTTTGTCAAACCCGGGAAAGGGTAACAAGCCGTGAAAGAGAGGTGAGTCAGTTACCGTGGTAAACTTACTGTGAACCTAACCTGGTCGGGAGCAGGTTTTCCGTTTCAAAAAGCAAAATTGCTTTTCTTACTGAGTATTTTTGTCTTATTTCAAGTACAAAGATACGTCAGTGCAGCAGTTAAATTTGTCAAGCTTCATGCTTGTCAACCTAACTTTTCTCAGGTGATTATTATTTATAGTTAAATCCTGTATGCAGATTTGAACGGCCTGGGCTCAAATGTCAAAGAGGAGTTTCACAGGACTAGGTCAGTGGGTCTTTAAATGAGGCTCGATAAAGTGACGTTCACTTGATGACATCTTTCTGTGACGTCTGGAGTATTAGCGGTAATTACCCATTGATGAGCATATTCCACCATTACATCTTCAAACTGATTACCCAGATGGAGGGGTAGTACGAGGCGTAACCACTTGCTGTTAAATATAGTGTTATTGAAGTCTTAAATACAAGTTAATTCTAAAAATGTCAAACTGCAAAAATTATCTATACTCTGTCTTGTTTCTTATTTCAAGTACTTTTAATATGCATTTTACATAAACAAATACAATATATGAAAAAAGAATCTATAATCTGAATGCAAACGGGGTAAGATTTCCTTTTAATTGCACTCCATAAAACAAGTAATAGGCAAAATAGCTAAAATGGTAAGAAAAAAATCTGAATGCATTACGGAATAATATGAATATGTCTTAATGTATGCATTGGAAGATAATTGAAGGCTTCCCAAATAGGAAAAATGCACTTAAAACATCAGAGATGTATTATAATTATAATTATAATACATTATAATTCCTCTGTATGCAGATTTGAAGGAAAGTGTGCTTCCCTCTCACGCTAATTTTTTCTGGGCACAAAATTTTTCAAAGAAGAGTTTCACAGGACTGTAGGTCAGTGGTGTAAAAATCGGTTTAAATGAGGCTAATCTGATAAATTACGTTCACTTGATAATATCTTTCTGTGATGTCTTGAAGTAACGCTGAATTGGCAACTCGTAAAATACGTACGATTTAGCAAAAATCATGAATTTGTACAAGTGAGGTCATACGAATTCATACGAATGAATGAGCCACCTCGTAAAATATGTACGAATTGCCGTGAGATCGGGCTGGAACTAAGTAACCCAATAATCTGAATTTCCTTCAGGATTTACAGTGTAGTTGGATGCATTGATGACAAGCATATCTCCAACATCGCACCTTCTGAAAATTAAACAAATTACTGTATGTAATGAAAGGATGCCAGATGGAGAGGTAGTAAGAGCCACATCCCCCACCACGGCTGTTAAATAAACAAATTATTCAAATTTCCTGATACAAAAGCAAAAGTTATTCTTTTTACTTTTGTATTTTAGAATTCTTCCAATACTTGACCATCTCCTCTTCATCTGTCAGTGCTGCAGGTTCTCCTCTGCCTTCTTGCTGTCGACAAGTCAGTAGTTAATTGTATTACTCTAATTAAGAAATGTAACAGGTTGCATTAGAGAATATTTAATTATGTGAAAAGAGTGTTAGACTATGTGGAAAAAGCTGCAGCGCATTGAAATAGACATTGAATGATATTTAATGTCAAATGTTTTTAAAATCATTTAGCCTACACATGAACCTTTCATGCTTAAAGTTTACCTTGATTGAATTGTGTTTTTATACTTCATTTTTAGCTGCTGCCACGTTCTTGTTTCTTTTTTCTGTAATGTTTTTTTTGTGGCCATGGGATACCATTAAAATTAATTTTAGTTCAGTATTTTTTAAAGTTTGCACCTCTGATAATTGTAACGGTTTATTAAGTTATTGACAGTTATTAAGAATTAAAGTTACGCATTGACGGAAGTACGCGCACTGACGTCTTTTTGGCGGGAGCTGTTGCCATGGTGAATCGTAATTTCGGTGCTCCGCTGATCATGACTTTTCATAGTCGTGGTGCACGCGCTTAACTCAGAGTCAACCTACTTAGAGTTGAGTAAACTAACACAATTCAGCTGTTCTGTAACCGAAAACTCAGAGTTTCCCATCTCAGAGTAACTCAACTCTGAGTTCAAGTTTAAACTCAGAGTTGGTTGAACCTCCTTATTGAAACGGGCCCCAGGGGCCCGTTTCAGAAAGGAGGTTAAGTGAAAACTCGGAGTATGTTAACCCTGAAATGAGGGAAACTCTGGGTTTTCCGTTTCAAAATGGGAGGTTTGTCAAACCCGGGAAAGCAGGGTAAGTCAAGCCCGTTTTTCGAGAGAGTTGATAACTTATATTATAGAGTCAAGTTACCGCGGTAACTTACGCTGTGAACCTAACCTGGTCGGGAGCAGGTTTTCTTCTGTAAACCGGAGTTTCTATCTGTCTCCTCTCCCCTTTTTATAGTGTGTTAGCGAAGTTTAAATACCATATTAATTCATTCAAACTGCAAAATTGATTTTCTTACTGAGTATTGTTTGTCTTATTTCAAGTACAAATAAAAAATATCTAAAATGTCAAATTTATATATGAAAAAATTATCTATATTATCTATGTCTTGTTTCCTGGGGGAATTTCCTTTTAAGTGCATTTTACATAAAACAAGTAACTTATCGCTATTGGGGTAAGAGAAAATAATCTGAATGTCAAACGGAAATAAGAATATGTTTAATGTCTTACTCCATTGGAAGATAATAGGCAAAATAGGAAAAATGCACTTTTAAAACATCGGAGATGTATTATAATTATAATACATTTATACTTCCTCTGTATGCAGATTTGAAGGAAAGTGTGCTTCCCTCTCACGCTCATTTTTTCTGGGCACAAATTTTTTCAAAGAAGAGTTTCACAGGACTGTAGGTCAGTGGTGTAAAAATCGGTTTAAATGAGGCTAATCTGATATAATTACGTTCACTTGATAATATCTTTCTGTGATGTCTTGTAGTAACGCTGATTGACAACACGTAAAATACGTACGAATTGCCGTGAGATTCGTGGCTGGAACTAAGTAACGAAAACTAATCTGATTTTCCTTCAGGATTTACAGTGTAGTTGGATACATTGATGACAAGCATATCTCCAACATCGCACCTTCTGAAAATTAAACAAATTACTGTATGTAATGAAAGGATGCCAGATGGAGAGGTAGTAAGAGCCACATCCCCCACCACGGCTGTTAAATAAACAAATTATTCAAATTTCCTGATACAAAAGCAAAAGTTATTCTTTTTACTTTTGTATTTTAGAATTCTTCCAATACTTGACCATCTCCTCTTCATCTGTCAGTGCTGCAGGTTCTCCCTCTGCCTTCTTGCTGTCGACAAGTCAGTAGTTAATTGTATTACTCTAATTAAGAAATGTGACAGGTTGCATTAGAGAATATTTAATTATGTGAAAAGAGTGTTAGACTATGTGGAAAAAGTTGCAGCGCATTGAAATAGACATTGAATGATATTTAATGTCAAATGTTTTTAAAATCATTTAGCCTACACATGAACCTTTCATGCTTAAAGTTTACCTGTTTACCTTTTATGTTTTATACTTCATTTTTAGCTGCTGCCACGTTCTTGTTTCTTTTTTCTGTATTTTTTTTTTTTTGTGGCCATGGATTACCATTTTTAGAGAGTTCAGTAATTTAAAGTTTGCACCTCTGTATTATAACAGTTATTAAGTTATTGACAGTTATTAAGAATATAAAGTTAGGCATTGACGGAAGTACGCGTACTGACGTCTTTTGGCGGGAGCTGTTGCCATGGTTAATCGTAATTTCGGTGCTCCGATGATCATGACTTTTCACAGTCGTGGTGCACGCGCTTAACTCAGAGTCAACCTACTTAGAGTTGAGTAAACTAACACAATTCAGCTGTTCTGTAACCGAAAACTCAGAGTTTCCCATCTCAGAGTAACTCAACTCTGAGTTCAAGTTTAACTCAGAGTTGGTTTGAACCTCCTTATTGACGGGCCCAGGGGCCCCGTTCAGAAAGGAGGTTGAGTGAAGAACTGAAAAACTCAGAGTATGTTAACCCTGAAATTAGGGAAGCTCTGGGTTTTTCCGTTCAAATGGGAGGTTTGTCAAACCTGGAAAGCTGGTTAAGTCAAAGCCCATTTCAGAAAGAGAGATAACTTTATACTCAGTGTCAGTACCGAGGTAACTTACGCTGATGACCTAACCGCAGGGAGAGCCCGTAAGAGGGTTCTTAGAAGAGCAGTAATCTAACAGAGCTGGAGCGAGGAGCAGGTTTTTCTTCGGTAAACCCGGAGTTTCTATCTGTCTCCTCTCCTTTTTATAGTGTTAGCGAAGTTTAAATACCATATTAATTCATTCAAACTGCTAAATTTTCTTACTGAGTATTGTTTGTCTTATTTCAAGTACAAATATCTAAAAATGTCAAATTATATATGAAAAAATTTCTATATTATCTATGTCTTGTTTCCTGGGGGAATTTCCTTTTATGTGCATTTTACATAAAACAAGTAAAATTATCCGCTATTGGGTAAGAAAAAATAATCTGAATGCAAAACGGAAATAAGAATATGTTTAATGTCTTACTCCATTGGAAGATAATAGGCAAAATAGGAAAAATGCACTTTAAAACATCGGAGATGTATTATCATTATAATTATAATACATTATAATTCTCTGTATGCAGATTTGAAGGAAAGTGTGCTTCCCTCTCACGCTCATTTTTTCTGGGCACAATTTTTCAAAGAAGAGTTTCACAGGACTGTAGGTCAGTGGTGTAAAAATCGGTTTAAAATGAGGCTAATCTGATAAATTACGTTCACTTGATAATATCTTTCTGTGATGTCTTGAAGTAACGCTGAATTGGCAACTCTGGGTAAAAATACGTACGATTTAGCAAAAATCATGAATTTGTACAAGTGAGGTCGTACGAATTCATACGAATGAATGAGCCACCTCATAAAATATGTACGAATTGCCGTGAGATCGGGCTGGAAACTAAGTAACCAATAATCTGAATTTCCTTCAGGATTTACAGTGTAGTTGGATGCATTGATGACAAGCATATCTCCAACATCGCACCTTCTGAAAATTAAACAAATTACTGTATGTAATGAAAGGATGCCAGATGGAGAGGTAGTAAGAGCCATATCCCCCACCACGGCTGTTAAATAAACAAATTATTCAAATTTCCTGATACAAAAGCAAAAGTTATTCTTTTTACTTTTGTATTTTAGAATTCTTCCAATACTTGACCATCTCCTCTTCATCTGTCAGTGCTGCAGGTTCTCCTCTGCCTTCTTGCTGTCGACAAGTCAGTAGGTAATTTTATTACTCTAATTAAGAAATGTGACAGGTTGCATTAGAGAATATTTAATTATGTGAAAAGAGTGTTAGACTATGTGGAAAAAGCTGCAGCGCATTGAAATAGACATTGAATGATATTTAATGTCAAATGTTTTTAAAATCATTTAGCCTACACATGAACCTTTCATGCTTAAAGTTTACCTTGATTGAATTGTGTTTTATACTTCATTTTTAGCTGCTGCCACGTTCTTGTTTCTTTTTTCTGTATTTTTTTTTTTGTGGCCATGGGATACCATTAAAATGAATTTTAGTTCAGTAATTTAAAGTTTGCACCTCTGATATCATAACAGTTTTAAGTTATTGACAGTTATTAAGAATTAAAGTTATGCATTGACGGAAGTACGCGCTTGACGTCTTTTTGGCGGGAGCTGTTGCCATGGTGAATCGTAATTCGGAGCTACACTGATCATGACTTTTCACAGTCGTGGTGCACGCGCTAACTCAGAGTCAACCTACTTAGAGTTGAGTAAAACTAACACAATTCAGTGTTCTGTAACCGAAAACTCAGAGTTTCCCATCTCAGAGTAACTCAACTCTGAGTTCAAGTTTAAACTCAGAGTGGGTTGAACCTCCTTATTGAAACGGGCCCCTGGGGCTTACCCTGAGATGGGAAACTCAGAGTTTTTGGTTTCAGAACGCCTGAATTGTGTTAGTTTATTCAACTCTGAGTAGGTTGACTCTGAGTTTAGAGCGTGCACCACGATTATGAAAAGTCATGATCAGCGGAGTGCCGAAATTACGATTCACCACGGCAACAGCTCCATCCAAAAAGACATCCGAGTACTTCCAAGTCAACTAATATTCATTTTAATGGTATCCCATGGCAAAAAAAGAGAAAAAAAAAGAAACAAGACCGTGGCAGCAGCTAAAAATGAAGTATAAAAACACAATTCAATCAAGGTAAAGCTTTAAGCATGAAAGTTTAATGGGTGTGAAGTATTGGAAGAATGTTAAAATCTAAAAGTAAAAAGAATAACTGTTGCTTTTTTATTTGTAGGAAATAAAGATAAAAAAAATTGTGAATAATTAGTGTTAATTTAGCAGCTGTGGTTACGGAATCTCGTAGCTACTACCCCTCCATCTGGCATCCTTCCATTCCATACATTAATCAGATTCATTTTTGGAAGGTGCAATGATGGAGATATGCTTGTCATCAATGCATCCAACCACACTGGAAATCCTGAAGGAAATTCTGATTATTGGGTTACTTCCAGAGGTCACAGAAAGATGTTATCAGGAGAACATAATTTATCAGATTAGCCTCATTTAAACAGATTTCTACACCACTGACTTACAGTCCTATTATACTCCTCTTTGACGGATTTGTGCCCAGGAACAAAATCTCAGAATGAGTGAGAGGGATGCACCCTTTTCTTAAAATCTGCATACAGGACTTATAATATGCTCTCCATCTCCAATGTTGTGCTCAAATAAATATGCACATGAATGTAAAAATACATGTAAATATGCACATGAATGTACGGTGTAAAAAATAAATAAATAATAACATAAAAAATAAATAATAACATAAGGTACTTAGGTACTTGTTTCCATGAAGGGGAAAAACTAATTTAAGTGATTTTTTTTTTCAATTTAGCAAATTATCTGGCAATGGGGTAAGAAATGAAAAATAGCTCATGCTTGTTTCCGTTTGCATTAAGATTATTTTTCTTACCCTATTGAGAACAATTTTATATTTTAAGAAGACTGAATATCTAGACTAAATATAATTTTCCTTTCCATATTTCACTCGTACTGCGTCAAAGACGTGGTATGGGAAAAACAATTTTTTCCTCTTCAACCGAAGCCTTTTTTAATCACGCAGTGTAACTGCACGTCCATTGGTTTGTGCAGTGTTATATAAACGAACCAATGGCTCGGCAGCGGTGTTGAGCGAGCCTATGGCTATGCAGCCAGCCATAGCCCGCCAGAATGGGCAGGGCCTCTGGCTATATAAGCGGCCGCTTCGCCGCAGCATCTCAGATTTCTTCTCTTCAGCGACGAAGACCCTTCCTCACTGACTCTTCGCTGACACCGAGATTCGCTGTTGAAACACCTCAGCAGCTGGATTGAACTTCTTGCAGCAATCAGCTTGCAGATCCGGTCGATCCCCTGCCGCCATCCGGCGACGATCTAAAAGATCCTCACAAAAGAGAAAATTTTAGGGAGGCGTTGTTGCAAATGCTGTTCTGTCATTGTAAGATGTGCAGGACTCCCCTGTATGCTGATGACGCTCACGCTAAGTGTGTCATGCTTGGGGAAATCCCATGCTGACGCTGTGCTCAGCGGGGCTAACAGCTCCCATCGGGAGAGTTTCAGTCTCACCTCTCTGCGCTCACAGAAAGCTTTCTTTTCAGAAAGCGAAAGTTTCTTCCCCTGCCCGCCCACGGCAATCGGATGGAAGGCGAGGGCGATCCATCCATCCAAGCCGTGCAGAGCCACTTCTGCACTCGCTGGACGCGCCTACTCGGCGGCTGGACAAACGGTTTCGGCGCTGCACTCTATAGCTGTGCTCCAGGTCTTCCAGGCCAAGATGCTCGCCAGTGAGGAGGCTGGTCTGGATGCAGCTTCACTCAGGGACCTGAGGAAAGCAACAGACCTGGTCCTACGGTACAGAACCTTGAAGCACCATCCAGTTTAGGGACAAGAAGACATGGGGAACACCATGGGCTAGAACTAGGGACTGCTAAGTTATGTTCAAGTTGATACTGGGTTTCTTGCCTCATCAGTCATCTCTTGAGTGGATTTACATGATATGCACTTTGCTTGATAAGTGCATGTGAATCAACATCAATGTCGTGTGTTAACACTTGTGTAGTGGTGGGGAAGTCACTGAATAAAGTTGGATATCTCTTAATCACATCTTTGATATCAGCCTGGGCAGATATGGATAAGTGAGACAACTTTGCTGAAAAGTTTGACAGAGTTTCTGAATTGGACAAATGAGCAGAGGTAAATGTAGCACTATTCATCTTCAAACCATAAATTTCTGGCGAGTGGTACACCTACATGAGCAACAGTAAGGACAGGGGTCTTAATCTCAGCGTCAGAGCATGTCACATATGCTTTCAGCATATTAATATGACAGACATGTGATTTTCGCCTACGATCGGGGGTGTAAACAATATAATCAGTGTCTCTAATTTTTTCCTTAATCTCATAGGGCCTGTTTACACCTTTTCACTTCATGCATTTTCTCTGATCGGATATCTATCTGATTTGTTAAAACTTTTCCATTTACACTTGGCCACATAAATGTGTCTTTGCAAAACGGATATTAATCCGTTTTTCAATTCCCATGCCATATGCAAATTTAACGGAGTTCACGTCAATGAAAGCGATAGATATGCGCTGAATTTTATTCATTATCAGCTTATTTCAATATCAGAGATCACAACAGGAGAGAGTGCGGCATCAGCACTGGAAAGATAGGTTAGTCTCACAACTTTTAATGAAGATGATTGTGTGTTGACCGTCTGCGACTTACTGTCAGTTTCATTCATGGCAGTTTGCGTGTTGGCTTGCTGAAGAGATACAGCTACTCATCCACAGTGACGCTTGTTGCATTAGCACTGTCGTATCTTACTATAACATTCCATATAGCCTATAAAATGTATATTATTTTAATATTTTTGGGAGGAGTGAAATTAGCATATGTGCTTTCAACAACCAGATGAAAATATAGCTCCTTTAAAGTAGCATTTCAAAGCGCTTTACATACAAATATGAAGTACAAAGACACACACAAAAGTACAAGCAGTAAAAAACAATCAAACAATACAAAGCCAATATAATAAAACACAA
The DNA here is from genome assembly GCA_027422405.1 of Ptychobarbus kaznakovi. Taxonomy (NCBI): domain Eukaryota; kingdom Metazoa; phylum Chordata; class Actinopteri; order Cypriniformes; family Cyprinidae; genus Ptychobarbus; species Ptychobarbus kaznakovi. The sequence goes on along the minus strand of CM049796.1, from coordinate 27,511,049 downwards.
AGTAATCACATAAATCACATAAAAGCTACCCTAAAAAAGTAGGTTTTAAGGGACGATTTAAAAACACTAAGGGATTCTGCATTTCTAATCTCAGAGGGCAGGGAATTCCACAATTTATGTGCCGATGAAGAGAAAGCCCGATCACCAATAGTTTTAAGCCGAGTTGTTTAAACAGTTAAAAGACCAGCTTCAGAAGAGCGTAGAACACGTGTAGGAGTATAAGGGGTTAAAAGCTCTGACAAGTATTGAGGAGCCAAATTATTCAAGGCCTTATAAGTGAGCATGATAATTTTAAAATCAATACGAAAACTAACAGGAAGCCAGTGCAGTTTTTCCAAGACAGTAGGGATGTGCTCCCTACCACTTGTCCTAATCAGTATTCTAGCAGCTGAATTTTGTACCAGCTGTAATTTATACTGAACAAAATTTTAAAAGCACCACATTTGTTTTTGCACAAATTTTTTCATGAACTGAACTCAAAGATCTAAGACTTTTTCTATGTACACAAAAGGCCTATTTCTCTCAAATATTGTTCACAAATCTGTCTAAATCTGTGTTAGTGAGCACTTCTCCTTTGCCGAGATAATCCATCCACCTCACAGGTGTGGCATGTCAAGATGCTGATTAGACAGCATGATTATGGTACAGGTGTGCTTTAGGCTGGCCACAATAAAAGGTCACTCTAAAATGTGCAGTTTTATCACACAGCACAATGCCACAGATGTCACAAGTTTTGAGGGAGCGTGCAATTGGCATGCTGACTGCAGTAATGTCCACCAGAGCTATTGCCCGTGAATTGAATGTTCATTTCTCTACCATAAGCCGTCTCCAAAGGCGTTTCAGATAATTTGGCAGTACATCCTACCGGCCTCACAACCGCAGACCATATGTAACCTCACCAGCCCAGGACCTCCACATCCAGCATCTTCACCTCCAAGATCGTCTGAGACCAGCCACCCGGACAGCTGCTGCAACAATCGGTTTGCATAACCAAAGAATTTCTGCACAAACTGTCAGAACCCTCTCAGGGAAGCTCATCTGCATGCTCGTTGAATCATTACATGTAATGGCCTCCAGTTCTGAATAAAAATGTCAGATGGCCACCCTTCTAGAGTCTGATTGGACGTCTCACCCAGTCCCTGTAGTTTCTACAAAGCCATGTCCAGTTCCTAAACTCAGTCCAGTTCTCACCCCAGTTTTTGTGCATGGTCCAGAACCGCCTCCAGTCCCTGTGGTCACTCCAAAGCCATGTCCAGTTCCTGTGGCAGTTATAGAACCCAGTCCATTACTAGAGTATGGTCCAGGACCTACACCATCCAAGTTGGCCAACCACTATCATCCCAGTTCACCTTACGGTCAAACGTATACATGAGAAATCCTCCCAGATCTTCCTGTACACGCGGAGCACAAACAAGACTTTGGACCTGACTTGATTTACATTTCACTTCTGATTATAGCCTGTATAATTTAGTTTGTGACGAATAAACAAACCTTGAACCTTGAACCTTGAGACGTGGCTCCGGACCCTGACCTACGATCAGTGATGTCTCCAGCCACTAATTCTGGGTCTGTACCGAAACATATACTCGATTTCCTCCCTGACCCTACGCTATCCACAGAGCACTGTCTAGAATTGGCTCCAGCCTCTGACCAAAGTTCAGTGCAGGCTCTAGCCCCTGACCAGAGTCCAGTGTGAGCTCCAGGCCCCGACTAGGTTACAGTTAAGGTTCAAACCCCTAATCAGAGTCCAGATTCATCCCCCGACAAGTGTCTGAAGCAGGCTCCAGCCTTCGATCATAATCCATTACAGGCCCCAGCCATTGACCATAGTCCAGTGCAAGCTAATACCCCTGGCCAATGTCTAGTTCAGGTACAAGCCACCGACCAGAGTCCAGAGCACATTTCAGCCCTCGATCAGATTCCAGCATTGGCTTCTGCCCCAGACCAAGGTTTAATGCTGGCTTCAGTGCCAGACCAGAGTCCAGTAAAGGCTCCTGTCTATGACCTGAGTCCAAGACACAGGGCAGTGAATAGTCAGGGAGAAGGACATACTTTAGTTCCCTATCGATACTACACTTTGCACTGCATCTTGATTAAAGACGCTAGGGGAAATTCCTTTTTCTCTGATACTGAAGTCTATTTTTAATAACGCAGGTACTGCTCGACCATTGGTTTGTGCGGTTACCGCAATTAAACAAATGAAGGCAGCAGAGCTGCACAGCCTATGGGTGGAAAGCCCGCCAAAGCCCGCCAGAATGGGCAGGGCATCTAGCTATATAATGCGGGCATTTGCAAAGGCTCCTCAGATTTCTTCTCCTTCAGCAACGACTACAAGATCTTTGCTCTTCGAGACTAGAAGCCTTCGCCGTTGAAAAAGCCATCGCAGCGGATCCAGACCTCTCTACTTGGCCGACTCACTGCTTCTCATCAGCCCGCAGCGCCTGCTGCAGCTGGTCCATGGATTCCCTGCCGCTATCCGGCGACTCTCTCTTACGAGAACCCTATATAAAAGAGCAAATTTCACGGCGTTGTTGCAAATACCGCACCGTTTTTGTCACTCACCTCTGACAAACACGAAGAGTGTGTTTAATGCTTGGGCACCGCCCAAATAGATTAAATGAAACGGGACAAAATTAATCTTGACAAATTATATATCATTCTGAAGGTCTAAGTCTCAAGCATCGTTTTTCAATTCATCGTTCATCGTTTTTCGAAAGCTTACAAGAAATGTATTTGCTAAATTTGTGTAAGCAGCACACATCAAAACATCCACAATACAAAAGGAGTACATACCAGCTTTGTGTAATATTGAGTCACAAACGCATCAACTGCTGTAAATCCCGGTTTAGTTAGAAAAGGTAAGGGTCCACGGAACAACATCCCATCGTGTACTTTAGTACTTTATTGTTTGTATCCGTTTTGGAATAGGTCATGCTCAAAAAACTGCATCTTGGTTGTTAAAAAAACACATGGTTTTGTAGTATACAGTGTTACACACAGAATGAGACCATCCCCCCCAAAAAAGTGAAAAATAAAGCGGAAATTGTTTATTTGCATTCTCGTGCTCTCTCCCAAGGGCTTTGACGCATGCTGTGACACACCTGTCATGTGATGGGAGCGGAACAGATCGATCGGCTTTTTGGACAAAATAAATATATATATATTTTTTTTTACTTTTTAATAAATGTGTATGTGTGTTTTGTAGGGAATGTGGCTGTATCTCTATGATTAGCATCTGTGTGGCTGATATCAGCTGTGACTACTTTGACTGAATAGGGCTTTCACTATGAATGCTGATTGGCCGTTATGACTATATGGCTCATATCTGTATGATTTTCATCTGAATTACCCCGCACATCAGTGTGATTACTGACTAACAGCAATCAGTGTGAATGTTAGGCCATATCAGTGCATGTCTGGCAATCAGAGTATGTACGTGAGTATGTACAAGCCTACATATAAAGCTTTTTTTTTTTTTTTTTTTTTTTATTACTCAAATTATTCTTATTGTATTTTTTTTGTGGTCAAATAAATCACTTATATGATGTCTAAGATTATGTCTATAATATTTGTATAATTGAAAAATATACAGTGGTATGTATAGTGACTAAAATAGTTTACAGTTTTTCTCAGTCGCTTTGGTGCATTTCTCACATCACTATTTACATTTGCACAACAGTTAATGCATTTCTCAAAACAATTAGTACAAACTGCAAAACCTAGTTGATAACCTGCAAAAGCGTGTCACTTGCTCAAAATGGATAGCTCATTCCTCAAAAGCAAGTATTCATGTCAATGAAAGTGTCAGTGTCATCAAGATGAAAAGTCCTGACACCACTGTTTATGAACAAGATAGTCAAATGGCTTTGTCATGTTTTCATTATGACAGTTTACTCTGTAAATGTTTTCCAATGCAAAAAAGTCAGATTTTGGTGACACTTCCTGAAAATGCTCAAGACAGCACTATATACTATTTGCACAGCCATTTGAAAACTACAGTAAAGTTAGACATTACTGTATTTAGTGAGGTATCTGAGTACAAGACACTGAATATGTATGTTTCACATTTTTACTGCATATGCTCTTTGCAATTCTAATTTGTTCACAGCATTGTGCAAAAGAATAAATACACCCTTATTTACAACAAACATAAACTCCCTTTGGGTAGAGCTGTGCACAACTGTAAACAATATTGCAGTACATATTGGAACTGAACATACAACATACATAGTACTGTAAATCATTCATGCACATCCAGACGTTCCTCTCTGTCTGGCCACATAGTTTCATCTACATCACAGCGAATATCATCTCTTGCAATGCAGCGAGGAAAGTATCTCCTCGAGTGGCGAATCCACCCTCTGCAGGACTCTGCTGTGATGTCATCACATGCTGCATCCATGGCCACTAGCAGGGCCATTTGGGTATGTGGATGCCGGTCATATACCTTCCACCTCCAGGAAGAGAAAAAATCCTCTATTGGATTTAGGAATGGTGAGTAGGGAGGGAGATATTCCACCAGCATCCTATCATGTGCTGCAAACCACTGTCTGACAACATCTGAGTGGTGAAAACGCACATTATCACAAACAACAACATGCTTATTCAGATGGTCTCCAGTTAGACCCCTCTCATTCTCAGGGATTATGTCCCTGTAAAGAGTGTCTAAAAAAGTCAGCAGATGTTGTGTGTTGTATGGACCAAGACGGGGTATATGGGTGAGGACGCCGTTTTCTGAGATGGCTGCACACATAGTAATATTCCCTCCTCGTTGGCCTGGGACATCAATGGTTGCTCTCTGTCCAATGCGATTCCTTCCACGTCTTCTACCTTTTGCCAGATTGAAACCCGCCTCATCAAGGTATATGAATGTGTGCAGCGGTTCCCTGGCCTCCAGCTCCAGTACACGCTTTATTACAGAAGAGGGAGCGAGAAAAACTATAACAACTTTTCCTGTGTAACATAATGCATTTTGGACAACATATTGTACAGTATGCACTGTGAATACACATACACAGAACTGTCATGTAAGTGTATTGCATGACACTACACAAAGTAAACAGTTTACAGCACTGAACATTAGAGTATGCATAGAACACATACATGTTTTACCTGTACATACTGGTGACGGATCTCCTTCACTCTGTCGCTGTTCCGTTCAAATGGCACATTGTACAATTGTTTCATGCGCATTTCATTTCTCCTGAGCACTCTGTCAATTGTAGCGATTGAAACGGATTCAATATTCCCAAAGATGTTGTCATCCTCTATAACAGCACTTTGTATCTCTCTCAACCTTATGGCATTGTTTGCAATCACCATTGCACAAATGGCTTCCTCTTGTTGTGGAGTAAAAAGGGGCCCTCTTCCACCTCTGCAAGGTTGTCTTGCAATCCTATGTGGTGCAGAGTAAAATGACAGTAAATATGGCAAATCTTTACTGTAACACTACAATACACTAAATCTGTGATGCAGTAAAGCTGTAAGTCTAAATGTAAAATGTAAAAAGTGACTAGTTCTTGTCCCACTGCAAGCTTCATGTATGACACAATGACAGTAGTGCAGTGCAGATTGTTTGGTGCTGAATTACTGTCCATTTATACACACCTGTTCTCCCGACGAAATGTTTGAATAAATGAATTTACAGTGGTTCTCCCAACATTTGGCTGCACCCAGCGACCAGCCTCAGGGAAGATTTTTTTAATTTGAGTGGTGGAGGGGGGAATTTTTTTGACTTCCCCCCCCAAAAAAATATGCAATTAAATGTTTGATAATGCTGTGTATTTTTGTTTTTACAATGGGACAATTGTTAAGAGTGCACACTGGAGAGCGCACGAGTGATGAATAGTTTAAATACTAGCAAACTTAAAAAAGAAATGCAAATTATAAACTTTAGTGATGATGCATGTACACTGTGACAATTCCTGTGTCAGTCGTGCAGAGTGCAGCTTGTTTATAGTACAGACACGATGTGGTGATATGAAGCCATTTGCGCATTTTGAGAGGGAAAGCTTGGGGAGAACTCATGCTGTTTGTAAAATTACGCCTCACAGAAAGTTTTCAAATTATTTTATAAGTTATTTAATAAAGAAATATGAATTGTACCTCTCCTTCAGCATTATAATTATTTTGCATGCGCCGGACAGAGTTTGAGACTGTGCCGCTGCAAGTCGTGCCAAACCTCTGACGGAATTCAGCTTGAGATCGGTTTATGAGAACAGCTTCTAATTCAACATTAACACAAAAGTATGGAGATAAGACAACGTACGTATCGATAACAGTATTGTTTGTCCTCAAGCTTATCGGTAGTCCGGTATTGACCCAATTATGCACCGGTCCAAAAAAATGGCGGTTCTCAATTCCCATCGGTAAAATCGCGTTCTGTGGGGGCCCCCTGGACCGCGAGGCCCCACGCAATTACGTGGGTTGCGTGGTGCCTAAACACGCTACTGTGTGTGTGTGTGTGGGGGGGGGGGGTGCTACATATAGTCTCAGGAAAATCTAATTTCTCATGGTATCTTCTTCAGATTTGAAATATAAACTCATGAGACATGTGACTTTCAACCCATTATTTTTATGGATTGCTCCAGGACTTTTTTCATGTATTTTTATATGAAATATATATATCTTTTTTTATTCAGTGTGGTAAACTTTTTTCAAGGCACTTCAGTCTATAACTTTTTATCTTTTTGAGAATTATCAACTCTGGATGATGGATAGTAAAGCCCAAAGGGTCTTCTTTGAAAAGACACCAACATTTTGTTTGTAGCACACTGACGTCAGCACCTGTTATAATTTTAAGTTTGGTACTTTTTTTTACAACTGTGAGTCCCAAAATCCAAAAATGGGGAGGGCTGGTTAAAAGGTTAATAAAGGCATTAGCGCGGGTGAATGGGAACGACCTTTGTTAACGCAGTGTACAGTAGCCTCGTTGTCGCAGTGGAGAATGATGCTGGTGGCAGACCATTCTTTACCCCACAGAAAGGCTATGATGACTAAAGGGTATAGCTCGAATAACGCTGAGGACGTTAATGGCTGTGGTAGATCTGACAGCTGGGGGGGTCATGTGGATGCAAACCAGCGGCCTTGGTAAAATCCCACGAAACCGATGGAGGGGGCGGCGTCGGTAAACAATTGGATATCGACTGGGGAAGAAATCAGGTTATTGTAAAAGAAGGAAAAGCCGTTCCACTGTTTGAGAAAGGATATCCATAAGCTGAGCTCATTGCGGCATGAGTTAGTTAGAGCTATTTGATCCTCTAGTGCGTGAGCGGAGGAAGCGAAAGAGAGGAGATGGGAGATGAAGGGGCGGCCCTGCGGGATGATGCGCATTGCAAAATTTAAGTGGCCGAGAATGGATAGCAATTCACGTTTTGAACAGCTTGGTTTGCTACGAGAGTTGATGCTACCAGTATCATCCTGTCAATTTTTTATTTGGGTAAAGAAGCCTGGAATTTTTGTGAATCCAAGTTGATACCCAAAAATTTGATGGAAGTGCTGGGGTCCACAGTTTTGTCTTTGGCGAGGGGAATCCCGAGCTCTGCGAAAACCCTTTGAGTCGTTAAAAGATGCGCTGCTGGGATAGAGTCGCGGGCTAGATGATTAGAATATTTTCTAAGAGATGGACCAGGTAGGGTACATTGTAATTGTTGGAGAGGATCCAACATATTGCCTCTGATAACATGTCAAAAATGTTAAGGGCTGCTTCTGCAGCCATAAGTGAGACAGACGGAAAAGTACTTTTTTTCTGCCAGAGGATGCCAAATAAGTGCCAGAAGTCTGGGTGAATGGGAATTACTTTAAAGGCAGAAGTGATATCGACCTTGGCCAGCCAAGCGCTGCGACCCGCGTCTTTGATCAGGGTAATGGCTTGGTCAATGTCATGATAGTGGAGAGAAAATTCTTCGAGCGGAATAAGGCTGTTAATGCTCGGGAATGGGGAAAAATGCGGTGATGAAAGATAGATTATGAGGCGGATTTTACCTGAAAATGTTCTGGTAGCTACGACGATGGGGCTGACACGGAAAACATTAATGGGAGGAACGGAAAAGGGGCCAATCAGGAAGTTTGCCTCTATTTCTTTTTTAATTAGGATATTGACTGTATCGGGTTCGGTGAGAATGGACTGGAGATTGAGGCAGATGAGGCTTTTGGAGGAGAGATTTCCTACACCGGGGTGAAAGCCGTGTGAGAGACCTGACAGTATGTAATCAATGAAATGGGAGTCAGGGTGATGAAACAGTTCTGAAAACAAACGAGAAACATTTACAGGAGTCAACAAATATTTTTTGGCATTTTTATTTTGAGCAATGCCACAAAAAATGGAACATGAAAAATCATGAGCACTGGACAAAAATTGCGAACATATTATCTGCATTGAACTGTGTATGAGCATCTACCGGCATGGCTGGTTGGAGGAAAGATGGCGTGTTGGAGGAAGATAAGGGAGGGGAGGGGGGCAGTGGTGGAGGGGGGGCGGGGGGTGGGGGGGTGTTTGAGTTTGGATGAGATGTTTGGAGTGCGTGGGACGTATCTGGTGGATTAGGGCTGGAATGGTTCGGGGCAGGGGGGAATGGATGGGTTGATGAAGAGGCAGATGATGGTGGAGTGGGAAATGGATCGGCAGACCGCACATGAGATGTTACGGCAGCCTAAAAATACTCTGTTGTGGAGTTCAATGTCTAGGGCTCCCCAGTAAGGACATTGGTTTAGCTGCAAATAATTTGTGGTATGTGTAAAAGTGAGAGCCTCCGTACGCTAATGCGAGTTCGGTGATTATCACGAGAAAGTCGCTGAGCTCGCTTCTCCTGTCAGGAAACACAGTGCAGATGACTTCTGTGTAATGGTTGAAAGCGATCGTGAGGCAAAGGCCGGCTCTTTGCTGGGATGTGTTGCGAGCTGACGCTCGGTGGCTCGAGGAGGAGGGTGGGGGCTGCGGCATCCGGGGCCCGGCCCAGGTTTGTCGAGAAACCTCTGCTGTGGCTTAGTGGCCGGAGGCTAGTCCTCGAGGGAGTGGTGATTTGTTTGGCCGTGAGTAAGGCACGCTGCAGCCCTGGTACGCTTTATCTGCTGATTTAGACAGAGGAGCTTGAAGGTTCCCCAGATTTGAGAGAAGCGTAGAGGGTGAGGAGATCCCGCTTGGTTGACCGGCGTGGGATTATGACGCTGGTGCTGGTGAGCACCTGGCGAAGCCCTGCCACGATCCAATTTTCCGCTACTTGGGCGTTGGAAAGGTCTGAAATGTTGGAGGATGCTGGAGAAGGTGGCTGACCCCTTGAAGGCGAAGGTGATGGCGAGCTTCGGTGCCTGGAGGTATTAGCAGCAGCGGTGTCGGAAGGCCAGCGGCACCGTGTTACAGCCACAGGCTCGATTATGGTATCCTGTGGAGCGCTGATGCATTGGAAAGCGGCTGGAGATGCAGGAGGATCCGTGATGTCGAATACATTTTTGTTTGGAAATAGCTCAATCTCTGACATGATGCGGCGATTGGCTGTGCCAATGCTGGAAGACGAGAGATAATGAACGTAAGACTGCTTTGGTTATTTATAGGGGTTCTCTCTCATGCTGATTGGATAGGTGGTGTGATTACTGATGATGAATTGGCCGTGCTAATTAACTGCGCGTGCTCCTCCCGAAATTTGTTCACAAAAAACATCACAAAAAGAGAGCACTTTTCCTCTTCCCCTTATCACGAGCCTCAGGCCCCCGCTAGGAGGCCCGCCACTCGAAACAATTCAACCCATCCAACTCCGGCAGGCCATCCCCGGAGTGTCAGACTGGATTCTGGGGATAATAAAATGAGGTTACACACTTCAGCTCGCTCGCAGAACCCCGCGGTTTCATGGCGTGGTCTCCACATCGGTTCAGCGCAGCACGGCCCACGTCTTGTGCCCCGAAGTGATGAGTTTGCTGCCGAAAGGAGCTATGGAAATGGTTCCCCCAGCTCAGAGCAAGTCAGGCTTCTACAGCCGTTACTTCTTCGTCCCCAAAAAGTAATGTGGTCTAAGGCCCATTCTAGATCTCAGACATATGAATCGCGCCCTTATGAAACGGCCGTTCAGAATGATCACTTCAAAACAAGATCCTCACGCAAGTGTGCCCAGGGGACTGGTTCTTTTCTCTAGATCTGAAAGATGCCCACTTTCACATCCAGATAGCCCCCCATCGCAGGCAGTTCTTGAGATTCGCCTTTGAGGGAGTGGCTTATCAATACACGGTACTTCCCTTTTACGAAGTGCATGGATGTGGCTCTTTCTCCGCTGAGACAGCTGGGAGTCCACATCTTGAATTACCTCGACGACTGGCTCATCCTGGCCCAGTCAGAGGACGAGCTTCTATATCACAGATCCGTGCTCCTCAGCCACTTAGAATGCCTAGGACTCAAGGTAAATTTTGCCAAGAGCGCGCTGTCCCCCAGCCAACGAATTTCGTTCCTGGGAACAGTTATCCACTCAGCTCCGAATGAGGGCTGTGGTCATGCCAAAAAGTTCACTGGCCATTCAGCAGCTCACGGCTTCATTCAAACTCAGAGTCCCTTGCCCCCTCAAAGCGTATCAGAGGATGCTGGGCCTCATGGCCTCAGCGTCTTCGGTACTTCAGTTGGGCCTGTTTCACATGCGGCCCCTTCAGTACTGGCTGAAATCTCGAGTTTCGCCACACGCTTGGCGTCAACTGTGAGTACTGTCACAGCTCAGTCACCAGCTAGTCACCTGCTCAGTCACTAAACCACATTAAGGACTCCATTTCCCAGCATCCCACCTGCTTCACACCTCACCTGCCACCATTCACCTCATTACCTACAATATAAAAGCAGTCACCTTTTGCTCCCTCATTGTCTGGTCTCGTAGTTGGTATTCCCTACACATCGTTGGATACACTTCCCTTACTCCTAACCAGCTCTACTCACCTGAATCATCGTGTCCCAATCCACCTTCAAGTGAATAGGGTCTGTCTGCTCTCAGAGCCCTCAAACCTGGAAAGGGAAAATAGTACCAATTTCTTATGAGATAAGGCCAACAATCTATCCTAAAATAATTTATGTTCACCTAAGTTTGTGCTTGACAAAGCCTCCTTTATTTTAAACTACCTGTGGATAAATAAATACTGTTTACTTTCCAAGTTCCTTCATTATATTATGATGTTATGTTGAATTCTGAACTTACCTGATTTCCTGTTCTGATCCCGGCTTCTATAAACCTGCTGAACTCACTTACCTTTGATCTCTGTTATCTGTTTCATGACCATTATTAGCAGTGAAATTATTACATTTCTTTACATTTCTTTATTTCTAAGTTTTGTACTTAAACAAATAAAACTATTTAAATAAATAATACAATTTAATTTGTCGTTTATTTGCATCTGTTGCTCTTAAATAAAATAGAAATAAATAAAACGAAATGTATCATTGCAAATTATAAAAAAAAATGTATTTGTAATTATAATATCAGCAGTAAAATTATTTTATTTAATAATTGTTTTTCATTTATAACCCAGTTTTGCACTTAAACAAGTAAAGTGTTTAATTAAATCCATTATATATATATATATATATATATATATATTATATATATAAAGATTTATAGATTATTTTCAAAGTGATCACCAAATTTAGATGTACTTTACATCCGCACATGCATCCATCTCTTCTATTCTCATGGAGGAAGTCTTCTGGAATATTTTGGACCACCTTGATTTTTACTGTTGCAGATCTTATTCATGTACATTCATGTAACATAATATCCCAGTCAATGCAATACCGGAAAATATGAGTGGCATGGCAGTCCCTCAAGGAAATATAAATTGCTGTTTAACAAAAGTAAAAAAAAAAAAAAAAAAAAGACCTGCAGACCCTACAAGCACAAGTATTCACTTCAAGCAAAAATACTTTTCCATCTTCCTGTCTGGATCTTCAATTTACAATTTCCCCTTCCCTTTGGATATTTAATATAACCCGAGCTGGGAAAGTTTCCATGGCTTTTCTCGCATCTGCACTCCTGCCGGCTCCGCTGCAGTTAACCCCAATCTTTATTTTTTTTATTTTTTTTTCTGGTACGCATATTTCATCTAGTTAAACAAATTTTCATCCTGATTGCCCTGCTAAACGATTTTCCATGCAAATAAAATAATTTGTATATAGAATTGGGTGATGGTAGCAGTGCAATTGTATAAGAAATTAACATTATTTTTGTAATTTACTAATTAATTGATTAAAGTTGTACACTTTTTATTAATTATTACTCTCAAAAAAGGAAAACCAAATACATTAATGAATCACTTAAAACTCAGAGCAGACTAACAGTGAGTCTGATTTTCTAAGCACTATGGTTTCTACTAATCTGAATAAGTATGAATACTAAAGCTAATTAATATGTATTTTGTGAGAAGTAACGTTGATCGTTTCAGATTAAACCCCACATCAGAACTGGCATCAGTTTCAGTCACAAACAAACTGTATGGGCCAATCTATAAATGGCAGCATTGGAAAACAGTGTGTGAACAGACCTTTGCTTGAAGGTTGAGAGGAGTCGAGTTGCATGAATGCGTCTCCTCTAACCCACCCGAACCCACCCTTTGCTAAACATTGGCACCTAGACAAGGAGCTCTCGGGCTGTGATTCAATTAAAAGAGCCTCGGCCAACTGTCCAAACCCCAAGAGCTCTTTATAATCTGACTCCGGTACCTGATAAACAATTACACTCATGACCAGGTACCGCTCGTCTCTACTGAAAATAATTATTGTAAGATATTTTGATTAATTAAAGTAACATAAAATATGAAAGAACCGATCTGGACACTCATTGCCAAATCGACAATTCTGACATGTTTTTTGGTAGTGGAAAATATCACAAAAGTCACACGCATTTACTATGAATAAAAGATGCAGAGCTGAAATTACAGATCCTGCAGTAACAACAGTGAAGGATTTTAGGCTTGTCCTTGTTAGGAGAGGGCTATTTTAACACCCTTAAAATGCGAGGTTGGTTTAGGATTGCGGATCAGTGGACAAGGTTTCCCTCTTCTGTTGGGAAAGAGCTTTGCAACACTGACACTCAAAGAGCTACTCAGTTTACAATGGGTGCTTCTCATTTCTTATTTGTGCATCCTCGTTTCCTTTCCTCGCGTCTTAGCTCCATCCCCTTAGGATATGAGGGAAGGGTGCAAGGAAAGGAAATGAGGACGAAGGAATCATTTGTAACATTGTAATATTCTTGACCATTTAAGCATCATTTAAAAGCGTCATAAGCTGCACTAAAGGGATCTGCCCTTATGTTGTTAAAGTTCGTTATATAAGGCATTCATAATAAATATTAAAAGCAAGATGTCATAGAAGTTGAAATATATGACATGTATGGTTTACTTATACTGCAAAGGTAAAATATAAATAAAAAATATTTAGACAGATGTGAAGGGAAGGATAATTTATGTGCGTCAGTTTTTTAGCTGAAAAAGACTTCCGCATAGGATACACCTGTGTATCCTTGCTCATGACTCCTCGGGAAACCTTCTCGCCTGCTTGCGGTGTAATTAGAGAATTGAATTGTCCTACAAGATGGCTGAGCTCGATCGGTTTCTGGGTAATAGGATGGAGGACGGAGGGGCGAGGAAACAAGGAGGGATATTGAGAAGCACTCAATGACCTGTTGGAGAAGAAGTCTTCAGCTAAAATGCCTGTTGTGATAATTTAAATATTACTAACTTTTAATGGACAAAATTGTTGCATTTTAACACAAGGTGACCAGGTTTCAAATTAAAACAAATGGGACATTTCCTAGTTTATTGGCTAAAATATCATTAAATCTCAATCATAAAATATTTATTATTATTGTTATTATTGTTGCACATTCCCCACATATTCAAATTATTAAAACATTTTAGGATGTTTGCGGGTCAAACTGATTAACTGGTTATAATACAATTCACCAGAAATTACACTGTATATAGGCTACTGTATACAGGAATTACAAAATATTATTTTTGAAATGTTATTTTGAGTTTGTAAAGTTTGGATTTGTTCCATCCCCATAGAGAATGTGAAGCTGACGTCACGCCAAGTTGAGTTCTGGGAAACTGCTTTGTTAATCCACCTTCCGCCATACTGCTACTGTTATGCTATTGAGTTTAGGGCAGTATTAACATTTTATGTTATGATTAAGAAAAAAGTCACCATTTTATTGGGCACGGAGTCCGAAATTGTCGTCCGGAAGTTTTGCATGTTAAAAAATAAGCACGACCTCATGTTGTGTCAATCACGTTTACACACTGCCTCCGAAACTTTCGTCCGTCATAAAAAAAAAAATCGGATCAGGTTCAGTTTTCTGCGTTTTTGCACCTGTAACAAGATTTTTTTTAGGAAAGGATGACGAATATGAAAAAATGCATACCAAATTTCGGACTAGGTGTGCAAAGACCTTTACTCAGATCAGATCTCTCAGATCGTTCTGAGAGTTAACTAGACAATGCAATATGTTTTTTCGCCTTTTCTATGTGTAACATAAAAAGTATTCTCGTAACTTCATAAAATTACAGTTGAACCCCTGATGTCACATGGACAGTTTTACAATGTTCATGCTATGTTTCTGGACCAGGGAACAATGCAGTTCTGTTGCTGTCTATGGAGGGTCTGATAGCGCTCGAATTTAATCAAAAATACCTTGATTTGTGCTCTGAAGATGAACAAATTTCTAACAGGTTTTTGTCAAAGGTTTTTTTTTTTTTTTTTTTTTACTATCACTTTAATTTCAGTATTTGTAGCAGTGGGTGTTCCCATAGTCTCGCGTAGCCAGACCTTCAGACTGACATACTTCATTGGTCAAGGCCCGCCCATGAGGCCGTTTGACGGCAAACAACCAATCACAGTTTGTTTCGTTCAGCTTCACGGGGCGTGATAATGTTGCCACAATAACAGTGTGTGAAACTCTCGACGTATTTCAAAGATACTATGCCACGAACTTTAAATATTTCACATACTTTTGAAACTCTAGCGTTTAGTTGATCCTGATAAGCGTCTGTCGTCACAGTTGTAAACACAACGGCTTTCTTCTTTCGTGAGGGGGTTTGGCGCTACGGCAACTTTGTTTCCAGGCGGAACGTTAAACACGACACACGTCTCCCGGAAACCGTTTATAATCTAACCAATCTGACGATGACTTCGCCCCCTATATCAGCCGGAACAGCCATATTAAGTGGTGTTTGAAACCACAGTGGATGTTCTCGAGTGCACTCATTCAATCCCACAATGCACCACAAAAACGAATGTACAACCGATGTACACTCAACGGCTATAGAGAATCCCCATAATGCACTGTGAGAGTCGCGCGCCGAGTAAATTCCCGCGTCTCGCCAGAAGATGGCGCCCGCAGCTGAATCATCCATTTTTTTTTTTTAGAAGCGCTCGTCCACGGCGTAATACAGCGTAATACAACATAGGTACAAATTAATTGTAAATTGACTATTAGGGTTTATACTAGGGGTTGAACAACTTCTGATCTTTTTTTAAAGTCGACTTTTATGTGATGAAAGTCAAGTCGAAGTCGACTAGCCGCTGATGACGTCATTAATGAACAAATAAGTCTGGAGCTGTGACAAACACCTTGTGCACAGCTATTAAATATGACACAGCGCTGCCCACATGACTATTGCACCTATAACCGCTTATTTTTATCAGTTCTTTAGTCTTTGGGTCGTTATATTTCTCACAGATTCCCGCTTGTTCTAAATCAGATACAGATAAGTAGTACAGTAAAGATTACATTCATATGAATGCATGCATTAGTGAGAGCGGTTGCGTGTGTGAATTAATTCTACCTGCAGCGTCTCTCTACTAGTAGTGAAGCTGTGGGATTTAGTTATTCAGAAATATTTGCTTGAACTTTTCAGTTTCTAAGCTATTTTACAGAGAAATCACAGAACAGTGTTGACAATACATTTATGCGCTGAATGATTCTGTGCATGCGATCTGCACGTGATGTATTGTACACGCTACTGTCTGTAGCCTGTGTGTACGTTACAGTGCAGCAGCGCATTAGATTAGAACGTGATTAACTTACCTGTACAATAAGCTGTTTAAAATGTGCATTCTGCCATTCAATTTCCAGCATCCAGTAATATAATCACACATGTCTTGTGGAGCGCATTCAGAGTATGAATTAGTTAGTAATTTTAACTGTTTGGAAACGGAGCGTAAATGTGGATTTATTATCCTAATGCGCCCTCTATAGGACCAGCGACTAGTCGACTTCAAGCTTAAAGCGTCATGGCAGAGCACTGAAGTCGACTAGTCGATTAGTCTGTGCAACCCCTAGTTTATAATCAAGCTTTGACAATAACCAGTCATATTGGTGGCATCAGGGCCCCCAAATAAAATTCTGCTTAGGGCCCCATAAAGGCTTGGTCCTGCCCTGTACCCTTGAAACCGATAACGGTGTCTGTCCTAACTAGTCTGTTCTTCATGACTGAAGTAGCGGCAGTGATCAGTGTAGCTCTCGCGATGCACTCTGCTGGTGAAAATAATCACTACACGAGTGTTCAGGAGCTAATGGTCGGATCTTTTTTGTAGTGTAAAAATGGGAATTGTTTTGGGAGAAAGGAAACCAAATACTGGTTATATACTCGAATGCATCTCTATGTAGATCTGTAGAGAGTTATCAAATGATTCTGGAAAGACATAAAATGATTTGAAATTATATTATACTATATTATCATATCAACTATATCAAATCAAATGTGACATTGTTTTTATTCCAACAACTTTTTATTAAACCAGGTATACAAAATTGTATAATTCTCACAACAAGGGTTAACCAAAATTAGGAATTATTAGGAAACAGAGAGCAAAGCAGAGAGCGGTCTAACGACGTCCGGTGACCTTACATTTCCATCAAAATAAAAGTTCTAGCTGAATCTGAAATATACATAATATATATTTTTTTTATAAAAAAACGCATAGTTTAAAGTAAATATTAAACATATATTTATTTAATTATCCGATATATTACAGTACTTCACAGTTAACTGCACTGTGAAATCCAAACGACAACAGTGTTGAAACCAAGACTTTTATTTTGAACAACTTCTGACGCTTGTCTGCGCAGTTTTCACAACAGTCAGTTTTCTAGGACCTTGAGCACATGAAAATAAAATAAAAACAGCACATGTGATTGTAGAAGTCAAGAACATTTACAGGACATGGCGAAACGGATAATGTGAGTGTTTTCGTGTTTGTTTATAATATGTAATTATGTAGATATGAGCCGATGTATTGTATAAAAATAGTGAAGATTACATTATTGTTAGTTTGTCCTTCCACTTACCTGTGCAGATATGTTAACGTTACTTACTTACAGTTGTAGTAATCCTTCAAAAAGTGCCACGGTGTTAGCATGTTTTGAGGTTGGTACCATAGTAACGTTAGTATCATATTTTGAATGTGGTATCGTTGTAATACTATGCTTACAAATACCATGCTTTTGGATGTGATACCAGGGCAATACCATGCTAATTATGACATAGTATGAGAGTAATGCCATCGTTCTCGTTTATTAGTACTAACGTTAATGCCCCTGCCAAAAACACAGCTAAAACCAGCCTTAGCTGGTTCGAGACGGTCAAGTTGATCTCCCAGCCTGGTCAAGCTGATGTTCAGCTGGTTTTAGCTGGTTAGACCAGTCTGAACAGAAACCAGCTCAAAAACCAGCGTGCTTAAACCAGCTATGACTAGACTGAAAGATCAGCTAAAACCAGCCAACCAGCTTAGGCTGGTTTCAGCTGTTTTTCAGCAAGGGATGGTTATGCTACACTTATTTGGAACACAGCTTTTAATACTATAGTAAATACACTTGATAGTAAAGTGTTATTCTTTGAAGCTCATGAGTATCATGTAAAAAATATTGGTATATGAATATGGCAATCATTTAGTTTTATAGTAAATAAATATGCAAAACTGTACCATGGTTCTTCCACAATTTTGTAAGTGATTGAAACATTGAATTAGAACTAGCTGTAAATAATATAAAATAAATTATTATTATGTATTAAACTTTAAATTGCATGACTCCAAAAAACATATATTTTTTTTTTCTCTCTCTCTATGTTCGCTTAAGTTCTATGATAATATCTTGGACTATGAATAAATGGAATGGTAATTTCCTTTTATGTCATTTCCATATTTGTTCAGATATCCTTTATTCCAGCTTGGTAACCCACAGCTGAGAATATTCCGGCCCACCTTCAATCTGACCCTGGTCAGACCCGGTAAAGAACAGCCAGCTGATACAGTACAGTTTCGCATTCCTATGGAGTAAGTATTTAATGTCATTTACATCAGTAAAACCAATTGTGTTACTGTTAGGTTGAAAATGTACAATAAGGTAGTTGGATTGTTTTCCTCTAGGTGGCAGACAAATCCCACACATCTATTTCGTCTTGGCATTGTAAATTGCAGAGTGGCAATCTTATTGCGTATGATGATCACAAAGAATTAAATCATCTTAAGTGATGCTTAACTATAATTGCAGGCCGGTTAGATGCAACAGCATTTCGTAACAAAATCCGGGATGACGTTTCTGTGTGCGGTTGCATGGCCAATGATGCCTCGGAGCTCCCTTGCCTCTCTCAGATTTGTTTACAGCTCTTTCGCCTACTTAAAATCTGACATCTCGTTCCTTTATTGATGACGTTTGTAAAACGTCACTAAAAATACAGGCGTAATTATTGCATTGCTGTGGTGTAATATGAAACAAGCAGTCAGACTGTTAATAACGGGTCTAATCGGAGTCCACACAAGAAAAGAGGACAAAGTCTGCTTTGTTTTCTGGAGAACCTCAGGGCGTACATCTAAAGCGGTGACGGTGGAGCCTTGTTCCTCAGTTATTATTCCACCAGTATGTTTTCCAAACCGCACACGTTTGTAATTGGGCTATATGTTATCACTTGCGCATGTGCTCAAGTGAAGCTTTTTTTTTACCTGCTTTTACTCCTTTGTTTTTACAAACTGTTTTGTGCTCTTAAGTGTCTTAATTTGCACCAGGCATCCTTGTCACCTGAATCTAAACATTT
>CM049796.1:27397113-27491896 GCA_027422405.1 Ptychobarbus kaznakovi | reverse complement strand
TTATGAAGTTACTTTTATTATTAATTAAAGGTACAATTAATTTGCCCGCAACAATTCTGATTCAGAATTCTGATTTTGAATAATTACAGCAAATGACATGCTGCAAGGATTAGATTAGGCCGATTTACTCCTTCAATTAAAATGCCTTTAAAAACAGGTCATATTGGGCTATAGGCTACCTACAGTGAATTTTAGTCCTATAATTAAACATGCAGTCATCAATTAAAAATCAATAAATATTTTTTTTTTAATGATATATATCAATATAAAAATTAAATTATATATATATATATACAGGTGCTGGTCATATAATTAGAATATCATCAAAAAGTTTATTTATTTCACAAACCCATTCAAAAAGTGAAACTTGTATAATGTATACATTCATTCCACACAGACTGATATATTTCAAGTGTTTATTTCTTTTAATTTTGATGATTATAAGTGACAACTAATGAAAACCCCAAATTCAGTATCTCAGAAAATTAGAATATTATTAAGGACCAATACAAAAAAGGATTTTTAGAAATCTTGGCCAACTGAAAAGTATGAACATGAAAAGTATGAGCATGTACAGCACTCAATACTTAGTTGGGGCTCCTTTTGCCTGAATTACTGCAGCAATGCGGCGTGGCATGGAGTCGATCAGTCTGTGGCAACTGCTCAGGTGTTATGAGAGCCCAGGTTGCTCTGATAGTGGCCTTCAGCTCTTCTGCATTGTTGGGTCTGACATATCGCATCTTCCTCTTCACAATACCCCATAGATTTTTATGGGGTTAAGGTCAGGCGAAGTTTGCTGGCCAATTAAGAACAGGGATACCATGGTCCTTAAACCAGGTACTGGTAGCTTTGGCACTGTGTGCAGGTGCCAAGTCCTGTTGGAAAATGAAATCTGCAATCCATAAAGTTGGTCAGCAGCAGGAAGCATGAAGTGCTCTAAAACTTCCTGGTATACGGGCTGTGTTGACCTTGGACCTCAGAAAACACAGTGGACCAACACCAGCAGATGACATGGCACCCCAAAACCATCACTGACTGTGGAAACTTTACACTGGACCTCAAGCAACGTGGATTCTGTGCCTCTCCTCTCTTCCTCCAGACTCTGGGACCCTGATTTCCAAAGGAAATGCAAAATTTACTTTCATCAGAGAACATAACTTTGGACCACTCAGCAGCAGTCCAGTCCTTTTTGTCTTTAGCCAGGCGAGACCGTTCTGACGCTGTCTGTTGTTCAAGAGTGGCTTGACACAAGGAATGCGACAGCTGAAACCCATGTCTTGCATACGTCTGTGCGTAGTGGTTCTTGAAGCACTGACTCCAGCTGCAGTCCACTCTTTGTGAATCTCCCCCACATTTTGAATGGGTTTTGTTTCACAATCCTGTCCAGGGTGCGGTTATCCCTATTGCTTGTACACTTTTTTTCTACCACATCTTTTCCTTCCCTTCGCCTCTCTATTAATGTGCTTGGACACAGAGCTCTGTGAACAGCCAGCCTCTTTTGCAATGACCTTTTGTGTCTTGCCCTCCTTGTGCAAGGTGTCAATGGTCGTCTTTTGGACAACTTTCAAGTCAGCAGTCTTCCCCATGATTGTGTAGCCTACAGAACTAGATGAGAGACCATTTAAAGGCCTTTGCAGGTGTTTTGAGTTAATTAGCTGATTAGAGTGTGGCACCAAGTGTCTTCAATATTGAAACCTTTTCACAATATTCAAATTTTCTGAGATACTGATTTGGGGGTTTTTCATTAGTTGTCACTTATAATCATCACAAATTAAAATAATAAACACTTGAAATATATCAGTCTGTGTGGAATGAATGTATACATTATACAAGTTTCACTTTTTGAATGGAATTAGTGAAATAAAATCAACTTTTTGATGATATTCTAATTATATGACCAGCACCTGTGTGTGTGGGTGTATTAGTGCATGCCGCGGGTCGTTCATAATCCGCGGAGCGCGCGGTTGGGGCGGGTAAAGAATTTGACTTTATTTGCGGGCGGGCGGTTGGGGCGGGACATAAAAAACAAACATGTAAGTTGTGTTTGCAATTCACTATAGCCTTCTATTAAATATTTGGGAATATGCTATTTTCATACTTTTATTAGGTTCTTTGATAATAATTGATCTAGATATAGAGCAGAGCAGAGAGAGGTGACACTGCGCCGGGAAGAGAGTCCTTCAATCGACCGGGGCAGTACTGGAGGGAGACATCTTTCAACTGAACGATGGCTAGGTTTATCCAAAAAAAAGTCGCTTGGTTTTCAGTATGTACCTGTTGTGGGGAAAAAAAGCCGCCAAAGGTCTGAAAAAAAGTTGCCTAATATTGTGCCCTAAGTGCGCTCTTGTGTGTGAGGATGCAGGGAGCTGATGGCAGCAGGCGTGTGTGGATTGGATATTTGTTGCAGCCCGCCATCCAGTAAAGAGAGAGTGCTTGTCTGTGGGAGTGTGGACCGTTCTTGAGCACACAGAACGGTAGCAGTGCGAAAGGTCGGGCGAGGGGAGATTTTCCTCTAGTTAATCGATCGTGCCCAGGTAAAGTCTATGTGTGGAAAACACTGTCTATTTAATGGCCGCGGTGGTGTGGGCGGGGCAGGGGTTGTAAAAATAGATACAGTGGTGCGGGGCGGGATGGGGCGGGCCAAATCATTTCATAAAGGCGGGGACTCGCGGGTTGGAAAAAAACCTGAGCCCGCGCATCATAGTGTGTATATTTTATATACACAGTACAGTGCTCAGCGTAAATGAGTACACCCCCTTTGAAAAGTACAATTTTAAACAATATCTCAATGAACACAAAAACCATTTCCAAAATGTTGCCAAGACTAAGTTTAATATAACATCTTTTAACTTATAACATGAAAGTAAGGTTTATAATATAACTTAGATTACACATTTTTTCAGTTTTACTCAAATTAGGGTGATGCAAAAAAATGAGTACACCCACAACAAAAAATACTAAATCTAGTACTTTGTAAGGCCTCATGATTTTTATGACAGCACAAGTCTTCTAGGCATGGAATGAACAAGTTGGCGCATTTTGCCAGATCTATCTTTTTCCATTCTTCAAGAATGACCTCTTTTAGATATTGGATGCTGGATGGAGAGTGATGCTCAACTTGTCTCTTCAGAATTCCCCATAGGTGTTCGATTGGGTTCAGATTCAGGAGGACATTACTTGGCACTGAATCACTTTCACCCTGTTCTTCTCAGAAATCCAACAGTGGCCTTAGATGTTGTTTAGGATCATTGTCTGTTGGAAAAGTGCATCACGACCAAGGGCACGGAGTGCTGGTAGGATCTTCTCTTTCAGTTATAGACCAGTACATTTGTGGAATTTATGATGCCATAAATGAAATGCAGCTCCCCGACACCAGCAGCACTCATGCAGCCCCACATAAGGACACTGCCACCACCATGTTTCACTGTAGGCACCATGCTTTGTCTTTGTATTCCTCACCTTTGCGACGCCATCAGTTCCAAAAACATTTATCTTGTCTCATCACTCCAGAGTATAGAAGTCCCAGTAGTCTTCATCTTTGTCAGTGGCTTTTTTGTGCCTGGGCTTTAGGAGAGGCTTCTTTCGTGGACGGCACCCATGCATGCCATTCCTCTGCAGTGTATGCCGTATTGTGTCACGGGAAAAAAGTCACCCAGTTTGGCTTTCTACTTCTTTAGATAACTGCAGTGAACTTGCATGTTCGATTTTCTTCAACCCTTCTCTCAGAAGATGCTCTGACGAGGTGTTAACTTCCGTGGACGACCTGGACGTCTCTGTGATGAGATGGTTGCAGTTCCATCTTTTTTAAATGTTTGTACCCACTTTTGCTACAGTATTCTGACTGATAAGTGATAGCTTTGCTGATCTTCTTGTAGCCTTCACCTTTATTGTGTAAGAAATTATTTTCTTTTCAGGTCTTGTGACATTTCTCTTCCATGTGGTGACAGCATAACATGGGAAGGGTTTTCTTTAAGCAACATCCTTTTTATAGTCAAATGTCTGCTGAACACTGTGTAATGAATAATTAGACTCACCTGTGTTGAATTCTTGTTAAATTAGACATTTATTGTCTAAAATTTAGCTTTGCTCCAGAGACTTCTTTCAGTGGGTTGTACTCATTTTAGGTGTCACCATAATTTGAGTAAAAACTGAAAATTTGTTCTCTAAGTTATATTATTAACCTTAATTTCATGTTATAAGTTAAAATGTTGTTAATAATTTATATAACATTACAGATTTTATATAAACTTAGTCTTGTCAAAATGTTGGAAAATGTTTTTGTGTTCATTGAGATATTTTTAAAATGTTATTTTCAAAGGGGGTGTACTCATTTCGCTGGAACTGTATGTGTGTATATATATAGATTATATATATATATATTCTAGAGGTGTGCTCATATGAATTCGATATCATCAAAAAGTTGATTCACAAATTCCATTCAAAAGTGAAACTTGTATAATGTATACATTCATTCCACACAGACTGATAAATTTTCAAGTGTTTATTTCTTTAATTTTGTTGATTATAAGTGACAACTAATGAAACCCAAATTCAGTATCTCAGAAATTAGAATATTGTGAAAAGGTTCAATATTGAAATGACACCTGGTGCCACATCTAATCAGCTAATTAACTAAAAACCCTGCAAAGGCCTTTTAAATGGTCTCTCAGCCTAGTTTGTAGGTACACAATCTTGGGCAAGAATGCTGACTTGACAGTTGTCCAAAAGACGACATTGACACCTGCACAAGGAGGGCAAAGAACCCCCGAAGGTCATTTGCAAAGAGTGGCTGTTCACCGAGTCTGTGTCCAAGGCACTTTAATAGAGGCGGCGAAGGGAGGAGAAACGAATGGGTAGACAAAATGTGGTTGAGGAAGATGCGATATGCCAGACCAACAATGCAGAAGAGCTGAAGGGACACTATCAGATGGCAACCTGGGCTCTCATAACACCTGAGCAGTCCACAGGACTGATCGACTCCATGCCACGCCGGCATTGCTGCAGTAATTCAGGCAAAAGGAGCCCCTACCTAAGTATTGAATGAGTGCTGTAGCTTGCTCAACCTCCCTTTCTTTTACCACCTTCTCACTACTTTCCAGTGGCCAAGATTTCAAAAAATCCTTTCTTTGTATTGGTCTTAAAAATTTGTTCCAAATTTTCAGAGATACAGAATTTGGGGTTTACTCATTTTTGTCAACTTATAAAACAAAAATTTTGTTCTAAGTAAAAATTAATAAACACTTGAAATATATTTCAGTGTTGTGTAAAATAGTTTGTCAACATTGGAAAAGTTTCACTTTTTGATGGAATTTGGTGAAATAGTAATCAAGCTTTTGATGCTATTCTATTTATATGACCAGTATGTATATAAACATTTACAAACTTTTTTTTATATAAAATCAATTAATTGTAGATGCTTTTGATTTATTAAAATTTAATGGAACCATTAAAATGGAATCCAGAAAATAATGGAAAAAAGAATTTGGTAAAGATAAAACTGTAAAACTCAATTAATTATACAGGCTTTTTGATTAATACAATTTAATTTAACCATTTAAAACAGAGTATAGAAAAATGGAAAAAAAAAATAATTTGGAAATAAAACGGATTTCATAGAGCTCTATAATTATTATAATTGTTTTTGGTGGTAATAAAAATAGATGTAAGCGAACAACAGCTTTTATAATGACTTAAACTACATATATAATAACAATGATGCAATAATAATTAGTTCAAATAAAGTATCAAAAGCAAGAAATCATATGGATTTATCGAACAAAACTGTAAAAATATAATGCATAATAAACAAGAGGGCTAATGTACATGACGCATTACAACAAAGGCCTACAGGCGGCGCCAGCGGTCTGATGATTATATTTACACATTAATGCGCGATCTAATCCTTGTTTAATATTGACCAAGCAACATTTAATTCAAATGTCCACTAAATCTTTAATATTTGGCCATTTCTTTAGGACATAAATGCTATAGCCAATGTAATTAAATGAATATGTGGACATCAAAATGTTTAAACTCAGAGTGAGGGTTTGAGCTTTTATTTTGAAATCGCGATGTATTCTCCTGTGTTTGACCATGTTTAGACCCTCAAAAATGCGATTTATTTTGGAGAAGAAGAAACTGAGTAATTCCAATAGGGTCCTCGCACCACCGGTGCTCGAGCTCTAATAATGCAAACTGATGGCTTCAGTGGTTACTGTTAAAAATTAGTTTCCCTATGGAGAAAATGGATAGCATTTTTACTTCCAGAACCAGAGTATTGTGCTATATAGACTGCAAGCTTGCATTCAGATCTGCCTCCATCCAACCAACAACCAATGGATAGAAAATTTCTATGCAAATGTATGTCAAAATACAGAAGTTGCTAATTCAGTTTCAATGCAACTTTAAGTCACTATCAACTGTTTGTACATTTAAAGACTTTTCAAAATTAAAAGAAGTCATTTTACATGACATTGCACATAGATTTATCAGGCACAATCGGTTTTGAGCTTTTTCTTTTCAGTGAACTGGTTTATCTGGTTGGCAAACCGGACCAACAGTTCATTCGCAAATCTAAGTTCTGAACTCAGTGACTCAATGATCTGTTTGCAGTTCTCATGTTAACAGCTCACTGTGGTGAAGATTATCAGTGAATATAATTTAGGTCTGTTCTTCACAAAAATATAAAGAAATGTTGTTGTCGAATTTAGTACTTAAGTTGTATCGACTACTTGTATTGGTGTTTTTATCAATTTTATTTTATTGTGTTTATCTGAGCTTAACAGCTGTGGCCATTTTGAGCTGTATGGAAAAATTACATAGTTATTTTTTGTTTTAATCTAGTTTTCCATATACAAAAAAGGTCATATGGGTTTGGAACAACATAAGGGTGACTAAATGACATAATTAAAAAAATTGAACTATTCTTTTAAAGCATAAAGGTTATGTCAATATAACAAAAATACAAAGCCCTAAGGGTAAGTAAATAATGCTGGGGTTATTACAGGCTTTACCGTCTGGTTAACGCAGAGGGAACCACTTTTACGAGCTGCCAGTTGGGTTTACGCCACTGGGATTTTTCCGTGCGGTTTCCACACCAACGCTGGAGAGGGCCAATAAGCAACATGGCCATTTTTACAGCCACAACTTAAAGGCAGAAAAAAATGCGGAACACCCATTAGGTGAAATAGACCACGTCAGAGAAGGTATTCCGCTCTGCGTCATGGGCTCCACTCCACTGACTGTTTAAAGGATGTGGAAAAAGGGGGTGCGAGTGGAACCCCCGGCTCAAGGCGTCTATTCTTTTTCCTACTGAGTATTTTGGAAGGGGTTTCTATAACTACCCCTCAGGCCTGGGATTTGTAACATAATAGGAGCCAGCCAACACAACCTCAAAAGAGAGCTTGATTGAATATTTATTTATACTATGTAATGCTGGGTGGGAGTACGGGAATGGAAACCGGGTTCGCACACATGAACAAAAGCGCTTCTCACCTGTTTTGTGGGTTGACCATTCATTTGACCCTAAATGGAGGGAGTGTTTGTGTGTTTAGTGTTTCCTTTTACTAGTAAAGGAAGACTGCCAATCCAGTTTAAAGGGGTCATATGACATTGCTAAAAAAACATAATTTTGTGTATTTGGTGTAATGCAATGTTTGTGCAGTTTAAGGTTAAAAAAACACATTGTTTTCCACATACTGTACATTATTGTTTCTCCCTCTATGCTCCGAAATACCAATATTTATGGAAAAATAGCCATACAGCCTCAAATGAATACTGAGCTTTAAAAAGACAACGGTTTAATTTAAATGAGCACAGATGAGAAGGCGAAGCGAGTGAAGGAGAATGCTAGTGCTGATTCTGAATGAAGCACATTCGTCACTAGAGGGCGCTGCCGTTACCCCAGTAACCCTGTAAACAAAGTAACTGCGCTACTTTCGTAATAGTCTCAGCCTCAGACGTCATGCCCACGGACCGTTGGCTAAACGTCTTATACATATGGTACACTTTTCTGGAAACACTTCAGTAGTGTCGAAGTCATCGTCGGATTGGTTGAATTATACAGGATTTCCGGGAGACGTGTGTGTTGCATTCTTTAATGTTCCGCCTGGAAACAAAGATGCCGTGGCGTAACTCCCTCGCGAAAGAAAAGTCCGCCCTTCAACTATCTCTGATTGGTTTAAACGATATAAGCCTAACGGGAGTGTCTTTTGTTGAACCCATAGAGTTTCTGAGGGCGATACTTTTTTTTCTTTTCTCATGCTGGACGCACTCCCTGGGATTTTTTGTTATTCGCACCCCCGAAGAAATTATGTTGCAACGTGCGACCCAATTGGTCGCACTCTACTAGCTGCATTGTGTTACCACGAAATACAACGGATGTCCTTTTGAACCACATAGAGTTTCTGAATACTTTTTTTCTTTTCTCGAATTGCTGGACGCACTGCGCCCTATTTTGTTCAAGTGAGAAATAGAGTGCTGAAATTGCACTCTAAGCCCTGCTTGTGTGCTGTGAGGCTTTCAGAGTAGAATGTGATTCCAAAAGGATGTGAAATATTTAAAGTTTGAGCCATGGGATCTTTAAAATACATCCGAGAGTTTCACACATCGGTCTGTTATTGTGGGGACATTTCCATGCCCCGAAACGTGACGCTGAACGAAACGAACTGTGATTGGTTGTTTGACATGTCGGGCCTTGACCAATGAATGCAGCCATATATTCCAGACCTTCAGCTGTCAGTCTGAAGGTCTGGCTATGTGAGACTACTTTCCTAACGGTGTAAATAATGTTTCAGTCATTTAGATATTTATATTCGCTTTAGTATTCACAATAGCACCAAATAATTAATACTTAAAGACTTAATGAGCTATTTATTTTCCAACTTAATGAGCTATTTTTTTTCAACCATTTCTTTTCTAACTTAAAACATGGCCTATCCACTGATCTATAATAGAGAACAGTTGGCATATCTATATATTGACTGATTCGTTATTATTGTTCAGCAACACTTAACAGGTTCCATTAGATAACATGAAAAATCTATGACTGCATTTATTAATAATTTTCGTGTTAATTTCAACTTTTAATAATACATTATAAAATCAAAAGTTGTGTCTGCTAATATTGTTCAATGGAGCAAACATTAATATGTATTTGTATTAATCAACATTAACAAAGAATATTAACTTCTGCTACAATTAGCTATTGCACATTGTTGGTTAATGTTAACCTGCTTTAACTAATGTTAACAAATGGGACCTTATTGTAAAGAGTTACCTATTGTTCTTTCGTTAATTTGAACAATATTTTGCCCTCTAATCTTGAAACACTCGTTTAGCATATAGCATTAACACTGAATTTGCATGCCCTGCTGTAGATTTTGACCGGTTGATGAAAAACAAGCTTGTGTCGATTCTACACATTTAAACAGTTCAGATAAGGTATCTATAATTATTTATGGAGCAGATGACATGCATATAATCATTTATTAATCAATTATCATTTTGACTTAACCCTTTTCTTTATTTTAAGGCTGAAATATGAGGTGAACCTTTTTATGAATCTTTTTCAAAGCTTTATTTTAACATTTATATTAGATATTTGAGCATGCTATTAATCTGTTGTCAGTCAAGTTGTCATTTAAAATCCGAACATCATTGGTAATGTTATTGTTTTTTTTTTATTGATTATTTTAAATATAAAACTTGGTGAATTGATTTGTGTCGGTACTTTTTGAACATCTCCAGCACATTTTAACAATACGTGATAATACTGATAACCATGATAATTTTGGTCACTATAATCATGAAAATGTTCATACCGTTACATCCCTAGTGCAATTACATCATGGCCAGCTTGGAAAAGGTTAACATGCATTCCACAGTTAACATGACTGAAGACATGGGCTTCTTAATAGATAAACCCAACCCCCTGTTACCCTAAAAGGCATATCGGGTATCTAAGCTATTCTGCAGAACATAATCTTCTTTGAAGGTGTAATTCTCTCAATGTAAATATACCCAGCTGCGACACAGTTGGAGAGGTTATTTTTATATCACCTGAGGTCTTACAAGTCAGCATGAATAAGATATTACTGGTTGATTTATTAATTGTTAAACACATTGATAGTATTTGCTTTGTTGCAGTGTGCTTTATTTTTTAGTCAAGTAAAAACAAGTCGTTTTCATTAACTGTATGTGTGCAATTTGTGCCTCCTCTTGTGCAACCAAACGTAATTTGAAAAATGTGTACTAAAAACTATTTCTAAATAAAATTCAAAATAAGTGTTGTATTATGATATTGAGAATGAGCAGTTGTAAATTAATAATAATTATCATAATATTTGAACTAAATATTCATCACATCCTTTTTTTATTTGTTTTATTAAGGTACAAACAAGAAACGAAACCACTTAAACCAGCGAGTGAAGAGGCCAGATTACAAAGTGGCATACATTCAACTGGTGAGTGTTATTCTGTTGGGGGCTGGATTTAAAAGGGCCTGACATGCATTGGTAAAGTCCCTGTTTGTACCTGTGGTCTCTTCTGTCATCTTGATTTTCTTCATCATTAGCACAGGACCATTTAAAGTCCCTTTTTTAAGACTTTATTGATTATGGGTGCTTGGGTCAGATGGATTGTTTTAGTTGAAGCTATTAAACAAGACAAGACCCCTTGAGAAATGGGATGCTTGGGCATTTAAGCCCTGCATTTTTGTTTCTTCTTTGTTTTGAGGGCACATGGCAGCTTATGTTCCCTTAAAAAACCCAAGACACAGGTACTCACACAGGCACTCTTTGATGTGAAACCCTCACCTTATTGTGTTCGACTCCCTGAGTCCCATTGCTGCTTGTTTAGTTTCTGTCTCTCCCACATATTCGCCCCTGCCCTCCTGAGAAAGGCGGCAGTTTGGGTTCTGGCTTTGGCCAAGAAGGCAAGAGGTCGTCTTTGGTTACATGCCAGACTTTGTGCAGGAATTATAGTTCAAAGTTCTCAGAGAGCTATGGTTATTATCATGGGCGGATGGGAGAGTTGTTTCTTGGGGCACCAGAACGTTAGCATTGGTCGCGATCCAGTGGCGAACCGTACTGCTGGGTTCACACCTGCTTTTGGGCAGAGCCCTGCGCTGTTGATACCGACCGTGTTTGAAGTATGCCGGCATGAAAATAGCTTAATCTGATCTCCTTTGATTAATTTGGGAAAGCTGCTTTTTGTTTCTTTACAGTTTTCAAGAAAAGCATTGAATTGTTTGCTCTTTTTTTCAGCCATCAATCAAGGCAGGGATAAATAATTAAACTTGTCAAAACAGATCAGCTTGTAATGGGATACACAAGCAAAACACAAATTAATATTTAAAGGTGAACATCCTCTTGACAATAATTGAATGACTTCCTGTGTGGCTTTGCGCTGTCAATTTAACCTTCTCATAAACCCAGTTAGGGACTTGGATTCAGAGAATTACTGCATCCTGTTTCTAACATTTGTCGTCTTTCAAATATAGTGCCATATTTGCTTAAATATTTCTGGAGAGAACTACTTCCTTGTTGTCCAATCTTTCAGAAAGTCATGCTTATTTATGTGTAAATAACATGCAAGCAAAAAAATCTCAGACCTCGGCGAAAAACACTGATACGAAACCAAATTTCCGGCCCCTTCTTCTCCTCCAGCAGGTCTGCAAAAAAACACTGCCCAAGAAAAGCCCTCCTTTCTTTTCAGTGGTGGGTAAAAACAAGATTGTTCCTAATTGACACCACATGTGGGGGAGTGTTCTGTGGTTGGATACCCTCAACGGTTCCCCCCCGCCAGCCCTTCCCCCCAACACACTACATCAGCTAATTTTCCAGAGGCAATACGGTGAGGAACGCTCTCTACAACCCACCCACCCCCTTCTCCGAACCCCCCAGATTTTACAAACTCCAGGCTCGTTGAAAAAGCCGTGTGTTAGTACGGTTCCTTGACAGCCACTCTCTCATCAGACCTCCCTACGGTGGGGAGGAGTGCGGGAGGAGAGAGAGTTCATCGAGGAGGAGGAGGGGGTTGCGGATGGAGTCGACACATGAAGCGAGGTGAGCGAGGGCACCATGGAGCCGTGCCAAAACAGGGAGGTCCAGACAGGGGTCAAGGAAATCTTAAGCAACATAAAATCTTGAGACAATATCAAGGCTTTACGTACAACCGCTTTGCAAGTAATGCTCTAGTTAAATGAAATGATATCCTGTGCTTCCCTTTGCAAGGCCGTGACCTGTTCGGTCCTGGTATAAAGGTTCTGTTTGTTGATGTTGTGTCTGTAGTTTCCCAGGCTGGCTGGCGTAATGCACATTGCACATGTTATTGTATAGACGCTCCCTATCAGAATCACTTACCCCTACACTGAATTTCACTGATCTGTAATGTTGCATAATTGGCATATTGCTTAACTATATACCTCATTGAAACACTGCCCCACAAAGCCAAGATTTTGCAGGAACACTCCAGCTTGCCCGCTTGTCCACAACAACTGTTTATATTCCCCCCCCCCCCCCTCTCTTTTGCACAAGGGTCTTGTTGCAAGCATCAGTATTTGCCAAGACAAGGCAACTGTTGTTGGTATTAATGGATGTTTGTTGTTGTTTGAGAGCTTGTTGCGGAGTCGTTGTTTTTTGGGGCCGTGTTTCGGTCTGGATCAGCTGGTAGCCAGGCTACCTTTCAGATCGGATCGCAATGTTCCACCTGAACTTGTGAGCACACTGCTCAATTACCACTCAACAAAACCGAGTGAAACTCAACCATGCAAAGGCATACTATTATTTTTCTATTCAAATGGGTTCCTTCCTGTTACACAAATCCCCCCCCCCCCCACTGATTGGCATGCACAAATTTACACCCTTTCAATTTTTGCTGTTTTAAGTTGATGGCTCGTGAAAGTTCACATTGTGATCTTATCAACACTAGATGGCAACGTTTGGCTTCAATGGTGCTGAATGGATGTAGGGCCCTACAGCATTGCTGTCATGTATTCCTTGCAGTTCAGAGTACTGTTAAGCCCCAGTAATGAAAGAAGAAAACTGACATGTCTGAGTAATTCACGTGTTGCATGCCTTCAAACACGTTTTGAAATATTGATTTCACAAAGCAATGAGAGAGTTACGTTTAGAATTGTAAAATAGAAAAGGTATGCGGTAAGTTTTGATTATATTTTAGTAAAAAATTAGAATTTAGTTTTTCAGCCAATTTGACAGCCCTAGTACAAGTTACATTTGTCATTCAATAAAAAGCAACTAGTTAGGTTTGTTATTATAGAAAAGAGACAGTGCACATTTAAAAAAATGTACATAAAAAGTAGGAGTTATATATACAATACAATGCAATACAAATTAAGCTCAGATTTATTTGTCACATACAGTGAAATGTGTTCTCTGCATTTAACCCATCCAAGTGGAGCAGTGGGTTATATATATGTGTCATTGTAGATTAAAAAAGATGCAAGATCATTTTGTCATTGTAGAATTAAGAGATTTTTGTCTGCATTTTTTTTAGTGGTGGACTAGGTATAAAACAATTTTTAATTTCAAATGTACAGTATTTCATCCACCACAAGGACTTTCGTAAGGCTGTGTTCGGATGAAAGAAGCACATCATGAATAATGGAAAGGCCAGCGGGATCTCTGGCATCCTGTTTGAAGCAAACACACACACACACTCAGCTCCCTAGTGTACGTCCACTACGAGACAGCCTCTGTGAGTGCCAGCAGACGCGAGCAAAGGAGATGATATTGAAGCCCTGCCTCCACATCCACTCCACGTCCTTTATGAGCTGTGTATTTCTTGCATTTCCCTCAAGTCACTCTCATTTAGTATTACTACACACACTCATTGTCATGAAACACCATTCTTTTTCCATCCCATTACTGTTTTATCAGTCTCTTTATGTCCAGGCACCACCCAGCTTTATTTCGGTATCATTTTCAAAATAAATTACTCAGAATATAGCAATGCTTTTCCTGTTATGGTACCACCTCCTCAATTTTCCTGCTTCTGCCTCTGTCTCTCACTATTTGTTGCCCCCTCTCTTTTCTTTTGTGTGTTTTGTATACCGTAGATTTAGGGAGAGGTTCAGGACCCTACATGCGAAAGTAGGGGGTACCTTTGATTGCTGTTGACAGGGTCCAATATCCTAGGGAACCAAAAAATAGCCAGGACTTGGGCAAGTCTGAACAAGTCGACCGGTCACAACTGTCATCACTGCAAACATGGAACGAGTGACTCATTGGTTTAAAATGACATGAAGGCTGATACTGCTCTGAATGGAGACTTTGCCACCCTTTAGACTGACCGCTTGGCTTGACCGTAATGATTTAACGAGCCAAACTGTGTGCCAGCCGATTGTCTACGCCCGTGTTCGAGAAAAAGTTCCCCGGTTGCAGTGGAAACCTGCTTCTGTTTTACAGTAATGGGTACAAAAACATCTGGCTTATGGCTGTCCTCATTGAGGAAATATAATGTTTTGTTAATTTTTTACCTCCACACACTTTTCTCTGGCGTTGAGGATTCATTCGAGTGGTTTTGGGAACAAAGGCTCTGGACCCCCACACAAGTTTGACAAGGCAGCTGTGTCTTGGCATGGGGAACGCATTGCATGAATCATGTTCTCTATTGCTGTGGCCATTCCGGTTTTGACAGCTGGGCCACTATATACCCATGCCCGAAGGAAGTGTTTATGCACAAATGCTGGGAGGCACTCAAGGC
The DNA here is from genome assembly GCA_027422405.1 of Ptychobarbus kaznakovi. NCBI lineage: Eukaryota > Metazoa > Chordata > Actinopteri > Cypriniformes > Cyprinidae > Ptychobarbus > Ptychobarbus kaznakovi. Next base: position 27,477,172 of record CM049796.1, on the reverse strand, counting down.
GTCAGAGCGAAGCAGACTGGCACGGGCCCAGATAGGCCTCAGATGGGCCAAATTTTTGGTTCTCTCAGAATTGCTTTACATTAGTACTATTGGTCTGTGCTGTTTTTCACAGAGGGTGCAACAAATTCAGACACAGAGACTGACCAGTGCTTTTGGTGTAATAAACTTGCCTCATTTGTTCCATTCCATACCTGTTGTAGTAGTCAACTTTTTTGTGCACTTATTGTTACATTTATGAATTTGTCTGATGGTTTTATTCAGACAGTGACTTGCATTCAAAGTAAAAAAAAAATGCTTCATGGGTTCCCTGGGAATCAAACCAATGATTTTTATTGTTTCTTGAGATCAAATATGAAATGCTACAATAGTCCCATTGTCTATATTGTTTTTACACATTTTGGATTGTAAATAGGCTGCATTCCACTTAAACACAATAATACTTTTATATAAACAAACCCATCCACATAGCATTTTGTTGATCACTGTGGTTTAATGGACACCAAATTTGCGAGTTTATTGAGATGGAGTACAGGTCATGCACTCATTGAGAACAGAATCCTCCCTTGTGGTCAAGTCTGGGAGTTTTCCATTTGTTTGTCCCAACCTGGGTCCTCGCTACTGTGACCAGCCTTGGAATTCCTGTCTAGCCATAGAGCTGCCCTGACTTACCACTTTGATTTGCAAGAACCATTAAAGCTACTAATCATCTCTTTATCAGGAGCCTGTACCCACAATTCCACCATCGTTGTGACTTTTGGCTCAATTCAATATATTTTTTTGGTATAGTGTGTGTCAAGACCAAGAGATATGAGGTGTCTCAGGGCAGCCAAATATCTGTGGTTAGTGAGTATCAGTTGTCAGTTAAGACTGTGGACTCAGAGGAAGTAGCAGTGTGGCCCACCCAGTGAGACTGGTAGAGGGAGCTGTTTACAAGCAGTTCCCTGCATTTCCTGCTCTCATGTCTGGTAATGAACTTGTTAATAGACTTCCAACATTACGCAAACATGCCCTCATCATTGAAAGTCCTGAAAATGTTGTCACATACAAAGAAAGTCTCAGATTTATACATTTTGTTTGGCTTTAACTCCTTGGTGCAAAATAAATCAAAATTGTCATAGTTCCATTCTTGCAGCAGTGATTGGCCAATAGAGATAAGCATGAGAAGAAAAAAAGAATGTCTCTGAGGAGATATCGGCAAACACCCAGGTCTTGATCCCTCTCCCACTGGAGGGTTTTGCTAGTTAACTTGCTAGTACATTAAATAGTACAACATTTTAATCCATACACCCAAACCAATTGATTCTGTTTTCTTCTGGTACTTGCAGTTGTTGTTTTTTTCTGAAGATAACGTGTTAATTATCTGTTCCCCTCATATATGGGAATATAAAGAGGATCAGACACATTTAAATTTGAGCTTCTGCTTCTGTCTAATAGTTTAGCCATCATCATAGAGCAAACAGTGGAGATAAGGCAGCGACTAAAGGGGAGAGAGGGTGGTGCTTTATGTACGGAAACCCCATCTACATCTAATCCTTTCAGACTGGCCCAAGTCATGCCAGCTGTTCCCGTTTGACTGATCGTGGAAGTGATTGTGGGATGTGAGTCACGAGTTCACCAAGAGTGCTAGTGTTAGGGCGGTTACTGATTTGGGGTGACTGCAGACTCTATTCATTGAAGCTAACTCTAAGAATCTTTAAAGGTGTGCTAATAAATGCAATATAAATCAGACTAAAGTTGAAGTCTGCAATTTCTGAAACTAGCATCACCAAACAGAATTGCCAAAATAAGGACTGTTTCCTGAACATTCCCCCTTTTTTAATAAATATTTATTTTTTTTTTTCAATTCTGAGTGGTCCTTGCCATAAAAAAAAATCTACCACAATGCTGGCTGGCAAACTATGACAACCTTCCATTTCTTAATAGGTGACCCGAGTGGTTCCTAATGTCAGGATGATTGTTCGGATATTGCTTGATAGTTGCTATGGTGTTCTGAATAATTGATAGTTACATTATTTGGTGGTTGCTTATGGGCCCAAGCCCACCCCCAAGTTTATATACGATGGTTGCTAGATATGACGCAAGTTCCTCCTGTAACATAAGTCTTGAGACCAACAAGATATTTGGTACTTGACAAGATACTTGACACATCTGTCTTCAAAAACCATTATGGAAAAATGTATTAAACGAAACATTAACTCCTAATATAATTAGAAACTTCTCTTGCTCACAAGAGCTCGTCTATCCTTGAATGCACGTCTATCCCTGATGTAAAGCCACTGAATGTACAGTTTATGGTGTAAGTTCAGGGCCTGAATTATAGAGGGGTGGAGGAAGGGGAGAGTCGGTTAGTCTAACAGGGACAGATGTTGGGTTGAACCCAACAACAAAATTTTTGTTCCATACTTTAGTCTTCCTTTTTTGATAATTTTACGCACAGGGGTGAGGGGGACATGTAAAATGAGACATGTCAGTGCGTAATTGATGCATCAAGCACTTTCTGGATAATGTATTACATGCTATTCCTAACGACTACTTTTATTACATAATAAACATGAATGAAGAGTGCTGCGTTTACATTTGAAATAGTAATATTAATACGGTTCTGTTAAATCAAACTGCAGAAGTGTTTTCCATAGCCTGAGACAAGAGTTTGTACACATTATGTATAAACATTAGCGCTAGCCAACAATAAGGCACTTGTTTAAGGTACATTAATGTTTCGGTGGACAGTCATGTCGTGACTTATTTTTGTTAATCAGCCGCCTCTCTGTCAGGGCTTCCAAACTTTTCAACTCCACTCTTGGATTGTAATGCGAACGGGTCCCCCTGCCGGTCTTTAGTCAGTGTTTTTTTTGGGGTTTTTTTCAAGGAGAGTTTACTACAGGTGAAGGAACAGACATTTGTTGGCATCCATTTTAGTAATCTGTTACTAAGGTCCTGATTTTAATAGGTTTGGTTATTGTATTTTCATTTGGCTGGACTCTGTGTTTATAGTGTGGGGTTTCGCATTCCTAGATGGTAGGGTTCGAGTGCCACTGCTGAGCCTTGGAGGCCAAGCTGTTGATTTTAAGTGTTTCACTTGTTTTTTTCCCCCTCCTTTTTTATTCCACTATTATTTGGTCATTTTTCTCACTTACAACTTACTGCATTTGTTACAAAGAACAGGCCAAAATAATAGATAATTCCAGTAGAAGCGTTTATTTCAGAAAGGCACTGCTTTACATTAGCTGTTAACTCACTGCAGTCCCTGTTTCCTCCCACTGTTGCCACACCATGTTTTATCTTTGGAACAATATTGATGGTCTCTGGTATGGAGATGGACCAGCAGCACTAGCACATTGTCGCCCTGCATGCACAAGGCCTATTCCTCCTTCCTGTCTGTCAAAAAAATTGACATTGTTTTAAAAGGGCCAGGCCCCTTAGATATGGGGATTTATTTATTTCTGCAAGTTTTTCAGAGGCAGTGTTGGAAAGCAGAGCTCCGGAAAAGGGCACTGTGTTCGGTCCAGTGAGGTGAAATTAATGAACAATTTATGTCAGTAACATTAAGCATTAAAGATTTTTACAAGTGTAGGTATTTATTACTTTTAAGAGGAAGCATAAAGCATTCTTCAAAACTACTGTTCCACAAAAACTAAATGGCACAACATAAAGATGACAAAGTTAATGACAAAAACACAGAGAGACAATCTTCAAACCTTTAACAATTTCTGCTTTTCTTACAGGCTCAGCAGCAAACCTTCCAGTTCCCAGATATCTTTCCTGAGAAGGATAAGAAACATGAGGAGGGCTCGGTTGAGGAGATGCAAGAGAAGTTCATGGAGGACGAGCGTCAGAGGCAGAAATCAGATCCCAGAAGAGGAGGAGTTACTGAATGGTTTGGCCTCTAGACAGACTAGTGTTGAATGAAGAATGACTTCAGTGAGGCAATAGCTGAATGAAGAATGTGGTGTATTGTAGATTATGCATTTATGCAGGAATAGCCATTTACAGTGATCTGACCAGCATCAATAGAGGGCCGTTTGCAGTGATCTGATCTGACTCGACGGAAAGGCAAATTGCCTGAGAGAAGGCTTGGAAATCCATTACTTCATTAGAACCATGTGCTCTGTCAAAGAATGCTGATGTCTACATAGCATATAATAACTCCTGAACATCTGCCATGTCATGAAAGTCTTTCAGGTTATGTTCTCATCCCACAGGTCTCAGAAACTTGCTCAAGCAAAGGTCTTCCTTACGAAGTTCTTGAGCGTACATGTTTCCTTTTCTTTATAGTTCCTCCAAAATGTTTTCCTTTTGCCCTCGCTGATCTTCATGTTCATGAACTACTTCTTCGTGCAAAATCATACTCTTAATGTTCTTCCTGAAAGCTCTTTTAAAAAACTGCATACTTCAATTCCAATAAAACAGTACAGCATGACTTATTTTTGTGTTTTCTTCAACTTTGTTGGCTCTAGAGTTAGCTATTCCCCACAGATGTGTTGGATAACCGCTTGCCAGCTCTCATACCAGAGCAGCTTACTTCACCCAGCCAACCTGGTGTTCGGCAGGGAGAATGTCAATATTGATAACATTTGCCCACTGTTTTGTGCTTGAACTCAAGTACTGCATTGCTATAAAACAATTTGATTTAAGACAAAAAAATGCCTTGTAAGAGACCAGCTGGACAACAAAGAAAGAACCCTGAATTTTTGTCCAGTATCCTCATTGCTTGAATGAAAGAGGAGAGCCTACGTTATATTCGGGAAGTCTTGCTGTGGTTGCCAAGGTTGGCCCCCTTCATCCCTCTCCTCAACAACCCAATCAACTCCCCTTCTCTTGCCCAAACCTTATACAAACCTTGAAACATGATGCATTTAACTGAGCTTCACACACAGCTGGCACAGATTTCCTGATTTGTTAGCATAATGTTCCCAACACACTGATATTGACCATAATGTTCTGGATTTGGGAAGCCTTGGATCCTTGATCTCAGACCAGCAGTAATAGGAGTTATATGGTTGCTTTCCAGGATTATTGCTTTTGTTTTAAAAATGATGCTCCCCTACTGGTGATAAAAGCAAAATGTGACCTCATAATTTTTAAGAGGTAAGGGAAAAGAATACAGGAATACAGAACTCTGAGGTATTACGGAAGATGCGTCATTACTAAAAACTAGATGTGCCATCCGTCCGATGCACATGTTCTCTTCTCCCATCTAATCTCCTTTCTAACCTTCTTAGTTATTTAATGTCTTATGAAATTGACAGTGTGAGCAATGTTCGCAGTTCGTCCTAATGGAAGAGGGTTGAATATTTAACACCGACTCTCTTTCCCTCTCATTCAGGCTCTTGTAAGAAAAGTGGGCATGACCCTATTTTTATGCCAAGTTTGGAACTGACATGACATCATCGGTTTAAGAAATTGACTTCCATCACTTGCCTACATCAGATTGTCACTGATGTTGGCAGCTTTTCCAGATATCCATTAGCTATTTAACCCTAAATCACGTAATATAAAATTATATTTTCAATGCTGTATTCTGATTACATAACTGTTAAATCCACAAAATGTTGTACCAGCATGCAGAATCCCTCGGTGAATTCATCTGTTTGATAATGTAGTTTTTCTTCCTCCTTAAAATTGTGCAAACTGGCCAATTTTAAACCAAATTTTTGGCTTTGCGTAAGTGCATACCTGCAAAACGTCTACTGGTAGGGAGTATCTTTGTTAGCATTATCCAAATACGCACTATTCAGATGACCTATTATAAACTGTAGCTTGTTTCTCTCAGAGAAGTAAAATTGATAAGATCTATCAAGAAAGATAAACTAACCTTTTCAACAATATGAATATATCCAAGTTAGTGTTCATTTAATAAATGTGAGCTTTTGCAATCATCCTGTGTGGTCTACGGTTTCATACAGTAATGTCCTCTGATAGTAAAATATGTTGTCATTCTTGACTCATGGATGGGGCTGTTTTTCAGTGATACTTAGGCCTTGGCGAGACATCTGGGTCTTTAAAATAAACAATCTCTCCACAGCTTAAAATCCAGCAGAATTTCTTGCTGACAACATTCAATTAAGTGTCGATCATGAAGCTAACGAGCAAGTGTTCGATTTTTTGCAAGCTTTAGGAACTCCAGCTAATTTATCGATGCTCCTTTATTTCCAGGGCATGGTGCCACCTCCAGCAAAAGATGGTCCGATAAATACTCTTCCTATAAATATCTGCAAAACAAATTGTGTGAAAAAACTTTTCATGCACTACGCATTTTAGTGTCTCTGAAAGATGTTCTCTAAGACAACCAGAGCAGGCCCATAGTGAGCGGGAGAGTTGGACAGGAGCCAGACATTCCTGACACCCCCAGGTTGCTGTTGGTTCATTTGAGCTCAGCCAATGCACTCTGTCACCTCACATTTTCTGTTTTGGCCTAGTGCACAAACAGCAGTGTTTTTAGCCCAGCAGGAAGCCCATATGCACAGCTGTATTTAAAGGAGATGTGCAGTAATATACCATAGTTTACAAATACTAAAGGAACTACACTATTATGAAGAGTATCTCATGTAAACAACTATCATGTAAGACAGACATCAGTAGCAGTTAGCAATAGAAGTTTCTTTTGGTGCTGTAGAATGGGAGTGTGTGCAATGTTTTAAGAAACAAACCCAACAAAACTGTAAACTAAAGGACCTTAAGATTTGTGACAACAACCAGATGTGTATGCTCTTTCAGCACCTGCTCTCCATTTATCCAAACATAAAGATGATGCTGTTTTTTACATTAACAAAGGAGAGGAAACAATCAGGATTTGGAAAAATGGCTTAGATTAAATTTCACCAGCACATGAAGCCAGATGCTACGTCAGAGCATGTGGACTTCCCATTATGCTACATATACTTTAATCATTTTCTGCAGAGTGATGTCAACTCTTTTCAACTAATTGGTTGATAAGGTTCACAAAATGATTCATTCATTCAAATCAACTTTCCGTGATCTACTTATAGTAGTTCTTAAATTAATAATCAGTGTTTATTGGCACAAAGCTATGGTATGACTTGAAATGTAGTGCATAAGTCATATTATGGTACTTCATTTTGTGTTTTTGAAGCTTACCTGATTTGATGCCCATTAATTTTAACTGCATGAAAAAGAATGACTAGTATATTTGTTATTTGTATTCCACGGTAGGTTTGGAATGACTTTAGGGTGAGTAAATGGTAACAGTATCTTGTTCAATCTGGTTCTATATTTAAGTTTAATGTAAATTTGGTTGCACAGTATGACTGTCCCTTCAGTAAAAAAACTGAAGTCTTGAATAAGCAGTATAATTATGCAGTGATAATTAAGTGGCCAGTTGATTTGAGACATCCTGCATTGATTTATTTTGTGGAAAAAGCCTTTCAACCAGAGCTAGCAGATCCCAAACATCAACTAATCAGTCAAATCTCAGAATTGTTGTGTATTTGTTTCACATTTCAACACAGAAAAAAAGATGTCAAATCCAGCACGTTCACATTTCTTACCTCAGATCGGTTTCAACTTGACACACGTTATTACACCCAAATAGAGACACTATTTTATTTTAGCTTTACCAGTGATATGTTTGCAAGTTTCCTGTAGAGTGGTGTGCCTTAGAGGGGTAAATTATTTCCCCGGCACCCAATTACTGCTTATCTGCAATCAACAATGCCTTATACCCACTGGGTGGTCTTTGTCCAAAGCAGCTGTTCAAGAAATGCATTTGCATTTTAAACAAGCTAATAATCATAATAAAACCCAAAGAACAGGAGGTAGGGGCTGTTTTGATGCTCTGAATGTAACAGAAAAGGGTTTTAGACTAGGGTTTTAGTCTTGACAGTATACGGCCACTCAACCTGCGCCTTTAAATTCATAATCAGTGGAATCATACATATGAGAATAATTTAGACAATGTTCGTTCTTCTTGCAATGATTGGCTGTAGGTTCTCCTAATGCAAGGTTATGCCAAATGTGAGCTTGATTTTTCTGGGTTTTAAACCAGGAACCTCAACATATCAACTAAACTGCAGGACAACTATCTGAGTCTAGCATGTTGGGGAACCATGAAAGAATAATTGAATTGTATCACTTAAAATATTAGAGTCTGATTAAATGCTATAGGGCGGGAAATACAATACATGTTTGAGGATTTATTTTAGAGATTCTTAAATGTCTGAGAATGCTGTGTTTTTTTATTTAATGGTTATGTGACGCCCCCCTTGGCCTTACTCAAACAGATTGCTGGGAATAGTTTAGGCAGCACGGCATTGTTAATCACTGAAAGAACACATGCACACACACACACACACACACACACACACTTCCTCTGATCTCATTCAAGTGAGACCAATAGGTGATTGGAATGCAAACCCCCTCAAGAGAATTTCATGTGTTTTTGTAGGGACGGTGTATGAATTGTACATTTTTGGAAATATCAGCCAACCTTTAGCTCAGAGGGAAACCTTGTGATGTGTCCTGGTTCTCGTTTGTGTCCACTTCCTTTAGCTCAGCAGAGAAGATTGGTGCCTATCCTGCATCGATCCAAATGTGTGGCCTCAAGCCACCATGATTTTTAAGGACATTGTTTCTCAAGGAGGCATGCAAGGTGATGGCAAGGCCTTTCCCCAGCCAGTGGGGTGGGGGAGGGAAAGGAGTGCCACAAAAAATAAAACCTTTTTGATTGCTTGGGCTCTGACCTTTCAACCCATCTTTCAAATGTCAAGCAGCCTGGAAGGGGAGGCGTGGGGGTCATGTGGTCCTCTAAGGAGAAAGCTCAAGGGTTTGGCACAAGGCCGCACACAGATCCTGGATAATTAAACACAATACGATACAGATCATTACTGACTCCAGAACTCCTGGTTTGTGGGCAGGGGAGTCTCGAAAAAAGACCTCTTGATTCAAATTAGTGCTTCTAATCAAGAGCTGCCATTCCTCAAACTCTAGTCTGCATAAACTTGATCCACAATTGCCTTTTTGTTCAAACAATCATGTGTTTGTTGATAAGCAGCACACAAAAGAGTGTGGGAGAAGAAGAGGAGTTTTGCATGTGTTGGATGAAGTGAGTACAACAATGAGAGATGGGATGGCGAGAAAGAAAGAGAGGGAAAGAGAAATGCGTCCTGTCCTCAGAGCACTGGCGGTGTGGTATGGTTTGGGTTATTTTGTGGCTGAAGCCTTGAAAGAGGGAAGCGTAGCGGCTCGCACATACCCGCGGCACTCAAATGGATCTTCCATTGGGAGGTTTTAGGCTTCAAAATGGTTTCCTGTGACGTCGATTGTATGTTTGATTTGCGCTTTGCAGGGTTAGAGTTATTCTCCAGGGGGTAGAATCTAGCACGCTTTCATTTCCGCTCACTCGACAGCCAGCACAAAGTTGGCAGTGAGAAGCCTAGGGATTGTAAAGACAGATTTTCCCTAACTCTTAGAAGCACATTTTTTGTTTTTCTGTAGCTGTCGCCGTTCCAAGACTTGTGCTTGAAATTTTATGAATTGTTCCTTATAATTGGACTGTTTTTTTGGCGGCTGCAGGGTTTGGTATGGTTAAAAAAATAAAGGAGGAAAAAAATATCTTCTTGGCCAGGGCGAAACGCCTCAGTACTAATTGCGCACAGTGGATACTGGATGGGAAATGGTTTCAAGAGAATTTAATCCAGGTTATGTTAGTTCAGCTGGCACTTTGTTGTGTGAGAAGCCATGCAGTCCCTGGTGTAGACAAATGGTGCCCAAGACTTAGCGTCAGTTCTGTTGTCATTGGAGTGAATTGGCTTCTCGTTTGTAGAACCGTGTCACTTTCCATGAAAGCCATCGCTTTCATTGTCCTCTCCACATGCAAAGTGAGAAGTCAGGCTAGGACAACACACCGAGGACTCATCTTTCTAGCTCGGCACCTTCAGATAGATGGTCTGCTAGGCCTATGGGAGCCATAATAAACTCGGAAAGGTGCAATAATGTAACCGCATTGAATAAATGCATGTAAAAACAAATTTGAAAGGGGATTTTCTTAGAGTACAACCCACAGAAACCCATAGAAAAAAAGCATAACAAATGATATTGTTTATTTCCATTGTTTCTGTTTGAGATCAATGTGACTAAATGGAGAGTAAATCGAGAATTTTTCTTAAGCCCATGCTTCTTATACACTAAGTTTTCCTGAGAATAAACCACCAACTAAATCATATGTGTGTCTGAATCAAAAGTTTGAGAGGATCTCAACAGTATCTAATAAAAATGTGCTCCGATTTGATTAGTTTACACAAAAATGCCATCATGTAATGCAATGATTTCCTTTGTTAAAGAACACAAAATAAGGTTACATATGTGTTTGCCCATGCAATAAAAAGATCCATTTGTGTCCATTGAAATCCATTGGAATCTATTGAGTATGTTTGGAGAACTATCCTTTTAATGAATACAAATGCAACAATTGTGTAACCTCTGTGGCTTTGCTATTTCTGTTTGGGATTTTAGAAAAAGTATATGCGATTAAGTTAAGTTTAAATTTGCAATCCATTAAGTTGTATGAGCTAGAAATGAACAACTTATGAGCAAGTTTGTTTATTTTAGCAATTTATCTTGTTGCAATATGATGTCTGTATTTCGTTTTTTAAGAGTAAATACTCTCCAAACAACCAATATCCAAATTTTTTAGCTTGAATGTGAAAATGTAAAAACACCAGCAGCATGTCTTCACTGGGTTGTAAACAGAGAGGATGTTTATTTTGAGGCTTTTCAGGGGTTGAAATGTCAAGATGATGAGCTACACCACAATCTAATGATAAAAAAGTACACAGGAGATCATCAAAATGTTATGGCATTATATGCATTTAGAAAGAAGATTTTAATATTTCAAAGTTCTTATGCAGATACAATTTCAGCTGACCTTCTTCCCATTCTGTAAATGTGCTTCACGCTGTTATTGTCAGACAATGAGGCTTTTTTTTTTGTGAAGCCAGTGAGATCAAAAACAGCGGCCTATTATTTAATGTTATTGTAAGTGAATCCTTGACTTTTGGGCTTAGTAACAAGAAAAGGAAAAACAACTTTAGGTAGGCTAATCTGAGGCCAGAACAAGGCATGTGACCAAACATATTCTGCCCCTGGGGGGGTCCTTAGTTTGGTGTTCTGTACAAAGATTTGCCTGGCCCTGTGTAATTCTGTTTTTTTTGGAGGGCAGACAAAGGGAACAGCTCCATCTAGTCTCAAAGCAAATCTTTGGTGTTTACAAAAAGACCACACAACAACATCATAGCAGCCAATCTATTTTTTTTTTGTCCTCATGATGTCTTCATTCAGACATAAAATCCATCTGTTTTGACAAAGTTTGTTTTCCTGACTAGCCTCTGAAACCATTTACCTTCACCTCAGTTGAGGATACGTGGAGGTTGGAATGATCTGCATTACAGTGGTAATCAAGAAAGAAGTGGACAGGAAGTAAGACAGAACTGCTTGTGGTCCCATCAAACCCATCGTTTCATCAAAATGTCACCATCCAGTTAGGCACATCTACCATAACTCCTTCAAAAACAGCCAGAAACCTAGGAGTTATGATTGATGATAAGCTAACTTTCTCAGACCACATTGCTAAAACAGCATTCTGTAAGAGAATGTCGCTTTGTGCCACAGTGTCCCTGTGGCTCAGTGGTTAGAGCATTGCGTTAGCAGCGCAAAGGTTGTGGGTTCGATTCCCAGGGAACACACATGCTGACAAAACATGTATAACCTGAATGCACTGTAAGTCGCTTTGGATAAAAGCGTCTGCTAAATGCGTAAATGTAAATGCAAAATGTGCAAAGATGCACAAAATCACTTTCAGAATCAGCTTTATTCGCCAAGTGTGCGCAAACACACAAGGAATTTGTTGTGGTTTTTAAGAAGCTCTTGGTACATACATACCTATCTGACATGAAAACAGAAACATTTAAAGAGGCTTAACCATAAATAATAATAATAATGTGTATGAAACTGGAACAGAAGATTTATGTACAGATTTGTATAGCTGTATAGAAAATATGCATATGTATTTATATAGTACTTGAGAGAGAGGCAATATGTAATGAATTACAGGCATGAATTACAGAACACAGGTAACACACTGTAGCGTCTGCCTAAGGGGAGAAGTGAAAACAGGTTGTGTCCGGGGTGAGAGGGGTCTGTGATGATGTTACCTGCCCGTTTCTTCACTCTGGAGAGGCACAAGTCCTGAAGGCTGGGCAGGTGGACACCAATGATCATTTCTGCTATCCTAACAGTCCGCTGCAGTCTTCTTATATCTGATTTGCTGGCTGACCCAAACCAGACAGTTATAGAGGAGCACAGAACCGACTCAATAACAGCAGAGTAAAACTGTCATATGCGCCGGTGGCAGGTTTAACTTTTTCAGTTGACGAAAGAAGAACAACCTCTGCTGAGCCTTTTTCACGATGGAGTAAATGTGATTGTCCCACTTCAGGTCCTGAGAGATGGTGGTTCCCAGGAACCTGAATGACTCCACTGCAGTCACAGTGCTGTTCATGATAGTGAGTGGGGGGAGTGCAGGGGGTTTCTCTTGAAGTCCACTATCATCTCTACAGTTTTGAGCGTGTTCAGCTCCAGGTTGTTGTGACTGCACCAGACAGCCAACTGCTCAACCTCTTGTCTGTAAGCAGACTCGTCTCCTGTCCTGGATGAGACCGATGACTGTGGTGTCATCTGCAAACTTAAGGAGTTTGACAGAGGGGTCAGTAGAGGTGCAGTCATTTGTGTAGAGAGAGAATAGAAGTGGGGAGAGAACACAGCCCTGAGGCGCTCCAGTGCTGATGGTGCGGGTGTTGGATGTGAGTTCTCCCAGACTCACTAGCTGCTGCCTGTCTGTCAGGAAGCTGGTGATCCACTGACAGATGGAGGTGGGTACAGAGAGCTGTGTCAGTTTATTCTGAAGGGTGTCCGGGATGATGGTGTTAAAAGCAGAGCTGAAGTCCACAAACAGGATCCTTGCATAAGTCCCTGGTTTGTCCAGATGTTGGAGGATGTAGTGCAATCCCATGGTGACTACATAAACCACAGACCTGTTTGCTCGGTAAGCAAACTGCAGGGGGTCCAGCAAGGGTCCAGTACTGTCCTACAGGTGGGCCAACACGAGCCTCTTAAATGACTTCATCACCACAGACGTTAAAGCAACAGGTCTGTAGTCATTAAGTCCTGTGATTTTTGGTTGCTTGTGTACAGGGATGATGGTGGAGCGTTTGAAGCTGGAGGGGACTTCACACAGCTCCAGTGATCTGTTGAAGATCAATGATAAGATGGATGATAGCTGGACAGCACAGGCTTTGAGGCAGGCTGAGAGACACCATCTGGGCCTTTGGCTTTCCTTATCTTCTGTCTCCTGAAGACTTTGATTACATCATCTTCACAGATTTTGAGTACAGGCTGAGAAACAGTAGAGGAGAGGGAGGGGGAGGGTGTTGGTGGCTGTGTTGTGAGACGGTCAGAGTGGAAGTGGGATGTCAGACCAGGCTTTTGCTTTTCAAACTGGCAGTATAACTTGTTCAGGTCTTCAGCCAGTTGTTGATTGGCCTCAGTGCTGGGGGATGGGGTCTTTTAGCTGTTGATGGCTTTCAGGCCTTTCCACACGGATGGGCCTGAATTATGATTTCCATAATTGGCTTGGCAACATTAACACCAAGTTCTATTGAGATTATTAACGAGCCACAAACTTCACATGATATTTGTGTAGCACAGTGTGTTTCTGACTATCTACAATGTTACCAGTCAGTCGCTTACGAGTTACCATTTTATTTATAATTTTGTCTTCAGGTTGCATTGTTTGTTTGTTTTTGACACAAAAAAATGCTTTGTCAATAGTTTAACAATGTACTGTATAAAGCACAAGTCACACTGCAGTTACTTTTTTCAGACTAAGCAACTTGCTGTCGGTAAATGCAACAATTTTTTGTAAAACAACTTAAACCCACTGCAAAATCTAAGTGGGGAAATCTTTTGTCCCACACCGGTAAATTAAACTTTTTAAACATTTTGCTTTGAAAAAACAACCTGTCAATAACAGTGTTGGGGAGTAACTAGTTATATGTAACTAAATTATGTAATTTAATTACCTTTTTTTATAAAAGTAATCAGTTACAGTTAATGAGAAAAAAGTATAATTAAATTACAGTTACTTATGAATATGTTAATGTCACATATTGGATGGAGAGGCATAGGATGAGTAAAGTAAGAGCTTATTTATTAAACAAACTGAAAGCAACCTCAACAGGTAAGTGCAATAACTCAGAAATAAATGAAGCTCTATAAACTGAGGAATTAGTAGTCCTTATATCTCCCTTTAGTAGAGTCCACTGGAGGAAGACATCCACAGCGCAACGGTGATCCAGCAGGTAGGTGATGAAACGGATGAAGAGCTTGTAACCTCAAGACCAGACTATGAGCGTTTGAATTTAGTGCTGTTATATAGTGAGTTTGATTGGTAGCAACAGGTGAGGAGGATTCCCTGATGGAGGTCAGGTGTGAGTGATTATGACGGAGTGCAGGTGTGCTCATCACGGCTCAGGTGAACCCAGGTGAGGGCGTGTGTAGTGATTGAAGAGGGAGAAGGACAGACAGATCCGTGACAGTTAAGGATTACAAAGGGGGTTACATCTGATTTTTTTTCACACACACACACTCCCAACATACAGATTTAATTTATTTATTTCATAAATTGCAGTGACTGCTCTAAAACATGGCACAAAAATGTTTCAGAAATGTATAACATGCTTATCTGATAACTTTTATATTTCCTATATGGGTTTATGTACATGCTTTATTTTTTTAAAAGATTAACTCTTATTTGTAAAGCATTGTTAGATCCAGTGTTTCCTGTCATAGCTATGCAAAGATTTGATTTCAAAAACAGTATCATAGCTATTAATCTATTTATTGTTTTGATTTTAAATCAAATTTAAAATGTATATTTATATAAATTAAATAAATTTGTATTTAACCTCAGCATGATTTTAAAGAAAGTCTGATTTTGTGGTGGCTGTGCATCAAAGGGGACATCAGATGCTCATTTTCCACAAGGTGGTATGATTCTTTAGGGTCTTCTAGAAATGGTCTCAGTGGTCGTGTAAAACAACACCCTGTTTACCTTGTCAAAAACAGCTCTGTTCACAGTGACTCGTTTCGGTGCATATCTTTACATGCTAATGAGCACTGCTCACCCCGCCTCTCTCTTCTGTGGAAGTGATTCATCCTTGAGTTTTAACTTTTTAACAAAACCTGCCCTGAATTGTCCCTCATTCAGAAAACAGACTGGAGTAAAATGATTTGCGCAGCCAGGCATAAATTAATTTAGTGAAAGTGAAGTGATGTGTGGCCAAGTATGGTGACCCATACTCAGAATTTATGCTCTGCATTTAACCCATCCAAGTGCACACACACAATATTGAACACACACACACCGTGAACACACACCCGGAGCAGTGGGCAGCCATATTAATGCGGCACCTGGGGAGCAGTTGGGGGTTTGGTGCCTTGCTCAAGGGTCTCACCTGAGTCATGGTATTGAGGGTGGAAAAGACCGCTGGTTATTCCCTCCAAAATCAAAATGGCTTGATAATTGAAACTGTTTATGTTTTGGGGGTATTAAAAAAAATTGTGAATTTCTATCATTGTAGGGTGGTTGTGTCCACAAACTGCTGACACATTTATATGCAAATTAAGATATTTTTCATCCAATGTCTCCTTTAAAATTAAAATATCATAATCTTAATTCAAGTGACGAAAGATTTCGAAAGTCTGACAGTAATCAATTTTGAATACTACTGTAAGGTTAACCCTGCCTGGTTAACATGTTTGAAAATGATTAACAGTTGAAAACATTAGAAATTTAGAAAAGTAATCAAAAAGTAGTCACATGTAATCAGTTACATTACTTTAAGTAATTGAAAAGTTACACTACTCATTACATTTTAAGTAGGGTAACTTGTAATCTGTAACCTATTACATTTCCAAAGTAACCTTCCCAACACTGGTGAATAGTGTAGAGATGAATAAAGCAAAGCTCACAAAGAAGACTATTTAAAATGAAGCGGCTTGGTCAATGCGGTAACTTTGCAAGAACAACTTTAACCCGTTACTAAAGGAGAAATATTTTGTCCCTCATGCAGATTTCCAGATCGCTTGGATTCCTATGAGCCTGGTCTCATGAAAATGCGAATAAATAGTATGCCAAATAAAAACAAAAAACTTGTGGTATTGATATGCCAAAAGGAACTTATATATGCGTATATATGATACGAACATGTTTTGCATGCATATAAATTGCAGTTTCCGTGTGCATATTATAAAGAATTTGTTTGCGTGCATATGGTATGCAGTTTTTGCGTACATATGATATGCATCTACCCCACAACCCTAATCCTACCCTACGTGTAGCATATACACGCCAAAGTTTTTTTGCATATCAATTTTTTTTGCATATCACCATTTTTGCGTATCAATACCACGAGTTTTCATTTTTACTAGGCACTATTTATTTATACACACTTTCAAGAGATCGTGTTATTCCTATTGAAATGACCAGATTTTGCCAACAAAATTTCACAATCAACAGTAAATGGATAATCTGGAATCTACAGCTAGATATAACTGGTAGAATTTTTTACAAATTTGTTTTTGTTTGTTTGTGTGTGTGTGTGTGTGTGTGTGTGTGTGTGTGTGTGTGTGTGATATTATATATATTTGAAATGGCAAAAATATCCATTGTCAATATTGCAGTGATGTATGAAGCACTTTCAAACCAAGCAACTTTCTGTGTTTTCGCAATGCGAAATCTAAGTGGGGAAATATTTTGTCTTTCTATTGGTCAATGCAGAAAAATCGCTGATGCAAAAATCTTTGTGCCAAACAACAGTAAATGTGTAAACGTGATGCACCTTTAGAATACAGCTGTCTATATAGATTGCAGACAGCAAGGCATTTGACTAGGTCTCTGACAGTCAGTTTGTAGGCTTGCAGTCATCTTTTCTGTTCACGTGTCACATTTTACACTCGTGCTGAATGTACGTGTCATATGTGGACTCAGGTTGGAGTCAGATGATTCAGCTTTCCCTTGTAAGCAGATTGGAGAGTGCTTTTAAACCCCTCTCCCCCTACTTTTACAAGAACATTAAACATTTAATGGGAGCAAAAACAATGTAAAATATAGTACTTTCTGCATGGCAATGTTTTGCACACCATTAAATGTGAAGTCATATAATTGTGAATTGGCAAATGGGTTTGCTTTTCTCCACGTGGAGCATAACTTTACTGTGAATATAAAAATCACTCATACAAATTTCTACCAGCATCTCCTGCCGTAGCTTCCAGTTCGTGCATTACAAATAGAAGTAAATTATTAATGTGCGCTGTTTACTGGCAACAAGCCTTTTTTGTAACAGGCTGAGACAAAACTGATGTAAAGGAGCTCAGCAGAGAGCAATTTGAACTTTTTAAAGGGTTGACCGTCATAAAACAGCATTTTCTAACTCAAAAGGCATTGCATTAATATGTTCAAAATACGTGGGGAATTTCATTAAACACAAAAATTAAAAGTAAAAACTGGTTGAACTTTCTTCTGTGGAACACAAAAGGATAAATTCTGAAGAATGTGCTGGTCACTTTTTTCCATGCAATCTTACAACTAGGCTGATCGTCCATATCTTACAAAACTTTACTTTGAAATGGCCTTTTTACATATTGATTTTATTAGTATGCTTTGATGCTAATAAAAAAGTAAGAAAAAAACCCAGAAACGTTATTTTACACTAAACTGTCTGTTTTAACCAGCATTCTCTTTGGTTTTTGAGGTTAGTGTGATATATGTCTTCTGGCAAAAACCACGGAAATATATGTATTTTTACATTTAATGACAAAGTTTTCAAACTCTCTCCAACGGACGGCACATTTACCACAACCAGAATTCCTAGAAATCCCCTCTGGAATTCCTAGAAGAAAAAAAAAACACTCAAGGCTGTCTTTCTTCAAACAAACCCACGCTCACAGAGTAACAGCTTCAGTCAGACATCTTTGTTTTTGGCAGAAGCTAAACAGATTGTTGACCTCACAGATGCAGCTCACCCTGGCTTTGCAGCTTTATGAGAAAACAGAGAAATGTCATCTATCAAGTTCTTCATCCTGCTGATGTTTGACATAATGTTAAGAAATCCCAAAAGCTCTGAAGATCAGAGACAATCTGCCAAAGTTTAAGGTCACACGATGATGATAACCAATACAATTATTTTGCTTTCTAGAGTCACTGCCAGGCACTGAAATCACAAAGTAAAAATAGATCAAACCAAACCCAAAAGGTTGTATGACGCATTCCGACCAAGCTTTCAGACTTCAAAGAATTCCAACTCTAAAATATATGTGACTACATAACTGAGTGGCACATTGGATAGAAATGACATGAAAAATTCAAACTGTAAAAGCAACAGTTTCCCATACACTCTCTGGTCTACCATTGATCGGAAAACCAGATCACCACACTGCCAAAATGTAGCCATTGGTTAAGCCACTGTTACTGTGTCTGGCAACAGTTTTTGCACTTTTTCAGGGAAATCAACCTACAAATGGCTTGAGAGAAGTGACACATTCAATTTAAATAACTTTGGGACTGAATTACTTTGGGACTGAATGGAATTTCCTTTTTATTATTATTGTAAGAATACAGTGCAATGTCTGTGAAATTATTCCTTTGGTTCTAATATTATAATTCCAAGCTTGCATGTTCTGTAAACCCAATAATATGTATGGTGTCTATTTTTATAGTGATATTAATAAAATACCCCAGATTCAGTTTATACATGCTGATACTTATTGTCTCATGGTGGAAAGTTTGTCGAGGATTGAGATCCATGTTTGGATAGTTGCCATTGGGACACTAAACAGAGCAACTACACCGATGACCTTACATGGATCCGTCTTTACAAATGCATTGTCGGAAGTTTACAGCAAGGCAGCAGCTGGTGGAATTTAAGAGCCGTCCATTCTGTGAGATTGCCTGAGGGGCTTCTTATCCTCATCTTAACTCTAGGGGAGCTGGTAATAGTTCAGGTCGAAAAGAGTCGATTGGAATGATTTTGACTTTTACTTTTTTCTATTTAACAGGGCAGGGCGCTCGATTGTTTAAAAATGTGTAATACAATTAAATGCCAATTAATTAATTATAATGAATCACATACAGTATCTCACAGAAGTGAGTACACTCCTCACATTTTTGTAAATATGTTATATATTTTCATGTGACAACACAGAAGAAATTACACTTTGCTACAATGTCAAGTAGTGAGTAAACAGCTTGTATAACAGTGTACATTTGCTGTCCCCTCAAAGTAACTCAACACACAGCCATTAATATCTAAACCGCTGGTCACAAAAGTGAGTGCACCTTGTACCTTGTTTCTTGTGCATCATCAGAGGCTTCCTTCTGGGACAATAAACATGCAGACCAAATTGATGCAGTGTGCGGTGTATGGTCTGAGCACTGACAGGCTGACCCCCAACCCCTTCAACCTCTGCAGCAATGCTGGCAGCACTCATACGTCTATTACCCAAACACAACTTCTGGATATGACGCTGAGCACATGCACTCAACTTGTTTGGTCGACCATGGCGAGGCCTGCTCTGAGTGGAACCTGTCCTGTTGAACCACTGTATGGTCTTGGCCACCATGCTGCAGCTCAGTTTCAGGGTCTTGGCAATCTTCTTATACTCTACGCCATCTTTATGTAGAGAAACAATTCTTTTTTTTTTCAGATCCTCAGAGAATTCTTTGTCATGAGGTCAGGGGCGTGTCTAGAGGGGGGCACGGGGTGGCACCTGCCCCCCTCAAAATATGCTTGGCCCCCCCTTGTGCCCCCCCAACAGCGCAGACTGATCAGAGTATAACATCTGCGGTGCGGGAGCAGTCTGGGTGCATTTAAAATCTCACGCGCTGCCGCTGATGTCATACATTAATTGGCAGCGTAGTGCCGCTTGAAGTAGAACCTATGAGTAGAACACACCTACTCACTGTCTGGTTCGCTGCCAATCAGTTCCCGAATATGATGCCATTGTATTAGAGTGCTGTCAATTACACTCAAAAAGGAGAAGCGCGATTTCGCAGGCTGCAGACCATATCTCTGTTCTTTGTAAGTATTAAATTATAATTATAGGCCTTTGAAAAGCTGAAAATGTATGTTGAAAGCTCCTTAGAGTTTGGGCTTATTTGTGTTGCCGCGATGCACCAGCACTGCTTAAAATAAAAATCGTTTCTTCCTGTTGTTTCAAAGATTAGAGGCACAATCACTTTCCCAAATAGTCTGCAGTAACGAGGGAAATGTTTTTGTAATCTTAGCATTCTGTAACTTGGAATTTTAAGATGAAGAATAGTAAACACCTGTTTGTATTGAATAAACAAACGTTTTTGCGTGTAGTCTTATATATAATTTTTTTTTCGTTTGCAATGTCCAAGAACATCTTCACATTAAATAATTTTGTCTTTAATCAGATGATAACATGGCTATTAAAAATACTATTTGTGCAATATTGATGACTAAGTTAGATTTTTTTGTGACAATTTTGTGTAAAAAAAAATGAAAAGGGGACAAAGTAAGGCACAGCAGCAATACATTCAAGGTTTCTTCGAGAAGAAACCATGTCAAAGACAGGTAGATGCAGTACAGTGCAGTGCAGGTCAGAGCCAATCCACCAGGCAGTGGCAAGTAGGCCAGCAAATTAGCCCTGAACCTTGCAGCATAGGTCAGAGCCAGCCAGAGAGGGCCAGTGAGGACCACACCATCAGCCATCTATCTGCAGCAACAGAACATGAGCAATTTTTCTGAAAAGTTCACTACACACACACACACACACACACACACACACACACTGTCTGTTTGGATAATGACAGAAGTAGAGAACAAGTATTGTCTGTTCAGTGGTTTTTATTTATAAAAAGAGAGATGAGTTGTCCAGGCACTTGTGCAGTGACCTTTTTATGTCATACCACTTGTGTTGGGGCCCCCCCCCTGACTGGATCTTGTCCCCCCCTGTGCCACCCCATTAAAAAAATCCTAGAATCGCCCCTGCATGAGGTGCCACGTTGAACTTCCAGTGACCAGTATGAGAGAGTGAGAGTGATAACACCAAATTTAACACACCTGTTCCCCATTCACACCTGAGACCGTGTAACACTAATGAGTCATATGACACCAGGGAGAGAAAACGGCTAATTGGGACCAATTTGGACATTGTCACTAAGGGGTGTATTCACTTTTGTGGCCAATGGTTTAGACATTAATGGCTGTGTGTTGAGTTATTTTGAGGGTACAGAAAATGTACACTGTTATACAAGCTGTACACTCACTACTTTACACTGTAACAAAATGTCATTTCTTCAGTGTTGTCACATGAAAAGATATAATAAAACATTTACAAAATTGTGAGGGGTGTACTCACTTCTGTGAGATACTGTACATCAGTATTTGCAGAGAAAATATGCCAAATTATTTTTTTTAGTAAATAACATTAAATAAATAGCTTGTTAAATTGATAGCATTATTATTTAAAATATTATTCGTACACCATTATATTGAATATTTGAGTGATTGGTGAATGTTTAAAGTAATAGACAAAATAAATAAAAAACCTTCCTCTCTTAACGTTTGATAAGAGGAGTTTCATGGTTTTCTAAATTCATGCCACATTGAAGTGGTGTCAGCACACAGGCAATCTGCTAACTTTAGTCAAAAATCCTTATAAAAATACCAAGATGACCACAGAAGGATTTTCCTGACATTACAATGCTTCAGCATGTTTGAAGTACCTTTCCAAAACCTTGATTTCAGCATTGTGTATAATGTGTCTTCGTCACAGGCCTGAATTAAAGGTTTTCCAAAGATTTCCATGCCCTGTTTGGCTGAGGGTAGGTGTCCCGAGTTTTACCATAATTATACAGTGGAAGCATAATTGACTTCTGTTTGAACACAAACAAAACTAGATTGTTGAAACTCAGGTGGAGCAGGCCAGCAATCAATTTTAAATGTACCCATTATGACATTGGAAGAGTGTGTTAAAGAACAAAAGTGTATATGAAAAGTTTGTGAGGCATTTTCTGGAGTACAATGAACTCGCTGCAGGGAGAGACATTGTACCACAGAAATAAAAAAAAAAGGTTAGAGAAAAACATGTTGCGCCATGGTACAACAGTTCTACCCAGTCTCTTAAGAAAGAAACTCGTAATCTTGAGCTCAAATGGAGAAAAACTAACTTGGAAGTAGGGATGGCTTGATACCATAATTTTGGCTTCGGTACGATACCAGAATGAAATACCTCGGTATCGATACTAAATCGATACCATAGGTGACAAATAACCAGCCTCAAAAAATAAGTGAACTGAAAAAAAAAAAAAAGTGATTGATCATCATATATATTGTATTTATTAATCTTGGTTAAAGTTAGGTATGTGTTTAATGCATAATGTTAACATACTAAACATATATTAGTAAACATTTATAATTTATAAATAATTATTGACCTACATTTATAAGTGCTATAATAATGTCAATGATGTTAATGAATTATAACAAATGTTTCCTTAAAGTGTTGTTCTAACAGTCAAAGTAGGAGGTGGGCGATATGGCAAAAATATCATATCACAATTTTATTAGAAATATCACAATTTCACAATTCTTTGTCATGTTGATTTTAATATTTTGTCTGAGCAGTGCAGCCAAAATAATTTCCCTATTACAAAGACAAATCCTTTCAAGGTTACAAAATATAAAAAAGTATGGTGGATATTTAGACCAAAGTGGGGGAAGATAAAAATCTTTGTCATTATTTTTATCTTGGTAGCCATATCACCCTGCAGCCCAAGACTGGTTGCCAACTGAAGCTAAGCAGGGTTGAGCCTGGTCAGTACCTGGATGGGAGACATCCTGAGAAAACTAGGTTGCTGCTGGAAGAGGTGTTAGTGAGGCCAGCAGGGGGTGCTCACCCTGTGGTCTGTGTGGGTCCTAACGCCCCAGTATAGTGATGGGGACACTATACTGTAAACAAGCACCGTCTTTCGGATGAGACGTTAAACCGAGGTCCTGACTCTCTGTGGTCATTAAAAATCCCATGGCACTTCTCGTAAAGAGTAGGGTGTAACCCCGGTGTCCTGGCCAAATTCCCACCACAGGCCCTTGTCAATCATGGCCTCCTAATAATCCCCATCCACTTGATTGGCTCTATCTCTCCTCTCCATCTGTAGCTGGTGTGTGGTGAGCGCACTGGCGCCGTTGTCCTGTGGCAGCCGTCGCATCATCCAAGTGGATGCTGCACACTGGTGGTGGTTGAGGAGAGACCCCCCACATGATTGTAAAGCGCTTTGGGTGTACAACAATACACAAAAAGCGCTATATAAATGCATCATTCATTCATTATTTTATCTTTGTTATCAAAAATAAGAACAAAGATACACATTACAAATACACATAATATACAAATAAAACAAACAGTGCTTCATTTTCAGGTACAATAGGCTTATTTAGCAGGAGCATTCAAGAAATTGAATTAACAAATATAAAAATAAAACACTATAAATATTGATTCCTATTAAAGCAGCTGTATTATTTTTTCTGTCAAAAGTAGCAAGTTATTTTTTCTCTTTGTGTTTTGTAGTGTTAGCATTAAATAATAATAATTCTGTCGATTCTGTCATAGTGTTTTATATTATATCATTTATATCATTTACTCACTCAAGTTTAGTTTTAAACCTGAGTTGACTTTGATAGAAAGAAAAAAAATACTATGTAATGGCGCTTTTCCACTGCATGGTACGGCACGGTACGGTTCAGTACGGTTCACTTTTTGGGGGTTTTCCACTGGGTACAGTACCTGGTACCTGGTACTTTTTTAGTACCACCTCGGCCGAGGTTCAAAGCGATCCGTACCGTTACCAAAACGTGACGTGACACGAGACCCAACATATAACCGCTAGATTTAAATCAGCACAGCCATCGAAGGATCGGACGCAACTTTTTGTATCAACCAAAAAATAGACGTTTCGTTGTCTGTTGAGGAAGTACAGACGTTCTTCTCGTTGATAGCCGAGGAGCGGATCCAGCGAGAGCTTGATGGGGCGACACGGAATTAAAAAGTCTTATGTATATACTTTTTGCACTTTGTATATTTTTAGAGTATGTTTTCTGTTTATATTTTTACCTTTTGTATCTGTGTTTTGCTTCAATTAAAAACAATCTGATCGAATAAGTGAACCTCCAGACTATATAAAAAATGTATTATTGTATGAGCACGTAATGAACCTCTTGAAAAAAACAAATGATTAATGCCATGATGATACAAACCAACACATAAATAAAAAAACAAGGGATACATCGTAAATTTTGAAATATTCACAAGTTTATTGATAATTCACAGAACATTCTACATGAATAGTTCACTATTCAAGTAACGCAGCACATCTGCACGAACATCCCTGCCCTCCTATTCTACAGCATGTGGCACTGCCACCACAGTCTCTGCTGCTGGGGTTAATCCCAAGCATTCTCATAGGCCTCTCCATTGCTGTTAAAAACATCCACATGCCGAGAGTGAAGAACACCATTCCGTCTATATGCTCCTTTGTTGTGTGTTTTTTTTGTGGCGCGTTTACGAGGATGTCATGGCAGTAGAGGCGGCGCAACTATAACGACACGTGAATAATCCTGCCCACTCTAAAGCGGTACTAAACTGCAGTGGAAACGCAAACCGACCCGAACCGAGCCGTGCCGTGCCGTAACGAGCCGTGCCGTACCACGCAGTGGAAAAGCGCCATAAGTCACTGAGAACCAGCAACTGTTTGGTTTTCCACGTTCTTTAAAATACCTTATTTTGTGTTCAGCAGAAGAAAGAAATTAATACAGGTTTGGGACAACCTGTGAGTGAGTAAATATAATGACAGAAATAAAATGTTATGGTGAACTATCCCTTTAGTGACAGTCGGCTGCATGTTTAATACTGTCCCTTTAAGACCTGTGCGCATCTAATATCCAGGCACGCATCCGTTTGTCTCGGCTGTTTACTTTCATTTTAGACATAACCAACTGAGTCTATACATAAACCTTGTTGTGTTTTGACAGTATTGGCTCAAAAGATAACTTGGTTCAGTTATCAGGCGCTGTTAGGCAGGCTTTTCCGTGTGCGCTCTTCAGGTGTATGGGCTCAGAAAAAAACGCACGTCTGACCACCATTGAATGAAACATTTAAGCGGAAAGCCTTTAAAACACGCCAAAAAGTTGCAAAAAAAATTTAAATTATGAATTTATGATGCACTTACTAACCTGTCGATCTCTAATTCTCGGAAAAGATCAGGATGAGCAAGCGACAAATGCTTAGCCAGATTGGATGTTGGATGTCTCCTGTGGTCAGTTCGTTCACCTTTATCATCTGTTTTGTATGCAAAGTAATGCCATACTTCACTTCTACTGTTCTCTTTATTTATTTGTTTTGAGTGTTAATAGTTTAATCTGTTTTATCCATCGTCTTGTTCACTTGTTCTGTTGTCACATTTACCAGATGCAAATCAATTTGAGAAGCACTGTTCAGTACATGTGAACTTCGGAACAGCAATGTATGAAATACCGAATTGTGCAAAATTTGGATATCGTACCGTTTGAAATATAATAGATACCGGTAATTTTACAGTACCAGTATACCGTGCATCTCTACTTAGAAGTCTTTAGAATTGCATGGAAAAACAGTATGTCCAGCTATAGACAGGCTTTAAAAGCTGCCAGGACCGAGCATATCCGCAAACTCATAGATAATAACCAAAACAATCCAAGGTTTTTATTTAGCACAGTGGCTAGATTAACAAATAAACAGATGTCACCCGATCTAAATATTCCCTAACAGTTTAACAGTAATAACTTTATGAATTTTTTACTGAAAAAATAGATAACATCAGAAATACAATAACAAATGTAGATTCTACAGCATCTAGTACTTCAGCTTCATTCATCGCAGCCAAAGAAAAACTGCATTGCTTTACAACTATAGGACAGGATGAGCTAAATAAACGTATCACTGCATCTAAACCAACAACATTTTTATTAGATCCTGTACCCACTAAATTATTGAAAGAGTTATTACCTGTAGCAGAATAACCGCTTCTCAATATTATTAACTCCTCGTTATCTTTAGGTCACGTCCCAAAAACATTCAAGCTGGCGGTTATTAAGCCTCTTATTAAGAAACCAGTCCCATTACAGGCCCATTTCAAATCTTCTGTTTATGTCAAAAAAATTGAAAAAGTTTTGTCTGCTCAATTGTGCTCCTTCTTGCAAAAAAAATATATCTCTGAAGAATTTCAGTCATGTTTTAGGCCCCGCCATAGCACAGAAACTGCACTTGTTAAAATAACAAATGACTTGCTTCTTGCGTCAGACCAAGGCTGCATCTTATTGCTAGTTTTACTTGATCTTAGTGCTGCGTTCGACACTATAGATCATAACATACTGATAGATCGATTACAAAACTATACAGGTATTCAAGGGCATGCTTTAAGTTGGCTTAGATCCTACTTGTCCGATCGCTACCACTTTGTTTATTTAAACGGGGAGGCATCTCAATTATCAACAGTAAAGTATGGAGTACCACAAGGATCTGTCCTAGGTCCTCTGCTATTTTCATTATACATGTTGCCCCTTGGTAATATTATTAGAAAATACGGGATTAGTTTCCATTGTTATGCTGATGACACTCAACTATATGAAACTTCTAAACTATCTATGCTAACAGAGTGTGTTAAAAATGTAAAAGATTGGATGTCCTTACCAGGTCAAGAAAATATGATCATATTACTCCAATTTTACAGTCTCTCCACTGGCTACCTATTAAGTTCCGTATCAGATACAAAATATTATTACTTGCCTATAAGGCCCTAAATGATTTAACTCCTGCGTACCTAACTAATCTTATATCGCTACAATCCAACCCGCTTCCTAAGGTCGCAAAACTCTGGACTCTTGGTAGTACCTAGAATAGCAAAGTCAACTTAAGGAGGTAGAGCTTTTTCATATTTGACTCCCAAACTCTGGAATAGCCTTCCTGATAACGTTTGGGGTTCAGACACACTCTCTCTATTTAAATATAGATTAAAGACACATCTCTTTAGCCAAGCATTCATATAATGCATCTCAAAATCTTGTACTGTAGGTATATCTGATCAAACGCACATAATGCTTTAGCTTGTGTTGAACAAATAATTTTTGCCTGGATGGAACAACAGCTACACTAATCGTGTCACTATTTCTTTCTCTGTTTCTGGATTAACATCCTGTGGTAACTAGGAATTACACAAGCTTCAGTCTGGATCCAACCCTTAAATGATCCGAGATGACTGAACACCTGAGAAGAGATGATGACAACCCCTCGGAGGACCTCAGAGGAAGCCATCCATCAGCGATTATACTGAATTAACCAAATTTTGCCATAAGTTAATTATATTGAGTTTCTACAATCTAAATCTATTTTAGAAACTTAATTTCCTGTGACGTTGCTTTGCAACGATTGTATCGTAAAAAGAGCTATACAAATAATCTCGAATTGAATTGAATTTAATATAGTGTTTTGTTTTGTTTTTCAGGGAAATAAAACCCACTTCACGGATGATACATATTTATTTTTTTTTATTAATAAAATCACAAAATTGTGGTGTGACCAACAGTGATGCATTAAAACATGGCACACCTAATATTTGTTTTTTTTAAGTATAGAGAGTTTTTTTATAACATTTTATAACACCTTCATTAAATGTAAAACTCAAAAACAAAAAAACACTACAAACACATTATCCCATAATCTCAGTAAAAGACAATACATCATTATAAACCCAACAAGTTTTCTACACTGAAAATGTCCCCAAAATGTTCTGCTTTCTTCATAGATAGATAAACATAAAATCATGCCTTATTCTTGAGAGAGAGAGAAAGAGAGAGAGATAATCTGATATTTAATAAGAGCATTTCATTCATGATTTCTACCACTTATTATAGATCATTTATATAAAAAACACTCTGTACTCACACAAAAAAGCATTTATTTCCTTCTTTATACACGCCTAAGTTGGCCTACAAATGTTCCCAAAATATTTGGATGATTTGTCCTTTTTTCAAACCATTTTCAAAGTAGGGGTTCGGAGTGACTGTTGTCCTTCCAAGTGTGTTGTTTGATCATACTCTGAGCAATGTGTTTCTTGTTCTCCATATTTCCTGATATGTGGGTAACTCTACCCCTTTATCTGGAACAAAAAGTGCACTGTGCCTTCCCCCCTCTCACTAACCGCTTATCCATATCACTCTGTTCTCCATCCCTCCACGGCCCGGCACTCCCTGTGCGGTTTCCCACAACCTACTGCTCTGCTACTGTTGGTGGATACGGTATCTGTGGATGTCAGGGGCTGGAAAACATGTCTGAGAGAGACAGATTGGGAGATGAATGAGTGGGGTTTCTTGGAAAGTGATGTTGTTTTGCCCTCTTCATTTTAAAACCCGAACTCTCTTTTTTTAGGCAGTTCTGATGTAAGATCACCTGAGTAAAACCACCTGGTATTCAGCCCATGTCCTGTAAAATTTATTCACTGTCTATGCTGTAGCGGTAACAAGTAGAGGTTTGAAATATGTTTTCATACTTTCGCATACAATGGATAGTTACAGTAAATCTCTGTGAGTGCACAGTCTCATAAACATGCACTCAATATAAAATGTTTCACTGCGAATTGTTAAACCAGAAGTTGTTTCTGCCAAAAACAGGGACTGGGCTAAAAATATACATCTCTCGATTTTAATTGATTCTTATTTGATTCTAATGTGTCAGCTTTTTTTGTGGGGTTAAGCTATAATAACTCCTACAAATACAACTCATTTTATACTCTAAACACTTTAAAAGAGACAGAGATGTTTGTGAAAGATTATTTCTCTGTTTTGGAGGGATGTATACTGTTAAATTACACCTTTTTTGCATCAAAATACTGAGGTGTACAATTTGATCAGCTGTGTTTATTTTTTATGCAACAATAAATATTACTCTTAAAGTTTTTATTAATAAACATTGCTGTATAGATTACAATTTTGTCTAGTGATCTAATGAATGTTTTTAGCATTTTTTGTTGTTGTTAAAAATTTAACTACTATACTGAATGAAATAGCATATACTTCTTCATTGCTAGTGTTTGTATATTTTGTTTCGTTCTGTAACTTACTTGTTCTACAGATCTGTGTGCTTGTGTTAATTGCTACAGTTTTTGATAACATTGATAACATTCCAAATAAAATGATGATATTTGTATACCCTAATGGTGTGTTTCCACTGGCATGTAGCGAGCACAGCAGAGTGAGCGTTTTCAATTAGTTCCTATGGAAGTTGCATTGTGGGAATGAAAGCGACGCAGAGAAAGCATTGATAGTGGCTAAGAGTGTCAAAAAGTTTGGGCATTCCTCGACTTTATGCAAACATAGAGTGAAAAATTACGCTATGAAAAGTAGGCAAGGCAAGATTTTGATGTATGTTTTTAAGTGTTTGCTGAACTGGTGAGCTAAAATAATTTGGTGTTAAAAAAGTCATATATTTTATTTAGGGCTGTCTCTATATACTATGTTTCATTATTTAGAATTTTAGTTTGCACCTAGATGGCGCCAATAAACTGTTTGATTTGCGAACTGCCGTTAAAAGAAGAAGATGAAATGCAAACAGAAAAAACAATGTTTTCAGAGGCGTGTTCTGCCCTAAATTTGACACACCCCAAAGCAGTGGCATTGTAGCGTTGCCAACGGCACTGATCGCAGATTTGAAGCTGTTGTGGAAATGCACCGTAACTCTTAACCTGGCTATGGGCATGATGACCATAGACTCGATGATAGCCAGCTATAAAAACTAACTCTAAAACTCTAGTTAACTGTATTCACTATATATATATATATATTACACATTAATTATGTTTACTTAAGTTTACCTTTTCTCCAATACTTTAATGTATATTTGAATAGCAACAGAAAGAAGTGGCAGAAGAGGCAGGGTAGGTGATTTCCAATGCCATCTCACGACCAATTTGTACGGATTTTACGAGGTGGCTAATTCGTACAAGTTTATGCGACCTCACTCGCATGATTTTGTACGATTTGTCTAAACCCCAGTGACAGGTAGGTTTAGGAGTGGAGTTAGGTGTAGGTCATTCGTACAAATTCATACGAATTATGCAACTCGTAAAATACATACAATTTGGCAAAAATCTTATGAATTTGTTCGAGGTCATACGAATTCATACAAATTAGCCACCTCGTAAAATATGTACAAATTGCTGTGGGATCGGGCTGGGATTTCCCAGAAAGCATACATACGTTTGCAAGATGTCTGTTAAAGAATGTTTTGGAAAGCAAAGCGCTTTGATCTGGAAAGCATCTGCTGTGAACAAACATCTGATAAACGTCTTTGAGATGTCAGTTTAACATAAATTCTAATTCATAAACAGTTTAAAGACATTTTCTAAATGTCTATAGTTAACTAGACTTGTCTATTGTTAAATAGTCTGTTAGGAAAACCCCACATATTGCAGATGAGCAAATAGGTCTTCCAGATGTAAATGAAAACATCAAATTGACATATTTGATATATCCGTTTAATATCAGGGTTGGTTGAAAAAGTCTCTTCACATCCCGATAACTCTCACTGAGTGGTTTAAATGTATTTATATTGACAGGGTTCTCACTGAGTGGTTTAAATGTATTTATATTGACAGGGTTCTCTATATTATTTGTATATACTGTATTGTCCCTGTCATATTACTTTACAGCATAAGTTAAAAAATACTTTTTCCCCTTGAATCAAGTTTGCAGTTGAATCAAATAACATATGTAAAGGAAAAAGCTGATTTGAACTGATTAACAAGATTATTTCAAGCTGTAGCTCCACTATTAAAATAGTTGTCCTGAAATAGAAAAGTAGAAGAAGGGAGTTTATACCTATGCTTGTCATAGTGCCCCTTGTGGCAGTACTGAGAAGGTGACACTTATTTACTTTGTGTTATGAATTGCGTCCCACATTTCAGAATGCAACGACGCAAAATTTGAGAGCAGTTTTACATGATTAAATAAAGGAGACACCACCATAAAAAATGAAACATCTCCCATCATAACAATCTGTTTTTCACTAGCGGCTAAAGATACAGAGAGATAGGGAGAGAGCTATTTATACCCCTATCTATATGTCTAGAGTCAAAGTCAAAAACATCCAGCTGCTTTGCATTACTTTCCCCTTTGGTTCATTGAGGCATAATTACATTCTGACTTCATCGGAAACCTTAGCATGACCTCTGCTCCTGTCAGAGACACACAAACACGCACAGACTTCTCAGAGTGAGACGCGATCACACAGCACTCACGCTGCCACCACAATGAACCTCAGACACAAACACGCTCACCCCTGGAATGCAGCGGGGGGGCAAGAGGGTGAAAACGAGACCCACGCAAAAACACACCACTGTTTCCCTTCATTTAGGAAACCCGCGGCGTGCCTCACTGGAAACAATTGCTAATCAGGCCCAATTTTGACCCTTCGCTGTTTTTGCTCCTTCTCAATTGGCTCTCCCCCGCTCGATGTCTCTCCTTTGGAATGATGTCATGGATTTTCCAGCTACAAATTTGGAGAGTTTTTTTTTCCTTCTCTCAATTAACCAACAGGGCTTCCCCACATCAAACCACTAGAGACGTTTTCCCTTTTAAACTGCTATGAAATGCATCCCCCAGATGACTAGCTCATTGTTGACTTTTATATATATTTTTTCTTACACATGCATCTGTCGGTTTACCAGAGTGCAGGTTACAGACATCATAAGCGTGACGAGATGATTGGAATCGAGGAACGTCCTTTTGCTGTGTATGATGTCTAAACATCAAATAAATATTATTTTCTACTATTAGCTGGATCTCAATGGCCAGAAAAACTACAAATGTGAGCAATTATGTCTCTGTTGGCGTTTTTCAGAGGCCATCAGCAAAGGGAGGCCTGTCCCAGAGCTTTCCCAAGATCCTTCATGCTGCTTTTTTACATTTCATAAATTATACATTTGCTATGTACTCTCAGTATTATGCAACTAAATCTAGTTGCAATAATTCTCACCAAAATATTGCAGTGTTCGTGTATGTTTGAACTGCTTGTACGAAAGAATGAGTTATAGCGCACTAAAGCTAGTACATTTTCTGGATAGTTTTCTTTTTGTTGTCATTTGGAATAAAAGAGGGGTCTATTTTCATTTCCTTCAGCGCATTTTTCTTCTATAATCATTTTGAAGCACTCATAAATAATTCTTTATAGAACGCTTCTATTTTATTTTATTATAACCTGACTTGACTAATGTACCTTTTAGTTATTTGCCCTTTTCTTAATCTATTTCAAGCATCGGACTGCGGCATGGCTACATACGAGTGTCCATAAGCAGCCATTGGGTGGGAGAGCAGTGACTCAGTGTTGCAAATGTGTCTACACCACATATGAGTGTTTCTGTGTACGCATCCAACCTTTACTGGCATGTTAAAGCTATTTAAAGAAGATAAAAGTGTCTAATCTGAGAATATGATATGTATTTGAATGCAGAAGCCAAGAAAGTCAACTCACAATAATTATGTTGTTGCACTGTTTTAGTGCCATCCTGTATATGTACAGAAAATGCAGAAAATGCAGTGTTATCATTTATATAAATGTTTTGAATTGGAAATTACCAAAAATTAAGATTCCAAGTGGATGAATTTATTTATTTAACAAGTATTTAATGTTTTTAATCTTTGTGTAATATTTATAATATTTACTAATTTGCTGTATACATTCACATGAAAAATTATTAAAATAAACACCTTACTTTAAATGATTTATTTATTATTATTTTAGTAGAATATTTTATTAATGTTTATGTATTTTTAATTCAGATCAAATAACAATTCAAATAAATAAATGTGTATTTATTAAAAATAATTAAATCAATCAGAATTGTTTCACCTTCCTTTGAGAAACACTACTGGTTAAAAATAAATAAATGACAGCAAACATTCAGTGAAAGGAGGTGCTTAATCTTCCAGAATAATATATTTAATGAGTTCAAACCTATTAGCTGTTAATATATATATATATATATATATATATATATATATATATATATATTATGTCGAAATGTGAGATAATTTAAAACTGTTATTTTGTTACTATTCAATCAACTTTATTGGACATTTAATGCATTTAAAGCTAGCTACTCTTCATGCTACATTAATCTTATTCACGATTAGTTTTTTCTAACATACCAAACAGGATTTGTACCTCTAATGCTTTGAAAAAATGTCACGGGGCACCAAAGCGTATCCTGTTCATGGAAGTGTCATCTACTAGTTAATGTCTACCAGACATTCACTATTATTGTTTTCAATGAGCCCACACTGGGAGAAAGTCACAATAGGTGAGGAGGCCAAAAGGTCTAAAGCGGCCTGTTGGGATCCCTGCTGTGCCGAGCAGTTTGTAAACGCAGTAGAAAAAGTTCAGAGAGCCGTTTTTAGCTGGCTGCGGTGCGTCTGGGAATCATGGGGCCAAGCTGGGAGCTATAGTTGAATTGAAATTAATGAGTTGTTATGTAAGTTCTTACGTTATTGCTAAATTATGTAAATGGATTCGTTGCTACACAACTATAGTTTGCCTGTCAAAACATTAACAACCGTACAAATAGCCCGTTTTGTAGAACGCTAAGCTTTTGTTGAGCTTTTTCTCTTTTGTGCAGTTTACAGTTACATCTAATAGATACAAATAGCAGAATGTGGAAAAGTTGAACGAAGACTAACCGAAAGAGCGTCGAAGGGAATGAATGATTATATTACTCAGTCTACTTGTGGTTGTTATGACTGCTCTAATGTATAAAGCTAAATTTCTGTTGTGATGAATGGTAAATGTCTGTGATGGGTGTCTGGGGGTTTCTTTACGGCCGCATCTCCAGCTGTGTGTTATCATTTCCTTTCTTCAGAGGAGTCCCACTTCAAACTCTTCCCTTGAGTGCCGCTGGCTGCGCGACTGATTTTCATTAGATCGAGTCGCTAAATATTTTGGCCGAAATAAACACAGTGGTTGCCGGAAAACAACAACGTGATGGTCTATGTCGGCAACACGTAAAAGAGACAAGAAGCGTGTCCATGAAGCCAAGCTGATGAAAAAGCTGATTGGCTGAATTAATCTCACAGGCGATATTGTTTTAACCTTTGGCGAATCCACTGGGCGTCGGGACATGGTGTTTGTTTTTAAGTCTGAAGCATTGCCAAGGCCTTCCTGGATGTGATTCTCAGTTGTGTTCCCCCTGACGGTGCTTTCGCGCAAACCTCTCGAGCCGGGCCATCCTTCCTTTTGGTGCCGGAGGGGCCACTTCCATGTTAAGATTTACGATCGGCTATTGAGAGATAGCGAGCGAGTGACCTTGAAATGAAAGATAATATTGGCTCAGGGGTTACAGATGCCTCGCGGCTTTCTTTTTTGGTTTGCGCTGGCTAATTATTCATGTTTAACCATTATGAATCATTTCCTTTTTAGAGGGTGATGAAACTCGAACATATCTGAGAGAAGGCGAGCATTGTTTGTTCTTCGCCTCTGATCATCCTGCTTCAGCTCAATCATCTACGGCGAATGCCGGCAGACATAGTGAATCCCTCTGTGTATTCCACTGTTCATGTGCCAAGACCATTCACCGCTCATTTACCTCCCACATTCGGCTGTTGTTCGGCACAGCTCGAAGCTGAGAGCAACGCGAGGGAGCACACATCAAAAAGACCTTCCTGGGAGAGGTTTTCGACTCAAAGAGCATTCTGGAAGACGTCAAACTTTCTGATGGATGAGTAGTGAAAGAAGAAATGCAAAATGGGATGGAGTGAATTACCAAAAAAAGTAAAAGGATGGCAGGAATAACAGATGAAGGTGAATGGTGCTCTAGTCCCTTCACTGCTTATTCAGAAATGGCAAAAAGGGTGAAAACCAGAGCTAATTTTTTGAATAAGTTAATAAAGCAATAAGCTTTGCATTTTGCCTAACAACGCACCTTAGCTATTATAAATTCAATGTAAACCACCACGCCGTTACAGGGCTTATTGCTTTTATAAAACGGTTATTCCATATATGTAGCAAGATTTCACTATGGAAGATTTTTTTCCGGACTATTTTCAAATAGAATTGCAAATTGTATTTTCCAAATGTGGACGCATAAATTGTGACATAATTCAAATGAAATTGCAAATCTTGCATTACCGTTTGCATTTTAGCTTTCGCGAATGCACAGTGACTTACACATTTCAAATGAAAAAGCAAAGTCTATTTGCAACTGTATTTCACATGTCTTATGAGTTATGAGCCTGTCATATTTAAATAGCAATATTAATTACATGTCTGCTTTTCCACTCTCTCTGAGCCGTGTATAAAACCATTCCAAAACTCAAATGGAATCGCAATTACTTTTGCATTTGAATTTCCGATGTCCACACGGAAAGTTGTCAATCAATGTGAGAGGGCGGGACTATACTAGGAGGCGTGTTTGTTTTGGGAGGTGACGTCACTCTTGGTTTGATGCTTTGATCAATGGAGATAATCAGTAAAGGCTCAGCTAAAGACAGCTGCCATTCAGTTCATGCATGTGTGAACGAACAGACAACCTTCTGGGCAAAAAACATAATTA
Organism: Ptychobarbus kaznakovi; assembly: GCA_027422405.1. Taxonomy (NCBI): domain Eukaryota; kingdom Metazoa; phylum Chordata; class Actinopteri; order Cypriniformes; family Cyprinidae; genus Ptychobarbus; species Ptychobarbus kaznakovi. The sequence continues at coordinate 27,441,447 of CM049796.1, read as the reverse complement.
TGTCTTTTTTACCCCAAATACAGTGATTATGCCCTGCTAAAAAAACGTCCATATTTCACAAAAGAAAAAAAGGCAAATAAAATGAAATTATATTATTAAAACATTATTCTTCAGCCAAACATTGTGGTTGCAACAAAGTGGTTGCCGAGCAAAACACAGATGTAAACAAAGGTGTATGTTTGCAGAGTAATTTACAACAGCTTCAAACGTGGCTCAACCAATCAGAATCAAGGACCGGAACTATTCGTTTTATAATAATATTTTACGTTTTTATTTTTTAATTTAGTTTAATTTTTTATTATTTTCTTATGTGATTTTTTTTTTTTTTTTTTTTTTTTTTTTACATATTACTACTCAATATCACTATCTATTTCAGCTTATTTTCAATTAAGTTTAATAGATTTAGCTTTAGTTAGTGATAATAACCCTGGTTTGTCCTTCCTTAAATTCCTTCAGTCTAAGTTAAAGTAAAAGTCTGGGGGTCTTACTTAAATGCTCTAACTTGATCTCATGAAAGTGTGTTTAGATACCACAAGTTTCTATTTCTATTTGGCGTTCTATTTATACACAGAATTTGACTTTGGCGTGCATATGATACACAATGGTTAGGATTTGGGGTGCGGGGTAGGTGCGTGTTTTATGTACGCCAAAACTGGGTATCATATGCACGCCAAGACGTTGCTTATCATATGCACGTGAAAACTTCATTAACAATATTGCATTTTGATCGAAAAGGACTTATGATTAAAATATTCTAATCAAGTGATATTCATTTGTTTTGTTTCTACATCACATCTCATCTCATATTTCATCTCAAGTTCTTCAATGGCACTTCTGCATCACTGAACCTTTTTAAAGTGAAATATTTGGCATTTCTGTCTTTATTTCAATTGGACTATCAAAGAAAGATGAAAAACAATTGGATATAAGGGAGGGGAAGGCATCACAATCCAGTCTCAAGTTTATATAACCCAAAGCTCTCGTTCCACTTATGTTTACATGCCAACAAAGTACTAAACATGAACAAGTTTTTCCTTCACGGTTTTCACGTACAGACAAAATTTTTGTCAAAATGATGATGATTCACATGAATGACAGAAATTACTTAAAATGCTGTATTAGGCATGTCAGACCAAGTAGTTGGTGATGTCACTTTGTTAAAAAATCTTGTCAATGTTTTCAAAAATGAGCATTTTTTTGTTTAAATGGAGATGCTAACAGTATCATCTTAAAAATCGCACTTCAAAATCCATTTTCAAAACTTTGCAATTTCAGACTCCTACAACACACTTGTCATGTAAACGAACAGCCAAAACGCATATATTTTTTTTTGTTAAAAATTGTGTTGTGTAAACACCCCCTCAGTATTCCAGAAGCTTCTGATCAACTGAGATTTTTTTACACACAACCATATCTAGGGTTTACAGAGAATTGTCTGTAAAAGAGAAAATATCCAGTGAGCGGCAGTTCTGTGGGCAAAAATGCCTTGTTGATGCCAGAGGTCAGAGGAAAAGCCACAGTAACACAGTAACTCAGAGGAAAGGCCACAGTAACTCAAGTAGCCACTTGTTTTGACCGACGTATGCAGAAGGGCATCTCTGAATACGTAACATGTCAAAGCTTGAAGCCGATGGGCTGTAGCAGCAGACCAAACCGGGTACCACTCCTGTGAGCTAAGAACAGAAAACTCAGGCTACAATTTACACAGATCACCAAAATTGTACAGCAGAAGATTGGAAAAAGGTTGCCTGGTCTGATGAGTCTTGACTTCTGCTGTGACATTCGACGGTCAGAATTCTGCATAACATGAAAGCATGGATCCATCCATCCTTGTATCACTGGTTTAGGCTGCTAGTGGTGTGGGGGATATTTGGGTATCCAAATTGAGTGATGTTTCACATTTTGGGCCACTTAGTACCTACTGAGCATTGTTTAAATGCCACAGACTATTGTTGCTGACCATGCCCATCGTTTTATGACCACAGTGTGCCCATCTTGTGATTGCTACTTCCAGCAAAATAACATGCCATGTCACAAAGCTCAAATCATCTCCAACTGGTTTCTTGAACTCCTTGAACGAGTTCACTAAACTCAAATGACCTCCAGATTTCAGTCCAATAGAGCGCCTTTGGGATGTGGTGGAATGGGAGATTCACATCAAGGATGTGCAGCTGACAAATCTGCAGTGGCTTTGTGATGCTATCATGTCAATATGGACTAAAATCTCAGATAAATATTTTCTAGCACCTTGTTGAATCAATGCCATGAAGAATTATGGCAGTTCAAGGCAAAAGGGGTCCAACCGGTACTAGTAAGGTGTATCTAATAAGGTGGCTTGTGATTGTAGATGTCTGTTGGAAAAGTCTTCACATTTGGCAAACAACAATTGCACTGCACAAGGCAAACAGTTTGCATGCCAAAAAATAATCTATACATACCTAGACACAATTCTGTAGAATAATTCACATACTCCTAAATCTTAAAAAAATAGATGGGATCAAAGGTTATGGTCATGGGTGCTGGATACCACACTAGTTTGAATGATGTGTCAAGTGGCCACAACAGCTAAGATAAAATGTGGAAAGTCAAGTCATTTCTCAGGTCATGAATGAGAAAACATCTGTCAATCAACGCTGTCTCAGATATTTCTCTTAAAAATAACAACAGAACAAACTGAGACAAAGGTAAACATTTTTAATGAAAGCTAATATAATGGCTCATATAATTGGTACATTGATGCATCTGATGAAAAAGTTTGAGATTACTGGTGTGATTCCCAAAGGAGAAACATCTGAGAATCAGGAGAATGTGTGGAAAAAAGTGCACAAAGCTGCCCCTGAGATGTAGCAAATGCCAAACTGGATTTATGTTTCCTTGATTATAATCTAGACACTGCATTATGACAAATACAGATTGCCTTAATAGAAAAGACATTCGGTGTGGTTCTTTCTGCTTTGTTTTCAAGAAATGCTGTCAAAGAGACGGGCTAACTTGTCACATTATGTGTATTGAGCTCTACATGGAGGTCCAGCTTGCTTCAATTAAAAGTCATAAGCGGCTGGTTTTGATCAAGATCCTTGGCAAAGCCAAGGTGATTCCTTTCGTAATGAAAAACAACAGAGGCCTTACACTCTAAACACTGTTAAAGAATAATAGCCCCTCTTGAGGGAAAGTAGCTAGCTCTCACACCACTTCCTCAGGAGTTTTCTTCCTTTCAGATTATATTGCAAACAAATCGGATACATGGACGGAATGAATAAAGGTTGTGTGGCGGAAGAAAAAAGAAACAGCTCACAGGGTCTGGGAGCAAGATGTCTTTTGTGATGTTGGTCCGAGGAGATTGCTGGGTCTTTGGAGGGTTTCCCTATGAACAACTGTATGATTAACAAAGGAGAAACAATGACTTATGAGGTCACCTCACGAGGAAACAAATCTTCCTTGATCTTTTCGGTGAAAAAACGCCTGGTTTAGGAAAATACATGGTAACTTTCGGAACATAAAACTCTCTCCCATCTAATAGGCTCCCAAAACCACTTGTTTTGAACTTCTGCAACTTCTTGACGTCATACAAATATATCAATGACCATCTACGTTTACATGTCAATTAACAGATATTGTGTAACTAATCAAGAATCATGAAATGGAATTATATACATATATATATATATATATTTACACACATATAAAAAAATGACAGTAAAGACATTTGTAATGTTACAAAATATTATTGTTTCATATAAATTGTGTTTTTTTAACTTACAATTCATAAAAAAATCCTGAAAAAAAGTATCATGGTTTCCACAGAAATGGTAATCTGGAATACTGTTTTCAAAATTGATCATAAGAAATGTTTCTTGAGCAGGAAATGAGTATATTAGAATGATTTATGAAGGATCATGTGACACTGAAGACTGGAGTAATGCTGAAAATTCAGCTTTTCATCACAGGAATAAATTACATTTAAAATATATTGAAATAGAAAACAGCTGTTTTAAATTGAAACAATATTTCACAATGTTACTGTTTTTACTGTGCTTTTAATCAAATAACTACAGCCTTGGTAATACTGTTTATTCAAAATAAATCTTACTGACCCCATACCTTTGAACGGTTGGCTGTATATATTTCCAAGTGAACTGTAAAATTAATGATTTCCTGATTTTTTACTTGCATACTACTTTTACTATCATGACAGCCATGGCTTAATTTAGCTACAGTTTTCAACAGGTTTCCCGCTATTGGTTGCCATTGGTTTGCTTAATGTTGGTCAGGTTTTTGGTCAATAAGCTGTTCAAAAAAACTTTAAATAATAATAATGATAAAAATATATGATATGCACCCGCTGAATGAAATGAATAACCTCACTGTCACACGACAGACTTCATTTTTAATTGCACAAGCAATTCTCAGGAGGCCCCGCAACGTTTTGCAATCGTATCAAATTAAATCAAATTCCAGATCAACCATGAACCTCATCTGAATCCACATTAAAATGTTGCGCACATTTAAAGTAATTAAGTTATTCCACCAAACCATGAGGCATTCGAGAAGACACATTTATACAGCTTTTATAATAGCGATTCTACATCTGCAAAAGATTTGAGGGGTTGTGACCAGGAGCTCCACTTAATTCCAGTAAGGAGCATACCAGAACCGCATTTAATTATCTCTGACAAATTCCAGTGATTCATTGTCTTATCAGAGAAATTAAGGCAATTGCATATCTGTCTCCTCTTTTCAAAGAATAGCCAATCTGCAGGAGACTGAGCTTCAGCGCACATCACAGACACATAGACTTGGCATCCTCTCCATCGCTTTTATCTCATAGACTCAACCGTATCAAAGATTGGAAGCGACTCCATAAACAGAGTTATGGAGGGATAAAGGGTTTGTTCATCTGTGTCCTCAGCCAAACGCAGAGGCCGTTGATGAGCCATGTGGCTTTTAGATAGTTTGTTGATATCAGTTCCAAAATGCAAAGAAGCGGCGGAAAAAGAAAACATATAAACGTCTCGTATGATTATTAGTGACTCCGACGTTTACGCAGTGTGTGATGTGTGCTGGCAGTTGTGGCAGTTATCCCTGCGTGACCCAAAGGGAAAATAAAAATAAAGTAGAGGAAATTGACGAGATATGCTATTCTATAGGTTCATTCAGGATTATGTTGCGATCCAACTCATTTCCACAAATCGTTCTTCCGAACAGTTCAGTGGTTCTTTCAATCACCAAGTGGTCGCTGACATTGTGGGATATTACATGCTCTGATACATTTATTTAAAGCAACAAAGGCAATTATTATCATTTAGAGTGTCGCACCAGTAACTTCAAGGAAAAGGACAATGCATGAACTGACACAAATCAATACACTGAATGCAATGTGCCTGCCAATTATAAACAGTTTTTGGAATTTGTATTAATAATGGTGCTTGTTATAATTTCATGTGAAGCCACAATTTTAAAACATAGTAATTTAGACACTAAACATAATTTGTATTTACACTAAGTTTTTGCATGTATGGTATTTAAAAACTATTGATTATTTTTGTAATATTTATATTTTATTTACATGTTACATTTACTTTTATTCATATTTATTTGGCTATTGAAGCATAATGTATTCCCTCTAAATAATTATAAATGTTTTAATAAAATATTATTTATTAAAATCAGCTGTCTTTCATTGTGCTTTTTTATTATTCAATCAAGTCATAAATGTAATTTCCAGCATGTCCAGTTACTTATTTCTACCCCCTCAATAAAATGAATTCAAAATCAATTATTCTTGGTTGAATATCAAGAACTACTCAGGATGATTCAGTTGACTCAAGAATGATTTAATCTTATTCATAAACATCGTATTATGAAAGGTTTTATGAAGTGCCTGAACTTTTACATTAAATAGTGTGAAAAAATGATTATTTCATAAAACAAGCACCGCTTTTCAGATAGTAATTTTGTCATTTCAAAATATACATTTGATATTTGTAGATTTAGCTCTGTTTCAGTCCAAAATGTCAACTTCTCCACCCATAAGCTGATGTATTATTATTATGATGATGATGATGGAAACTACATTTTCAGGTGTGAATTTTTTTGTAGAACAGTTTGTTTTTAGCTGTCATGTTTATATGTGTGTTCTTTCACAGACTTTCACCTTGATAAACACTTACTTACTGTCCGAATAGTGTTATAACTCAAAATAACCTGAAAGCAGAACGGGAGAAATCTGAAACACATTTTCACAGGCTCTGACAAATGACAGCTGTTGGCACGAAAGTTGCGGATGATGCAGAGGAATAAAGAATTGATGTTCCTGGCAGAAGAAGACCTCTCAGCTGCGGGGAGCAGAACGAGAAGGTCCTCATGAAAATTTAAGAACGATCTGAAATGTGGCCTGAAGCGAAACGTGGGCAAGCGTCCGAGTGAGTGAACAGGAAGGGAAGTCATCAGAAAGTCTGTCAAGGTATGTGTGCCAGTGCTGTTTTATGTGTTGGCACAGAATGCCCTGGGTTTAGTATTCAGCGTGATAACACTGTGTTACAGACATTGCTTTTGATAATTATCCTTTATATCATGGCAAAAATAACACAATACGAAGAAATTAAACCTATAAAAATGCTGCTTAATCACATTAGGAACCATTTTCCGGCAAATGACAGCAGCCTCACATGATCAAGGTACCTCTCAATATTCTCTTCCAATTGCATGTCAATATCCTGAATAACCTGCAGGCTATAATAGCAAACCACCAATAGACTAGTGCTGTAATGAAAACCAGGTTAACCAGCAAGGATACTTAGGCCCAATCCCAATTATATACCCTTTCACCTGGACCTTTTCCCTTGAAACAGTGTCAAGGGGTAGGGGTGAAAAAATTCCCCTAAGAAATGGGACACACACCACTACTACACCATTACACGTCACCAGACATTGTCGTCGCTAGCTCTTATACTACACACACACTATGGTCTGTCTGAATACTGGTGTGCATTAGAGACGTTTAATTACCGTTCTGTATTAATTGCTTTCTTTGACACACACACACACACACACACACACACACATCAGAGATCGTGCAGCGCACACGCAAACATCCAAGAGCAAATAAACTTGTCACCGCTGCCTCACGATTTAAAAAAAAAAAAACTAATACTGAATGGCTGCATTATATTTCCCAGCAACGAGAGGATAAAATCACTGTTAAGTAAACTCACTTATTGTAGAAATAAACACACAGGCACACATAATTCACACACCAGTTTCATCTCTCTCTCAAATTGTCCATATTTGAGAAAAAAAGTTTGGTGATTCCTAATTATTGGGGGACTTGTCCCCCTCAATGTCTATGGTGGTTACAGGCCCTGATCAGACATGAAAATAGGTTCCGGGACTATCATGCAGTCAGTTAATGGTTTAATATTAGCAAACTTTAACATTTTATTTATTTTGCGTAAATATGAACACAAGATTCAGGGACCTTGAAATCAATTGATATCAATTTGATGTAAAATGTTAGTCAAGACTTAATAAAGTATGAAGTTATACTCACACTGAAATTGGTTTAATGTATATGTAGGCCAATGTGACATTTAGTTTACATCAAATCAATAGCTGTGTTTCCATCCACCTATTTTTATGCACATTTTGGACTATCGCATTAACAAAAACTGGATGGAAATCGCCAAGATGCGCATACATTTTAAAAACCTATAGATTTTAGGTACTATATTGGTTTTGGTACTATACACACCAAATTGAGAAATTAACGGAATGCATAGTCGATATAAAAAACTGGATGACGAGTAACTTCTTACTGCTAAATTACGAAAAAACAGAGGTGTTAATTATCGGACCTAAAAACCCCACATATAATAACCTAGAACACTATCTAACACTTGACGGCTACTCTGTCAATTATTTTTCACCAGTTAGGAACCTAGGTGTGCTGTTTTATAGCAATCTTTAATTTGAAAGCCATACCTCTAGCATATCTCTAGCATTAAAAACATATCTAAATTACGACCTATGCGCTCAACGTCAAATGCCGAAATGCTAATTCATGAGTTTATGACCTCAAGGTTAGACTATTGTAATGCTTTATTGGGTGTTTGTCCTGCACGCTTGATCAACAAACTACAGATGGTCCAAAATGCAGCAGCTAGAGTTCTTACTAGAACCAGGAAGTATGACCACATTAGCCCGGTTCTGTCAACACTGCACTGGCTCCCTCTCAAACATCGTATAGATTTTAAAATCTTGTTAATTACTTATAAAGCCCTAAATGTCTTAGCTCCTCAGTACTTGAGTGAGCTCTTATGACATTATAGCCCTCCACGTCCGCTGCGTTCTCAAAACTCTGGCCGTTTGATAATACCTAGAATATCAAAATCAACTTTCCTATTTAGCTCCCAAACTCTGGAACAATCTACCTAACACTGTTCGGGAGGCAGACACACTCTGTCAGTTTAAATCTAGATTAAAGACCCATCTCTTTAACCTGGCATACACTTAACACACTAATACGCTTATATTATTCAAATCCATTAAAGGATTGTTAGACTGCATTAATTAGATCAACCGGAACCGGGAACACTTCCCACAACACACAATGTACTCGTTACATCGTAAGAAGAATGGCATCTAGCTTATTATTTGTCTGTTTCTTTCTTATTCTGTTTCTCAGTCTGTATCCGGATCAGATGGTGGGTCGGCGCCGGGAGATGATATCTGCAGCCCTGATCGTCGGCGGAGGCCGGGACACCTGGATGAGTACTGGGGACATATCCCCAGTGAAGACCTCGACTTAAAATACAATAAAACTTAAAATAAAACAAAATAACTAAAAATATAATAAAATACCTAACTATATAATACTATTAGTGTTAGAAATTGCAATAATATAAAAATAGAAATGTAATACATTTATACATTTAAAATTTTAATTAAAACAATAAGTAAACAATAAATAAAGAATAATCTCCTGGCCAGAGGAGAACTGCCCCCCGACTGAGTTTGGTTTCTCCCTAGATTGTTTTTCTCCGTTCTATCACAGAGGGAGTTTTGGTTCCTTGCCATTGTCGCCTTTGGCTTGCTCAGTTGGGGAAACCTAATTTCTAGCGATTATCGTCAATTTGATTTCACAGATACTATTTAAACTAAAATAAGCTAGACAATGTCATCTCTGAATTCAATAATGAAATGCCTTTAACTGAAAATTGAGTGTTTAATCTTATTATTATACAATACTGACACTCTATCCTCCAATTTGATACTGTTAAGTGCTTTGACACAATTTGTATTGTTAAAAGCGCTATATAAATAAAGGTGACTTGACTTTACTTGACTATATAATTAAAGACAAATTAAAGTAATTTTTCTTTTTTTATACAGGAAAATTACTGTATTATGTTCACAGTTTTTTGTGTTATTTTAAATTATGTTCAAAACTTACAAATTCAAAAATTACGAAAAATATCTGTAAATTAACAACTTGACTTTTATTTTCAGTATTTTTCCATTAATGACAAATAAAAAAATTGAATGTATAATTTATACAGTATATTTTTCAGTTTTATTAAATGATGTATACATTTAGACCAGGAGGCTGTTTCATAAAACAAGTTTACCAAATAAGCCAGGCTTATTTCAGTTAGTCGGGCATATTTTGAACCAAATCAACTGAAAACAAGTCAGACTAACTGAAATATGTCTGGCTTATTTGGTAAACTTGTTTGATTCAGGAACAGCCCCCTGTTCCTGAATCAGCATATTTTATTGATCCTGCCTGAAAACATAGTCCCTCTGGCCCTAAACCTAACTTAACCCTAATATCAGAGGGAAATAACAGTGGTGAACAGTGAATAGCACAGATGCACCTAACCCTGTTTGTAAGCAAACTGCGATATCATCATTTGATCAATTAATTAAATATAACAGCCTACAAATAAAAATAAACACTTGTAATCTCTCACTTAAAACAAGTATTTTTTTCATAGTTGCAATGCTATATGCTGTCTCTCAGTGTTGCTTTGAGCTGATTGGTTAATCTGACTTTCAATCAAGAATCTAGCCAATGACTAGCGAGCGTGACGTTTTCTCTGTCAAATTTGAATGTCTCAACAGTGTCTGCTGCTGCTGCTCGGCTTGTCTAGTCTGCTTTGCTCGCTCCTCCAGTAATGGCTTTTACGTGTATTATCTGAATGTTAAATGTAGATGTAGTTACATGCTAATGTAGTTACAATGTAGTTACATGCTAAATGCAAACTGCAAAATGTAAGTACCTTTTATTAATATATAGGCTAATGTTTTATAGTTACATCAAGATACAGCCAGTGTTGGGAAGGTTACTTTGGAAATGCAATAGGTTACAGATTACAAGTTACTCTACTTAAAATGTAATAAGTAGTGTAACTTTTCAATTACTTTATAAAAGTAAAGTAACTGATTACATTTGATTACTTTTTGATTACTTTTCTAAATTTCTAATATTTCAACTATTAATCATTTTCAAACATGCAAAGCAGGCAGGGTTAAACTTACAGTAGAGTTTAACACTAATTACTGTCAGACTCTCGAAAGCCTTCATCACTTGAATTAAGATTATAATATTTTAATTTTAAAGGAGATGTTGGATGCAAAATATCTTCATTTGCATATACGTGTGTCTTTGCAGTGTGTGGACACAACCACCACCCTACAATGGTAAAATTCACTCCTTTTTTATCCCTCCAAAAGCCTAAACAGTCTCAATTATCAAGCAATTTTGATTTTGTAGTGAATAACCAGCACTCTCTCCGTCCTCAATACCATGACTGAGGTGAGACCCTTGAGCAAGGCACCGAACCCCAACTGCTCCCCGGGGCCTCAGCATAGAAGGCTGCCCACTGCTCCGGGTGTGTGTTCACGGTGTATTTGTTCACTGCTGTGTGTGTGCACTTTGGATGGGTTTAATGCAGAGCACAAATTCTGAGAATGGGTAACATCCTTGGCCACACATCACTTCACTTTCACTAAATTAGTTTATGTCTGGCTGCGCAAATCATTTTACTCCAGACTGCTTTCTGAATAAGGGCCAATTCAAGGCAAGTTTTGTTAAAAAGTTAAAACTAAAGGATGGATTAGCAACCATTGTTCATGATCCAGCTGCACCTCCAGAAGAAGTAAGTCTCCCACTTATATTTTTTTATGATTATCTGCGAATCGCCTTTGCTCTTCCACAGAAGAGAGTGGTGGGTGAGCAGAGCTCATTGGCATGTAAAGAAAACGAGTTGCTGTGTTCTTTTACACACCCACCGAGACCATTTCAAGATTACCCTAAAGAATCATACCAACTTGTGGAAAATAGGCATCCGATGTCCCCTTTGAAGCACAGCCACCTCAAAATCAGACTTACTTTAAAATCATTATGAGGTTAAATACAGATTTAAAATCATAACAAGAAATTGTTTAATAGCTATGATATTGATTTTAAAATCAAATCTTTGCATAGCTATGACATGAAACTCTGGAATCTAATGATGCCTTAGAAAAAAAACTGTTAATCTTTAAAAAAAGCATATACATAAACCCATATAGGAAATATAAGACTGAAAATATAATCGGAAAACCATGATATAAATTTCTGAAACATTGGTGCTTCATATTTTAGAGCAGTCACTGCAATTTATGAAAGAAATCAGTTAAATCTGTATGTGGGAATGTGTGTTAAAAAAATCAGATGTAATCCTCTGTGTAATCCTTAACATTTTCATAAGTAACTGTAATTTAATTACACATATTTTCTTAGTAACTGTAACTAATTACAATTACTTTTATTTTGTAATTAAATTACGTAATTCCGTTACATGTAACTAGTTACTCCCCAACACTGGATACAGCACATTGAAGTGAGATGATAATTGCGATTACATATGATATCTCAATGTCCAGCAGTTAGCGTTACTGTGTTTTGCTTGTATGAGCTAATGCTGTTAGAAGCTGCTGGGTGATGAATGACCATGTCGTGCCGATGATATGAAGCACAATATATATCCCCATAGCACAGTACTACTTAAAATTATTAACTCTTTGATAAAGACGTGTGCATGAATGAAGAATAAAGAGCAGGACAAGCGTGGTGATGAAATTAATGAAGAACAATAGACACATAAAGCCGTGCCTCACTTGAATGGTCAAATACAGACAGTCATCTCAAAATTAACTTGACTTAAACACAGTCGCTAATGTCTGGTGTCAAGATAAACATTCAGGTGGAAACCCGGTGACGTGTCAGTGTACTGGATCTGTGCATTTTGTTCTTAAAGTGACAGCAGTATAATTTAGCCTAACGTTACCTGCAGTCAGTCACAATTTTTTATCAAAAAAACTAAATACTACAAAGAAAATCACAAAATGTATTTATCTTATCTTTGTTCAATTGCATTAGTCCTATTGTTTGTAATTTGCTACTTTGATAATATGTTTAATTAAATAAAATAACTATAATAACTGATATATTGTTATTGTGAAATAAAATGTCCTATAATGTGAAATAATATGGTCATATCGCCCACCCATACTGTCAGCTACTTTTAAGATCAAACTCATAAAAAGTGACAGAACTTTGAAATGATTCATCTGAGAACATTGTCATATAAACTCATTTGACAGAGAGGACCGGAAACATAATCCTTGTACTTCTTGGAGAATAATAATGTGTGTAAACCATTTGTAATCAACTGTGAAGATTTTGTATGGTGCTGGTGAGTAATTTTTTTTGCAAGCCCATGTCTTTGTCATTAAGTAGATAGTGTTTTATTAAACAAATTATAAGACTTTGTGTGTGTGTGTGTTTTTTTTTTTTGTTTTTTTTACCCCCAGCTAATCCATCTGATTACTGGCAAATTGGAGGAGGACTGCGCTTTATATGCTGTGTCTGTCACTTCTGGTGCAGAGTCATGGACCATTTGTTGTATGTTTTGGTTTTACCAAGTTAGTGAATTTTCAGCACATAGAGACCCTTTCACCTAGATATCACACTATAGAGACTGTGTCTGTTCCCTGAAATATAAAATAAAAAAACGTCCTAACCAATTTATCAGTAACAACTTAATTGATGTTCAACAAATGAAAAATGTATATAATACAGAACAACAAATTATAAAGCTTGGCTTATTGAATATCAGGTTCCTTTCAAAGAAAGCACTTTTTGTAAATTATATGGTCACTGATCATAACCTAGATGAACTAGAACTTTGACAGAAACCTGGCTAAAACCAGATGAATACATTATTTTAAACGAGTCTACCCCCCAAGATTACTGTTATAAAAATGAGCTGCGTCCAAAAGGCAAAGGGGGAGGTGTTACTGCATTTTATAGCAATATTCTCAGTATTTCTCAGAAGACAGGCTTTATGTATAACTCCTTTGAAGTAATGGTGCTTCATATAACATTATCAAGAGAAAAAAGTATTAATGATAAATCCCCCGTGATGTTTGTATTGGCTACTGTATACAGGCCACCAGGGCACCAAACAGACTTTATTAAAGAATTTGTTAATTTTCTATTAGAGTTAGTGCTGGCTGTGTTAGACAACACGTGTCAGGACCTACTCATTGTCGAAATCATACTTTAGATTTAATACTGTCACATGGAATTAATGTTAATGCTGTTGATATTCTGCAGCAAATTGATGGTATATCAGATCATTATCTAGTCTTGTGAAAATTCCATATAGCTAAAGCTGTACATTCAACTTCTTGCAACAAGTATCTGAGAACCATCACTTCTACCACAAAAGTCTGCTTTGTAAGTATTCTTCCTGATTTATCTCAATTCCTCAGCATATCCAACAGCGCAGAAAAACTTGATGATGTAACAGAAACTATGGACTCTCTCTTTTCTAGCTCTTTAGATACGGTTGCTCCTTTACACTTAATGAAGATTAAGGAAAAGAGTCCAACACCATGGTATAATGAGCACACTCGCGCCCTAAAGAGAGCAGCCTGTAAAATGGAGCACAGCTTGAGGAAAAAAAACTAGAAGTATTTCGTCTTGCTTGGCAGGAAAGTACCCTATCCTACAGAAAAGCATGAAAAACTGCTAAATATGATTACTTTTAAAAGAAAACAAACATAACCCCATGTATTTATTCGATACAGTGGCAAACTTAACAAAAAATAAAGCATCAACAGGTGTTGACATTTGCCAACAACACAGCAGTAATGACTATTTTACTTCCAAAATCGTACTATTAGAGATCAAATTGTAACTCTGCAGCCGTCAGCTACAGTATCATATTAAATAGTGCACTGTAGATCCCCTGAGGAACAATTGCACTCATTCTCTACTATAGGAGAGGAAGAATTGGATAAACTTGTTAAATCAGCTAAACCAACAACATGTACAGTGCTCAGAATAAATGAGTACACCCCCTTTGAAAAGTAACATTTTAAACAATATCTCAATGAACACAAAAACATTTTCCAAAATGTTGACAAGACTAAGTTTTATATAACATCTGTTTAACTTATAACATGAAAGTAAGGTTAATAATATAACTTAGAGAACAAAATTTTCAGTTTTACTCAAATTAGGGTGATGCAAAAATGAGTACACCCCACTGAAGTCTAATTATTCATTACACAAGTGACAGTTGACTATAAAAGGGTGTTACTTAAAGAAAACCCCTTCCCATTTCATGCTGTCAGCAATGGCACCACATGGAAGAGAAATGTAACAAGACCTGAGAAAGAAAATTATTTATTTACACAAGAAAGGTGAAGGCTACAAGAAGATCAGCAAAGCTTTACTTATCAGTCAGAATACTGTAGCAAAAGTGGTACAAACATTTAAAAAAGATGGAACTGCAACCATCTCACAGAGACGTCCAGGTCGTCCACGGAAGTTAACACCTCGTCAAGAGCGTCTTCTGATGAGAAGGGTTGAAGAAAATCGACATGCAAGTTCACTGCAGTTATCTAAAGAAGTAGAAAGCCAAACTGGGGTGACTATTTCCCGTGACACAATACGGCATACACTGCAGAGGAATGGCATGCATGGGTGCCGTCCACGAAAGAAGCCTCTCCTAAAGCCCAGGCACAAAAAAGCCCGCCTAGAGTTTGCCAGGGCCCATGCTGACAAAGATGAAGACTACTGGGACTCTATACTCTGGAGTGATGAGACCAAGATAAATGTTTTTGGAACTGATGGCTTCAAAACTGTATGGCGTCGCAAAGGTGAGGAATACAAAGAAAAATGCATGGTGCCTACTGTGAAACATGGTGGTGGCAGTGTCCTTATGTGGGGCTGCATGAGTGCTGCTGGTGTCGGGGAGCTGCATTTCATTGATGGCATCATGAATTCACAAATGTACTGCTCTATACTGAAAGAGAAGATGCTACCATCACTCCATGCCCTTGGTCGTCGTGCACTTTTCCAACATGACAATGATCCTAAACACACATCTAAGGCCACTGTTGGATTTCTGAAGAAGAGCAGGGTGAAAGTGATTCAGTGGCCAAGTATGTCTCCTGATCTGAACCCAATCGAAACCTATGGGGAATTCTGAAGAGACAAGTTGAGCATCACTCTCCATCCAGCATCCAATCTCTAAAAGAGGTCATTCTTGAAGAATGGAAAAAGATAGATCTTGCAAAATGTCGCCAACTTGTTCATTCCATGCCTAGAAGACTTGGTGCTGTCATTAAAAATCATGGAGGCCATACAAAGTACTAGATTTAGTAGTTTTTGTTGTGGGGTGTACTCATTTTTGCATCACCCTAATTTGAGTAAAACTGAAAAAATGTGTAATCTAAGTTATATTATTAACCTTACTTTCATGTTATAAGTTAAACAGATGTTATATTAAACTTAGTCTTGTCAACATTTTGAAAATGGTTTTTGTGTTCATTGAGATATTGTTTAAAATTTTACTTTTCAAAGGGGGTGTACTCATTTACGCTGAGCACTGTATGTTAGACCCTATTCCATCTAAACTAGTAAAAGAGGTGCTTCCAGAAGTCATAGATCCTCTTTTGGCTATTATTTATTCGTCATTGTCACTTGGATATGTCCCCAAAATCTTTAAATTGGCTGTTATTAAGCCACTCATTGAAAAATCACAACTTGACCCCAAAGATCTAGTTAACTACAGACCGATCTCAAATCTACCCTTTCTATCAAAGATACTAGAAAAGGTAGTATCCTCACAATTAAATTCCTTCTTAGAGAAAAATTTCAGTCAGAATTTAGACCATCTCATAGTGCTGAGACTGCTCTCATTAGAGTGACAAATGACCTGCTCTTATCATCCAATCAAGGTTCAAGGGTTCAAGGTTTGTTTATTCGTCACATACTAAATTATACAGGGTATAATCAGAAGTGAAATGTAAATCAAGTCAGGTCCGCTCAGTGGACAGTGCAAAAAAATAAAATGAAATAAAAGTAACACAACACAAGGGCATATATATAAATATAAGTAAAAAAAAAGAGAAGAGAAATAAAGAGTAAAATGTGCAGTAGAATAAAAAGTGCAAAACAAATAAGATGTGCAAACAAATAAGATGTGCAAAACAGTATACTGGGACTTTAATAAATAGTAATATGAACAGGGATGTGCAAGAGGGATGTGCAAACGGGTTGTACCGGGTATATACATGTAGCAGCAATACGGGTGATGAGAATAGTGAATGTTTTGCAGTTAATAAATGAGTCTTGTAAATGTTTATGTGAATGTTTATGAAACTGAGTTTGTGTTAAGGAGCCGGATGGCCTGGGGGAAGAAGCTCCTCCTCAGTCTCTCAGTTTTTGCCATCATGCTCCTGAAGCGCTTGCCAGATGGCAGTAAACAGAAAAGATGGTTACCGGGGTGGTTTGAGTCTTTGAGGATTTTTGCAGCTCTGCTTTTGCAGCGTTTGAGGTAGATGTCCTGCAGAGAGGGGAGAGCAGACCCTGAGATGCGCTCAGCCAAGCGCACGACTCTCTGTAGAGCTTTGCAGTCCTGATTTAATGAGTTACCATACCACACTGAGATGCACTGAGTCAGTACACTTTCTATGGCCCCTGAATAGAAAGTTTTCAGGATTGTTGGTGAGACCCTGAATTTCCTCAGCTGTCGCAGATGGTACAGTCTTTGCCTGGCTTTCTTAACCTGAGTCTGAATGTGTGTAGTCCATGTCAGGTCCTCGGAGATGTTTACACCGAGGTATTTGAAGCTACTCACCCTCTCCACAGGGGTCCCACTGATCATAAGAGGAGTGTAGGGCCGCTGCTGTCTCTTCCTGAAGTCCAGGATCAGCTCTTTAGTTTTGCTCACGTTCAGAGAGAGACAGTTGTCCTGGCACCATGATGTGAGTCTCTCTACCTCATACAAGTATGCGTTCATTCCGTTCACATCATTGTTGTTAATGAGGCCCAGAACCACAGTATCATCAGCAAATTTAACAATAGAAGTGGAGCTGTGAGAGGACTCGCAGTCGTGAGTGTAGAGAGAGTAGAGCAGGGGGCTCAGAACACAGCCCTGTGGGGCTCCTACGTTCAGGGTGATGGAGTTGGAGGTGAACTGGCCGACTTTCACCACTTGTGGTCTGGCGGTGAGGAAATCTTGAATCCAGTCACAAAGTGAAGAGGTTATGCCGAGGTCTGAGAGTTTAACAGCCAGCTTGGTGGGGACTATAGTATTGAAAGCGCAGCTATAGTCGATGAAAAGCAGCCTTACATAGTTGCCATTTTTGCTGTCAATGTGAGTGAGGGACGAGTGCAGGACCTGAGAGATGGCATCATCAGTAGACCTATTTGGCCGATAGGCAAACTGAAGAGGGTCCAAAGTAGCAGGGATGGAGGAGCAAATGTGGTTCTTTAATAGTCTCTCAAAAACCTTCATGACTGTTGATGTGAGGGCAACTGGACGATAGTCATTCAGGCAAGAGGGTTTACTGTTCTTAGGCACAGGGATTATGACAGATTTTTTAAAGGAGGTGGGAACAACAGAGGTAGCGAGGGACTCATTAAATATGGATGTAAACAAACCAGCAAGCTCAGAACGGGCCAGTAATCCCATCAGGTCCTGCTGCTTTTCAGCACAGGACCTCAGAACGCGGCCAGTAATTACATTCTCACCTCTGCAGAGGAGTTATTTCCAGAGGAACATATGGTCTTCAGTCCCTGCCACATGCGTCGAGAGTCATTGAGCTGAAAATGTGACTCAATTCTCTCCCTGTATCGGCATTTAGCAGCTCTAACTGCACGTCGGAGAGCATAGCACGATGCTTTGTATTCGCTCATGTTTCCTGACAAAATACCGGCGTTGTATGCGGCAGTTCGATGGTTAACCGCATCACAGATTGTTCTGTTCACCCACGGTTTCTGATTTGAGAATGTCCTTATTGTTACCGTTTCAGTAGCTTGCTCGGTTAGCGTGTTGACAAAGCTTAATTCTACGTCCATGAATTCGCTGATGTCAGATGAACTCACCCGGAACATGTCCCAATCGACGTCATCAAGAGCCGCCTGTAGCATAGCTTCAGAGTGGGAGGACCAGCGCGTCACTTCCCTCTCCACCGGTGGTTCCTGAACGATCCGTTGTTTGTATTCCGGTATGAGGAAAATGGCGGCATGGTCCGATTTTCCAAAAGCCGGCATTAAGTGGGCTTTGTAGGCATTTTTAAACTGAGTGTAGCAATGATTGAGTGTATTCGGTCCTCTAGTTGGACAGGATATATGCTGATGAAAATTAGGCATGACCTGCCTGAGGTTGGCTTTGTTAAAGTCTCCGGCGATGATAGAGGCAGCGTCAGGGTGTTTATTGATGTAGCCGCTGAGCTCATCGTGGAGTTTGGACAAAGCCATGCTAGTGTCTGCCTGTGGTGGAATGTAAACGGCAGTAACGACGATTGATGAAAACTCCCATGGCAGATAGAATGGGCGGCAGATAATGGACAGATGTTCTAGATGAGGCGAGCAGGAACACGACAGATCAGATATAAGTATCGCTTTTTATTTATCCTCTTTCTTACTGCTTGTTTCACTTCTGTTTTAGTTTTTATAACTAATTCTTACTATGTGTAAGTTGTTGTTTGTTAGCATGTGTTTTTGACAGTGTTCTTTTTTTTAGGATTACTGATAACTACTGCCATTTGATTTATCTATTTTAATTTTACATAAATTATGTATGAATTTCATATGTCTTTATGGGTATTTACTTTAGTTTTAGTTTTAATACATTGTATTTATTTTAGTAACGTTACTTCACATACTGCATGGAAATGAAATACCATATATATTATATATATATATATATATATATATATATATATATATATATATATATATATATATATATATATATATGGGTGTTTGGCTTAGTGTCATGTTAAAATCATTTTTATACTCATACCTTTGGTTGTTTTAATATTTTGAAATTTTTGAGCTTTATTTTTTGTTTTCATTTAAATGTTAAGCTTTGAAATGTTGTTGTATGCATTTGTCATTTTATTTAATTTCTCAATTTTCTTAAATGTGTGTGTATATATAGTATTTATAGACTTGTAACTTATAGTGTTAGTTACTTTTTCTTATTTGTAAGTCGCTTTGGATAAAAGCGTCTGCTAAATGACTGTAAAGTAAAGTAAAGTAAATATTTCTGGGGTCACACCATTTTTTGTTAATCATGAAACACACTCCACCACCTTTGTTTTTTCCGGCCTCGGCTGTTCTGTCCATCCGTAAAACAGAAAAGTTATCAGACGGGGTTACCGCAGTGTCCGGGACCGAGGGCGTGAGCCATGTTTCAGTCAAACAAAAGATGTTACAGTCCCTAATGTCCCGTTGGAAACTAATCCTGGCTCTAAGATCGTCCATCTTATTCTCCAAGGATTGGACATTAGCGAGCAGAATACTCGGTAGAGGAGGACTGTGAGCCCTTTTCCTCAGTCTGTTGCGGATTCCAGCACGTCTCCCGCAGTGTTTCCTTCGCCTCCTGGGATTATTCAGGTGGCCTTTGTTCAACTCGGTGTTCCGAAGTATCTCCAATGGCCACGTTGGATTTGTGGATAAAGTGTCCTGAATCAGGTTAGTGTAGCGCTGTCCAATGTCCAAAAGTGTTCTTTTGTCGCAGTCATGGTTTGTCTCCCTCTGAAGTCCACTATGTGGATAAATTATGTTTTGGCTATGCTGACAGACGCGACGATGACATTGGTGTCGGTATCAGATATCATACCAATGGAAATTTGTTTAACTTGCGGAGACTGTGGGCCAAAACAAAAGTCCAGGAAGCCAATGCCCGTTACTTTTTCTTCGCTGATGACTGTGCATTAAATGCCAGCACTCAGTTTGACATGTAGAGGATCATGGATCAATTCTCCAAAGCATGTGATGACTTCGGACTTACAATAAGCACAAAGAAGACTGAAGTGCTTTTTCAGCAAGCCCCTGCAACACCATACACTGAACCAACCATCATAGTCAAAGGCGAGTCTTCGTCATGCTCAAGTGCTCCCGGCTCAGATGGGCAGGTCATGTCTGTCACATGTCTGATGAACGTCTACCAAAACGTCTCTTTTATGGAGAGCTGAAGGGGGCGGCATGCATTCCCAAGGGGGTCAAAGAAAGTGCTACAAAGACTGCTTGAAGGCGTCCTTGAAATGCTGCAACATCAGCCTCGACTCCTGGGAAGATCTTGAACAAGAGCACTCTGCATGGCGCACCTTGCTCAGATCTGGGTGTCGGGGTACGAGACAAGTCGCATACCAGAACAGCAGCAGAAGCGCCAGCATCGCAAGAGCAGACTCGGCACCGCATCTCTGACAAACTCGGCTTCAGCATTCGCCTGTCCATTCTGCAACCAAACTTTCAGAGCGAGGATTGGACTCATCAGCGATCTTCGCACCCACAACATCCAGTGATTTGAAGGAGTCGTGGTCATCCTCTCCAATGAAGGATGGACAACAACACATGGGGGTGAGTACATTATCATGAAATATTTATTCTGGAAGTGAACTTTTCCTTTAAGTTGAATATATTTAATTCACATTATGATTAAACTGTTCTATGTTCTTCTTTATCAGTACAGTTTTTGTAAATGTAATTGTGCTATATTTTGTTTAAAAAACAAACTGATATTTCATATGGAATTTGTTCAGACTACTTTGTATTCCAAATAAAACTCTTAATTTTCCATCTTGAGCATTCTTTGACACTTTATTGAAGGTTTTTGATTGTAATGATTTGTAAAATAACAGTGTTTCTCTGTAGAACATTTAGTGCTTTCATTGTTATAATCTAGGAAAAATCTGTAACATAAGGGTTTTACACTGTAAAAAAAGTCCTGTAAAAAAACGGTCAAATGACTGGCAGTTACAGCAGCCAAACAAAAAAACATAAAATTAAAGTAAAATATTGTAATTGAAACAAGGAACAAATTTGTAAAATAAGGATTTTACACTGTAAAAAAAAGTCCAGGAAGTTTACCAGGAAGTAAAATTGTTTTATCTTTGACTCGTTGGATGGAAACGGTGCTTTATTCGCAAATGTTTTGATATTCCTGTTTTGCGCATGAGTTTAATTCAAATCTTTGGATGGAAACACAGCTAATATCATGATTTAGACATCAAACCATAACATTGATTTGACCTGAATCACACTGAATGATTTGTGTGTTTAATTGATATTTATTGTATAATATGAATTCTTTGTCAGCCTGATTCAGTTTCAGCATTTTTTAAAACTGGGACCTCAGACAGAATCCATTTGCTCCTTTTTAAACGTTTCCTAAAATCAAACTGACGTCAGAAACTTTTGTGTCCATTTACATCCATACACTGGTGTCCTTTCTAATGCCATTCAATGACAAAGCTTTCTCATCTTTTTAACACCACACCTGTAGTTGGTTCTATGCAGTGGTGTAGTGGAGGGTATACGCAGGTATACGGCGTACACCCACTTATTTGTCAGTCGGCTTTGCGTATACCCACTTCTAAATCCCTTCTGATGCGCAACATTCAGTAGTGTCATGCATTAGCCAAAATCATGACAGTCCACCACAAGAATAGCTAACCCAATTGCAAGTGAATAAATGCAAATATTCCCTAAAAACACCCCGTAAAGACGGCCAGGCTGGTTTGCTTTGAAATGCGCCCACTCCCGAGAGGATACCAACAGAGACAGAAATGTTGCCTGTTCATGCGCGAGAGCAGTCAGGAGATGCGCGCAGAGTGGTAAAATAGCAATTAATTATTGATTACTATTTTGAATGAGTACATTATAACGAAAACAATATCTTAAAAGGAAAATAACAGGTTTTTACTTCGTTTCTGTACTTAAGTAAATCACTTTCAATTATCTGTACTTTACTAGAGTAGTTTTATTTTGAGTAGCTTTTACTTTTACTTCACTACATTCCAAAGCACAAAATCATACATTTTACTTCACTACATTTCATAAAACATATTGTTACTCCTTATAATATATCACGTGCTCCAAGACATAGAAGCTGTGTCTGATTCATTAACAAACTTATTATGTTCAATGAACCTGTTAAATTGGTTCGCAAATTGCAACAAATTATTTATTCATGAATTGGAATGATTCGATTGCATCTGTTCTCGAGTCGACAACTCACTGATTCAAATGATCCGTTTAGAGCGAGTCTCCAGTGAACTGAACTCTCAAGTAAGAACCGGGAGATCATGCAACTGATGCTGTGAAAAGTGAGTTACTAATGTCGAATTTTAGGATTAATTATTGTAACTGAAAATTATATTTAGCTCAAAACTGTCAGTTGTTTGTGAACTAAATCTGCGGTAAAGGGTGATCTATTTAAGCCCACTGAAATGCTTGAAATCACACACATCAACATTAGTGTCTCTATGTTTTAGGTCAGAAAAACGAAACATTAAAATGACACAGATTTAGTTAAATAACTCATGCACGATCATATTCCCTGCTGCTGTAACGTTAACGTTTTATTAAAATGCTAACGTTACGCATTTAGCCCTATGTGACATCTATTTTTATATTGTTTATCAACATTAACTTTAGGCCAATAACGTTACATTTTTATATTGTTTAGCTCAACTAGCCGAATAGACAGATATGAATGTTTATTTATAACTATACTTAAAATAAGTAAATATTGTTAGTTGATTCTAACTGTACAGCGGAGGTACAACAACTGTGGCGACGGGACGTTCATCTCCAATCCCTCCTTCAAGGAACGAGGGTTACATACTGTAACCGAGACGTTCCCTTTCAGTCAGTCACGTTCGACGTATGTTGGAACTGACCGACGAATTGGGGATATCTACCAACACGGGACTGTTGCTGGCCCTTGCAGCGCTCTGTTTGAGACTATTGGACCGCCCCCAACTTGTTGGAGCGGGAGTCAGGGCTCTAAGCAGAGAAGGTCAGTCACTGCTGTTCCGCAAGACCCACTCAGTGTGACTATTGGATAACGCTGGGAAAACGTGCCCTATAAGGGTAGGGGACGCTATGGAAGCCACACCTTGCCGTAGGAAGGTAACTGTGGTGGTTACACATATGAACTGGCCAAGAGGGTAGTACAACATATGGCACCCCGAAGTACAACTGGGGTGGTTCCAGCCTAGTTCTAGGGGGGAAAGAACACCAACAGAGACTACAGAGCGGGCTCTGTCGAGGGAAAGACACAGGCTAGCTGGACTGGGTAGCCTTCCATGGGGGAATACGCATATGGGGTCGCTGCTGGGACCGCACATATGGACACCCAGCCTAACAGAGTTTCCATAATACAACGAGTGAAGGCCTGGTGTCAGACGCTCTGCCATGTCTGACTGCCGGGAGGTGACGGAGGAACTCACAGGGTTAGCCATACCTGGGGAACTCTATTGGAGCAAAAGACGCACGTATCCGGCCCAGCGGGCGGGAATGGCATTGCAAGCCGACACTTAGAACGGGTCTTTCGCACTACTGGCCCCTGAGGGCGAGTACATGGGAAGATACTGACTCTACACGAAGGCTATAGAATGTAGCGACGCTTTGAGTTCTGTCCATGTACAGCTGCAGAGTGCGGATGGGACAGAGAAAAGCTAGGACTGGGTCTGCCTCCTCCAAGGGCAGCGCTTGCAGGCTCACAACCTGGTCCCTGAAGGGAGTGGTAGGAACCTTGGGCACATAACCAGGCCGGGGTCTCAGGACAACGTGAGAGTTCACCGGCCCGAATTCTAGGCACAATTCGTCAACCAAAAATGCCTGCAGGTCCCCTACCCTCTTGATGGAAGCCAATGCAGTCAGGAGAACTATCTTTAATGACATAATTTTCAACTCAGCTGACTGCGAAGGTTCAAAGGGAGGTCTCTGCAGTGCCATGAGCACCAGAGACAGGTCCCAAGAGGGTACCGAGGTAGGACGAGGAGGGTTCAACCTCCTCGCCCCTCTAAGGAACCTGACGACCAGGTCGTGCTTACCAAGAGACTTACCATCAACTGCGTCGTGATGTGCGGCAATTGCGGCAACATACACCTTCAGGGTGGAGGGAGAAAGCCTACCCTCCAACCCTTCTAGCAGGAAGGAAAGCACAACTCTGACCGGACATCTTCGGGGGTCTTCCCGGTGGGAAGAACACCAATCAACGAACAGGTTCCACTTCAGAGCATAGAGGCGCCTTGTAGAGGAGGCTCTAGCGGAAGTGATGGTGTCTACCACTGATTGGGGTAGGTCACCTAGAACCTCCGCGTCCCATCCAGGGACCGGACATGAAGCTTCCAGAGGTCTGGACGTGGGTGCCACGGGTGCCCCGTCTCTGAGAAAGCAGGTCCTTCCTCAGAGGAATGGGTCAAGGAGGAGCTGTCGCGAGGAGCATGAGTTCCGAGAACCAAGTCCGGCTGGGCCAATATGGGGTATGCAGTATATGCAGTGGATGGGGCGCCACACAGAGGGGGGCGCCATTATGCCAAAAACAAGTCTTTGAAAATTTTCTTTAATAAAGCTTTTCAAATATTTGAAATATGACATTTGTTAAGAGACTATTTTTGTTTAGAATTTTAAATGAGTAAAAAAATATATAAATTGATCCCCCAGCCCCACTCTCCTATATTACCGCCGTTGCCAGACAGTAACGCATGCAAAATGGACAGAAGAGGGAAATTGTCTGGGGCGCAGAACAGAAAACGAAAAAAAAAAGTTCAACAACATTTAACGCTATTGCCTCTGCCAGCGAGGTGAGGCCGGGCATAGTTACCATCCACTAATATCAAATCATTATTCCCGAAAAAGTAGGTGTTTGGTTTACATTTTCATTGTTCATTAAAAATGTACATGAGGTTCTCACAACCAAGCACCAAGCACAACCTGGTTATTGGGCGCTTGCCTCATCCTCACAGCTCATTATGTCCAGGGGCGCAATTAATGCATGATTAACCCCAGCTTATATTAAACTACACGTTCATGCATAAAGTATTATAGGTGCTATTGTAAGCTGTTGTGTAAACATGATTCCTTAAAACATTCTCAATGCCTTTTCAGCTCAACAGAAGAAAAAAAATCACAGGGTGAAGGAAAAAGCATTTTTTTTTTTCTAAAAAATTATGCAGTTTGAATTTATTTATGCATGAGATATTTTCTGTTTCTGTTACATCTGCTTCCTCCTCTGTGCTAATTATCTCCTCTCTTCTGAATAATGTGGCTCTCCATCACTGTTTAGCAAATACTTTTCCTTGTCAATCAGTTTTTTTTAATATATGTTAATGCTAAATTTAAGGATTTGGTTGACTATTTTATATTTAAATTACATTAATTATACATACAAGGCGGAGAGTGTTCATAAAAAGATGTTTGAAGGAGAGCATGCACATAACCTATCTAACACGTGTTGTGTGTGTTGTGGGGGGGGGGGGGGGGAAGGCAAGATCCGGGAACACCAGATTTTGAGAGGCCCGTGGAGACGCATTTAATGGGGAAGCTTTTTTAATACTGACCATGAGCAGAAAAGTTCCGAGAACCGGGGAGGAGCTAGAACGAGGCATAATACTGGAACTGGAATGCAGCATCGCGATGGTCATGTCTCGTGGAGAGGAGCGAAGCGATTGCGGGTGGAGATCTCGAAGACCGGAGGCGGCGGAGGGGGAGAGGTCATCGCCCGGGGCTTTTGCTGGAGTGTCCGTGGTTTCGGCGTCGGGTCTTCTGCTGCTGCACCGGGAGTAGAGTTGGTGGGAGTGTTAGCAGTGTCCGTCAGCCCGGGGTTTCCCGCTCTCCACTCCCTCAGCGCCGGAGTGAAGGACATCTGGGAAGATCGACAAAAAATCTGTCGTAAGTAACAGTGAAACAATGTTAAATGTGTGTGAATGGGGTTGCACGGGCCTGTAGCGGCAGCCGCGCTGGTGATGAGAAACACACGGAGTAAATCAAAATACTTGTGAGTTGGTGGGAGTGTCCAAAAAATATTTAGAACATCACAAAACAGCGCTGCTTACTTACTGTATAAATAATTTCCCGAACTTGACAAAATTTAATGAGAAATTATTCATCGAAACTATTAACCAAATAATATTATCAGCCCGGGATGAATCATCAATATTTCCAGCATTGCTCTCATTTGTGGTTTAGTAGAAGCACTCCTTAAGTTAAAAAGTCTCAGCTAAAGCAAGGACCTGCTTCTTTATTATGTTCTCAGCAGCTCGCCGATAAGGGGCCAACATGCTTCTCCATGGCCTTGTTTGTAGGGATGTCAGAATTTGGACAGCTCTAGCTGCAGATTGTGATATGGACTGAATGCATAAACATTGTTTATGATAATAACACTTAAAAACTAGGGTGAAAAAATAAGTTCATTTTGGCAAAACAACATGGGTCTCTTTTTTAATTGGTTCGAGCCAATTCGCATGAGTAATTCTGAGGTTGCAACTCAATGCAAGTTTCTAAAATTATAAAAAAACAAATGTAGTTATATATATATACTTTGCTGATTAACATCAGTCTCTGATTTTGTGCCAGAGATCCCACACCACCACACACCAACTTTTGGTGGAAAAGAGACCAGCGGTGTAGGGGATGATTGGGAGCTGGAACTAATGGGTAAATGCATCAGTTACACCCCAACTCTTTTTCTAAGATCCTGTGATTTTTAATGACAGAGAGTCAGGACCTCGGCTTAACATCTCATCCGAAGGATGGTGCTTTTTACAGTATAGTGTCCCCGTCAATATACTGGGGTGTTAAGACCCACACAGACTGAAAGGTGAGCACCCACTGCTGGCCTCACTAACACCTCTTCCATCAGCAACCTAGTTTTCCTAGGAGGACTCCCATCTAGGTACTGACCGGGCTCAACCCTGCTTAGCTTCGGTGGGCAACCAGTCTTGGGCTGCAGGGTGATATGGCTGCAAGGGTTAGGTTTGAGGTAGGGTTTAGTGTAGGTGCAACATTATTTTCAAACGTGATAGAGCATTCATCATTTGCTAGACAAATAACATAAATTATTGCAAGATGGAGAGATATCTTCCTGCAGACTTTACTTCCAACCTTTCTCCAATGCACCTGCATGTAATTGACAAGTAGCCCTGGACACCTTGATTAGCTGGTTCAAGTGTGCCTAATTGGGGTTTGAGCTGAAATCTGAAGGATGGTATCTCTCCAGGAGATAGACCATGCAATAGGCCATCTGACAGACATGTAAAGCAACCAATCATAGTTTGTTTGATTCAATGTCTTGTTTAGGAGATGAAAATGTAAAGCCGACGTCCTTACAATAACATATCTGCATGATTGTAGCTCTCCAGAAGCACGGTTGGAGATCCCTGGTCTTTGCCATGAACTTAAACTTGTGAAAATCCATTGTTTAGTTGATCTCATTGTCACGGTTGTTAAAACAATGACTTCTTTCTTCCATGAGGTGGTTTGGCATCACGACAGATTTGTTTCAAGGTGGACTGTTAAAGAATGCGACATGTCAGATGACTTCAAAATGTTTGTGTGCCTTAGGTATCAGGCATTCAGCCGTTTATCACTCTTCAGTCTTCTTTGTAACTCACCCTTGAAAAGCTATTTTCAGTCATGCCTGTACAGCTCCTGTCTAACTGAATAGGGAAACAACCAAAATCTCACAAACTGGTTGCCAAACTCTCATTTCAATAATATATCTCAAAACAGCAATAAAATATGACATTAATAGTATCATAAACATTGTTTATGATAATAACACTAAAAACAGTTCATTTTCAAATTGGTCGAGCCAATTCGCATGAGTAAAAACTCAATGCAAGTTTCTTATAAAAAACAAATGTAGACTTTGCTGATTAACATCAGTCTCTGACCTAGGTCCAGCAGCTGGAACATGCATCAGAAAGACCAATGGTCCTGGACCTTGTCCATTAGCCAGACCAACATGAATCCAACACAATACAGCCTGTTCCAGCAAGGATATTTATGCATTGTCTAAGTTGGCCTTTTAAGGTTGTTGGTCATGAACTCTTTCAATTTATAACCAGCCATGATTAAATACTGTTCCATTCCAGTAGTGTGCAGCTGAGTTATTTTAGCTCATGCAGTATGAATCTAAAATGATCTCTCCTGATGAATACAACTGTGGAAATTAGGCAATCAAAACAGAAACATTTACTTTTAGTAGCTTTAAAGGTTCAGTAGCAAAAAATTAATTATCGTAATCATGAAAATCAGAAAGGGTTAAAACTGGTCACGCGAGACGTGAAATAAGTACCAATAAGTTCTAGGGATATGCATCTCCATAACTGAGGCTGATGCAATACTCATCTCGATGCATAGCCAACAATATGATATATTGAAGATACATATGTAGCAGCTAGCGATACAAAGCGATACAATTCGCACCTGTTACGTTGCAGTGCGATTCGATTCAACACAATGCAATTCGATGCAATACGATACAATGGAAAAAATATGATAGTTTTTATTTCTTTGGTTCAGACAGACAGCAAATCATTAATTAACTCGTGTCTTCTGACTTCTAACGCCTCGAGGCCTGTTTCATAAAACACATTCACCAAATAGGCCAGGCTCATTTCATTTAGTCTGACTCACTGTCAAATGATTTGGTTCCATAAAGCAAATTTAACAAAAATTAACCTCAGTCACTGTGGCTACTTATGCAGGAAAGCTAACCTGGTCCAGGGCAGGCAAACTGTCAGGCTAAACTGAGCTCCTCTAACACTGACCAATAAGAACACAATATTACCTCTGACTCTCTCACATACTATCATAGCCATGCAGCTTTTTTCTCTGGTTTTATAACAGCTGCACCTTTTATAGTTGGAACAGATAGCATTAGAACATTACAATC
This sequence comes from Ptychobarbus kaznakovi, assembly GCA_027422405.1. Taxonomy (NCBI): domain Eukaryota; kingdom Metazoa; phylum Chordata; class Actinopteri; order Cypriniformes; family Cyprinidae; genus Ptychobarbus; species Ptychobarbus kaznakovi. Next base: position 27,412,183 of record CM049796.1, on the reverse strand, counting down.
TAACATTGCTCTTTAAAGCATTAACAATCACTAAACTAAAAGTTAAAATCACTAAATTAAAATGACATTTTAACTGCTATAAGAAACACACATTAACTCAACTGAGCTTAGTAATTAGGACTGTATTAGCTTAGGCAAGGCAAGCCAAGGCAAATTTTATTTATAGAGCACAAGTTTTACACAACTGTAGTTGATCCAAAGTGCTTTACATTGAAAATGACTGAATTTAAAAGAGAAAGGTAGAGGAGACAACATAAAATAAAACAAGTTTCAAAAACAATTAAAATGTAATTTCATAAAACACCACTTAAACTATTCAAAGTAGATACACAACATCACTCAAATGCTAAAGAATAAAAATAAGTCTTTAAGCTAGATTTAAAAGCATCCAATGATGGAGAAGCTCTAATGTTCAAAGGTAGACTGTTCCACAGCTTTGGGGCCACTACTGAGAAAGCTTGATCACCTTTTGTTCTACAACGTGAACAGGGGACAGATAAAAGTAACTGATCACTTGATCTTAAAGACCTAGATGCTGTATATGGCTTGATGAGGTCACAAATATAATCCGGGGCAGAATTATGCAATGCCTTGTATGCAAAAAGAAGGACCTTAAAGTCGACTCTAAGTTTTATAGGGAGCCAGTGCAATGAGGCAAGGACACGGGTGATATGATCCCTTTTCTTAGTTCCTGTTAAGAATCTGGCTGCTGCATTCTGAACCATCTGCAATCGAGACAGTGTAGATTGAGGTAGGCCAATGTACAAAGAATTACAGTAATCCAAACGCGAAGAAATTAGTGCATGAATTACTATTTCAAGGTCTTTACTAGAAAGAAAGTGTTTCACCTTAGCCACTGATCTGAGATGAAAAAAGCTACTCTTTACAACTGCATTCACATGCTTATCAAATTGGAGAAGAGGATCAAAATGGACTCCAAGATTTTTTGCATGATTGTGTAGGTTATTATTTAGAAAACCTAACTGTGTTTTAATGGAATTGTTAGTAGCAGCAGGGCCCAGTAGAAGCACTTCGGTTTTATTTTCATTCAATTGTAAAGTGTTTTTTGTCATCCAGGTCTTGACTTCATTAAGGCATAAGAAAAGATGATCCAATGAAAAGTCATTTCCTGGTTTGATTGGAAGATATAGTTGGAGGTCATCAGCGTAACAATGATAATTAATGTTATGTTTCTGGAGTATTGAGCCCAAGGGGAGCATGTAAAGAGAAAACAAAAGAGGGCCAAGAATGGATCCCTGTGGGACACCACAATGGATAGGTGCAGGCGGTGAAGTAAATGACCCGATATTTACAGAAAAAGTCCTCCCCTTTAAGTATGAGGCGAACCACTCTAAGGCTAGGCCCTGAACCCCAACAACACACTCAAGTCGTTTCAGAAGAATATCGTGGTCAACAGTATCAAATGCGGCACTTAGATCTAAAAGTATCAGGATAGCAGATGACCCAGAATCAATGGACAGCAGAATGTCATTTGTAACCTTCAGCAATGCCGACTCAGTGCTATGCAGTGCTCTAAAACCAGATTGAAACGGATCTAAAATATTAAAAGTATCCAGGTACGAAGTAAACTGTGAGAGTGCAACTTTTTCCAAAACCTTTGAAATGAATGAGAGTTTAGAGATAGGGCGATAGTTGTTATACACAGTGGGGTCAAGATGAGGGCCTTTCAATAGGGGCTGTACGATAGCATGTTTAAAACTTTCCGGAAATACCCCATTTATTAAAGAGCTGTTTATGAAGGCTAAGAGGGTGGGGCTGATTGTGTCTAAAACCTCTCTAAACAGACCACCAGGCAATACATCGGACTGACAAAATGTAAATTTCATCTGAGAAATTATTTTGAGTAATTGAGATGAAGACACTGGCTGAAAATTTGTAAAGCTACTAGATGAATGAACCAGATGAGAGTGATCTAAGTCAAAAGGAGAGAGGTGTGATCTAATATCTTGTATTTTCTGAACAAAAAATTCAGAAAATTGAGTGCATGTCTCAATATTGACCTCAGGAACTGAGCAAACAATTGGACTAAGAACAGAATTTATGGTTTTGAAGAGAACTTTGGGCCTATTGGCATTTTTTGGGATCAAGTTTGAGAAATATTAGAATTTTGCCTCCCTAACGGAATTTTGATAAACAGTTAAGCTTACATTTTATTTACCTATTACAATAGTCCCTTTACAGTTACTGCTATCATAAAATGCATATTTGACTCAGAATTATTGTGCGCCGTCTGTTTAGAGCGCATGCGCACAGCAGCACTCGCCCACGCGTAAGCCCACTCCTGACAGCAAAATTGATATATTTTTATGACTTTCTAACATTTACAGATGAAAAATATTCTCATGACATGTCAGTTACGCACTGAGGAAAACAAAACATCTCAAATGCATTAAACAGCACAGATATATTTGCTGTTTGCCATGGTGGATTGATTTGATCCATGATCGACATTAAGGTCTGCTTAAGAACAGCGTGCACAAATTAGTAAGATTTTGTGAACTTACATTGTAGTTTATAACCACTTTAGCCCCGATTGATTTATTAGGTTATTTCAAGTCAGGTCTTGGACTTTTATCCCTGCTTTTCCTCAGGTCTCCGACCGTAGTGTTGTTGTAATGCATCATATTCACGCGCAGCAGTGATGAGAGAACGCGCTTGAGAAACAGTTTCGAGAGGAGAAATCAATCTACATTTTAAATATTGGTCACATATATTGGTCACTTTCTAAACAATAAAATTGTAGCGCATCCACTAGTAATTATATATAAATAAATCGATTTTACCGATGCAAATATGTTAGAAACGATGCATCGCGATACAAATGCCAACTTGTAGGACATTTGTAGGACACTCAGAGGACATTTATTTTGGAAACTGCGGTGATATGTACTTATTGGTACATATTTTGCGCCTCGCGAAATAGTGCCCCCAGGTACGTTTTTGTCATGAGACCAGGTTGAATCTTTGAGAATATTCACGCCAGTTTTGCCCATCATTACATTCATTGTGTGAGGATCAATGGGCCTATATGATTGGACATGTCTCAGATCCTGGAATTTTAATTACTGCTGGCATTCTCACAGACACCAGACTGGCCAAATGGAGATGGATGGTTGCTATGTGGAGTGCACGTTTATGCCAATTTAAATGTGTGTTCCTGTATTCTGGGTGAACAGAAACGTCTCGGTTACGTATGTAACCCTTGTTCCCTGAAGGAGGGAACGGAGACGTCACGTCGGATGACCGACGAATTGGGATCTCGCCAGAGAGACCTATCCACTTCGAGTGTAACTAAACGAGCCAATGGACATTGGCATGCGATCATTGCATCCAGCTGCCGCTGATCACAGCGTGAGTATAAGAGGCAGCCGGTGCACCGCATTAATCATGTTTTCGCTGAGGAGCCGAGCCGGAGACCCGGCCGCCTAGCGGAGGTACAGCAACTGTGGCGACGGGACGTGACGTCTCCGTTCCCTCCTTCAGGGAACGAGGGTTACATACGTACCGAGACGTTCCCTATCAGTCGGTCACTCCGAGTCACGTCGGATGACCGACGAATTGGGATCCCTACCAAAGCGCCACAGGAGCTGCCCCTTCCAGCGCCCTGTGTAGGCCTCTGCTGATCCTTCCTATAAGGCAGACGATAGGACGGGCTACACAGAGAAGGTCGACTACTGCTGTCCCTAGAGCAACCCAAACAGTAGGACTTGAATAACACTGGGAAAGTGTGCCCTTTCCACTTGGAAGAGGCACACTGCGGAGTCATCTCCTCCCAGAGGGGGTTAAATGACATTACACACGTGAAGTAACCCCGTAGGGCCCTAATACACATGGAAGTCTCTGTGATGGCTCAGGCTGCATCATTAGAGACGGCAGAACATGGTCTACCTGGGGAACACGGTTCTAATAAGCATACCGTGGAAAACACATTATGGGATCCCAACAGGGTCACTCATATGGGCACTAGCCTCACACCAGATTTCAAGAATTCATTGGCTGAAAGGCCTGGCGCCGTACGTTCCGCCACGTCTGGACACCGGAGTGCTGGAGGACTCGACAGGGTTTGCCCGGTTAGGGAACTCTCTGGAGAATAAGGCGTTTAGGGACGCCGCAAGCCGACTCTGAACAGGGCCTCTCAGTGCCACTACCCGTTTGAGGTGAGAACACAGGAGGAAACCAGTTCGACACGCAGGCTATAGAACCTAGCGAACGTGTTGGGAGTCGCCCAACCCGCAGCTCTACAGATGTCTGCTAGCGAGGCGCCACGAGCCAGCGCCCAGGACGATGCAACACCCCTAGTGGAGTGAGCACGCAACCTGAGCGGGCAGGGCACACCTTGTGCTTCATAGGCCAAGGTGATAGCATCCACTATCCAGTGGGCCATCCTCTGCTTGGAGACAGCCTTCCCCTTCTGCTGTCCTCCGTAACAGACAAAGAGCTGTTCTGAGGTCCTGAAGCTCTGAGTTCAATCCACGCACTGCCGCAGTGCGCAAACAGGACAGAGTAAAGCTAGGGCTGGGTCTTCCTCCTCCAGGGGCAGCACTTGCAGGCTCACCACCTGGTCCCTGAAGGGAGTGGTAGGAACCTTGGGCGCAAAGCCAGGCTGGGGTCTCAGTGTTGCACTGGAGTCAGCCGACCCAAACTCAAGGCACGATTTGTTGACTGAAAATTCCTCCAGGTCCCCCACCCTTTTGATCGAGGCCAATGCAGTCATGAGTAGGGTTTTCAAAGAGAGAAACTTCAACTCGACTGACTGCAAGGCTCAAAGGGGCATTTGTAGGGCTCTTAGCACCAACGCAAATCCCAAGAGGGTAAGGAGGGAGGTCTAGGAGGATTCAACCTCCTGGCCCCCCCAAGAAACCTGACGACCAGATCGTGTTTCCCCACCGATCTCCCCTCTATGGGGTCATGGTGGGCTGAATAGCAGCAACGTAAACTTTAAGGATGGAGGGGGACAGCCTACGCTCCAACCCTTGCTGCAGGAAGGACAGCACGGCTCTGATCGAACATCTCCGGGGGTCCTCACGGAGAGAGGAACACCATTCGACGAACAGGTTCCACTTCAGCGCATAGGCCCGTCTTGTGGACGGTGCTTGTGCTGAAGCAATAGTGAGAGCTACCTCCTGGGGTAGGTCACCTAGAACCTCCGCGTCCCATCCAGGGACCATACGTGGAGTTTCCACAGGTCCGGACGTGGGTGCCATAGGGTGCCCCGTCTCTGAGAAAGCAGATCCTTTCAGAGGAATTGGCCAGGGAGGGGCTGTCGCGAGGAGCATGAGTTCCGGGAACCAGGTCCTGTTGGGCCAATATGGAGCCACTAACAAGACTGTCCTCATCCTCCCTGACCTTGCACAGTGTCTGTGCTAGTAGGCTCACTGGGGGGAACGCATATTTGCGCAGGCCCCGGGGCCAGCTGTGTGCCAGTGCATCCGTACCGAGCGTTGCCTCGGTTAGGGAGTAGAACTCCTGGCAGTGGGTGGTTTCTGGAGATGCAAAAGGTCGACCTGAGCAGCTCCGAACCGTCACCAAATCAGCTGAACGCCTGGGGATGGAGTCTCCACTCGCTGGAAGTGCTGCTCGAGACAGCTCGTCGGCTGCCCGATTGAACACTCCTGGGATGTGGATGGCACGAAGGGACCTCAGATGCTTCTGACTCCAGAGGAGGAGGTGGCGGGCGAGTTGCGACATGCGGACGGAGAGAGCGTAAACCGCCTTGCCGGTTGATATACGCAAGGTCGCAGTGTTTCGTACGGACCAGAACGTCCTTGCGCTGAAGGCGCCCTCTGAGACGGCTCAAGGCAAGGCATACTGCTAGCAACTCGAGGCAATTGATATGCCAATGCAGTGGGGGACCCGTCCAAACCCCTGATACTGCGTGCCCGTTGTACGTGGCTCCCCAGCCTGTGGTCGAGGCATCTGTGAATACCACAGCATGTCTGGATAACTGCTCCAGGGGCACTCCTGCCCGAAGGAACGAGGGATCTGACCACGGCCTGAAGGTCTTGCGGCAGGCCGGTGTAATCTGAACCGGGTAAGTGCCGCGTTTCCACGCCCACCTGGGATTCGGCCATAGAGCCAGTGCTGAAGCGGTCTCATATGGAGCAGACCGAGCGGGACTGTCACCGCAGCTGCAGCCATATGCCCCAGGAGCCTCTGAAAGAGTTTCAGTGGAACCGCCGTCCTGCCTGATAAGGTCTTGAAGCAGTTCAGCACTGACTGAGCACGTTCCTGGGTGAGGCGTGCTGTTTGTGTTTGGTTGACCGAATCGAACTCCATGCCGAGAAAAGAGATCTCTGCGTTGGCACGAGTTTGCTTTTTCCCAGTTGACCCGAAGGCCCAGCAGGCTGAGGTGCTTGAGCACCAGGTCCCTGTGTGCAGACAACTGCCTGGAGACTGTGCAAGTATGAGCCAGTCTCGAGGTAGTTGAGAATGCGCACACCTTGTTCTCTCAGGGGGACAAGGGCCGCCTCCACGACTTTGGTGAAGACGCGAGGCGACAGGGACAGCCCGAAGGGCAGGACTTGTACTGATACGCCTGTCCCTCGAATGCGAAACGCAGGAATGGCCTGTGTCGCGGGAGGATCGAGACATGAAAGTACGCGTCCTTCAGGTCGATCGCTGCAAACCAATCTAGGGGACGGACGATCCAAAAATGCGTTTCTGCGTCAACATCTTGAACGGCAGCTTGTGAAGTGCACGGTTCAAAACTCGCAGATCAAGAAGGTCGTAACCCACCACCTTTCTTGGGCACAATGAAGTAGGGGCTGAACAACCCCGACCTCATATCGGCTGGAGGGGACCGGCTCTATCGCGTCCTTCGCCAGTAGGACTGCGATTTCCGCACGCAGAGACAGGAGCATCGGCGGGCTTGACTGAAGTGAACGGATGCCCCTGAACTTGGGAGGGATGCGGGCGAACTGAATCGCATAGCCGAGTCTGATGGTGGTAGGAGCCCGAGACGGACTGGGGAGCGCCTGGTCAGAGGAAGAGACCATGCCATCGGCACCAACGGGGTCACCGACGTACCGTGGTGGGGCAGCGATGTGGAACACAGGGACCCGGCCCGGGGCCTGTGACGGCCTGGCCTGTGATGGCAGGGGGCGGGGTCTGGGTGTGTAGTGTAACACTCACCTGATTCCTCCTCGTCTGGGGGGAAACACAGGAGCCCGGCTTGCGTGTGACGACTTGTAGCGGGGGCTTGAGTGCTACTGCCCTTACCCGGTTCCACAAATGGGCAGGAGGGGTGCTCTTGGGCAACCCCCCACTGCCTGGCGAGAGAGGAGGAGGGAAGTGATCCCGTGATGCACGGTACACCACTCTCTCCTCCTCTCGAGACCAGAGACTGAGGAAACTGCTCTTCATTGAAGTTTCTGGTACCGCTGGCTGCTGGGCCAACGGCGGACAAAAAGAAACAAGGATTCTCCACCCGGCCCTCCTCCGGGGGAGGGAGTGGTGCGGTCACCATCTCCCGACAAGCAGTTCCCTCCATCTCTGGGTCGCCCGTCTCAGGGCCTCTTGCACTTGCGCTTGCCGCCGGGTTTGGCGGGGGCCTGGACGGGCTGGGCGTCCTGCCTGTGACCGGCTCCACGACGCCGCACGGTGGAAGGCTGCTGCCGCAGCGTGGGAGCGGGGGCGGCCACAGGGGGGCGCCCACGGCGACGAGCAGGCTGTGGGGCTGCAGCCGGAGTGGAGCAGCAGCGGGTTTCCTCCGGCGCATGATGCCTCAGTCTGCTTCTGTGCTGCCGAAAACTGCTGGGCACAGCTCTCGACAGCGTCGCCGAAGAGGCCGGTCTGTGACACGGGAGCATTCAGGAACTGTACCTTCTCCTCCTGCTCCTTCATGTCAGTGAGACACAGCCAGAGATGGCGCTCCTGGACCACAAGCGTGGACATCGCACGACCCAGAGGCTGCGCGGTCACCTTCGTCGCTCGGAGCGCGAGGTCCGTCGCAGCACGCAGCTCATGTAGAACCGCCAGGTCGTGACCACCCTCGTGCAGGTCTCTCAGTGCTTTGGCCTGATGAACCTGCAGTAACGCCATGGCGTGTAGGGCAGAAGCCGCCTCCCCACAGGCTCTATAAGCACTGCCAGTGAGGCCTGACGAATACTTACAGGCCCGTGAGGGGAGACACGGTTCACCCCGCAGAGTGGAAGCGACTGTTGGACACAGTTGCATGGCCACAGACCGCTCCACAGAGGGGATGCCCGTGTACCCCAAGCGGCTCCACCATCGAGGGTGGTGAGGGGGGAGGAGCCACAAGATTTATTTCGGGCAGTAAAAGGTGCCTTCCATGATCTTGTAAGCTCCTCATGCACTTCCGGAAAGAATGGCACCCCCCCCCGAGAAACCACTCGTCCAACCTTGAAGGGTCGGGACGCGGTGGAGGATTCCACACGAGCCCGACGTTCTCGGCGGCCCGGGAAAGCATAGCCGTCATCTCTGGGTCTGGCTCGGACAACGCTACCACACCCGAAGGGGGCAACGCAGCCGAGTCGTCATCCCCGGAGAGAGAGAGCTCGCCCTCCGATGCAGCGATCGACATCAGGTCATCAGGGGGAGCGCCGAAGGAAACGGGTGGGGTACCCCACTCAGTAGAGGCCCCAGTCCGAACCAACGGTACCCCACTGGCTGCGGAGTGCTTGAGGGGTGAGGAACTCCACTTGGGGAAGCCCTCACCGTAATCCTCAAATCAACTCTGACTCCACCGGATGCTGTGCCGCCCCGAGTGCCAGGCGAGAACGCCAGATCGCGGCAGAGGCAGAGGGACTCCGCCATGTTTGACACAGCGGAGTCTATTGCGCAACTCCGAGATGGTCATGTCCCCACAAGAAGAACATGAACCATCCACGAAAGCCTCCTCAGCGTGCTGAATGCCCAGACACGTGAGGCAGCGATCGTGACCGTCCTGAGGCGCCAGAGATCGACCGCACCCAGAAACGCACGGGTGATAAGACATCTTTAAAAAGACGCGATCACCCGTGTTATGCAGAGAAATTTGCTCTTTCAGTGCTGAAGCACGCAGGGGAGCTGGCCACCGCACACTCTTGTGTGACTGTCTTCACGGACCGTTGTTCTCCCGTGAGACCGCGACCACCGCTGCTGTGCCGTAACGCCCGCACTCGTCAAGCTTCTCACTCGTAGCGTCAGGAAGAGCAGTAGTGAAACACCACCACTCGGCTCCGAAGCGAAAGGATGATTAATGCGGTGCACCGGCTGCCTCTTATACTCACGCTGTGATCAGCGGCAGCTGGATGCAATGATCGCATGCCAATGTCCATTGGCTCGTTTAGTTACACTCGAAGTGGATAGGTCTCTCTGGCGAGATCCCAATTCGTCGGTCATCCGACGTGACTCGGAGTGACCGACTGATAGGGAACTGATGGTTCTGAAACGTGAAAATATGCATAATATATTGAACATTTTTATCAAATATGAGAGAAAATAAGGTAGAAAATACTCTTGTTGATTTTTAAAGTAACATTGTCCAACAGTGGATAATGTTTTAGCTTCTACAGGTGCATCTCAATAAATTAGAATCTCGTGGAAAAGTTAATTTATTTCAGTAATTCAACTCAAATTGTGAAACTCGTGTATTAAATAAATTAAATGCACATAGACTGAAGTAGTTTACATCTTTGGTTCTTTTAATTGTGATGATTTTGGCTCACATTTAACAAAAACCCACCAATTCACTATCTCAACAAATTAGAATATGGTGACATGCTAATCAGCTAATCAACTCAAAACACCTGCAAAGGTTTCCTGAGCCTTCAAAATGGTCTCTCAGTTTGGTTCACTAGGCTACACAATCATGCAGAAGACTGCTGAACTGACAGTTGTCCAGAAGACAATCATTGACACCCTTCACAAGGAGGGTAAGCCACAAACATTCATCCATGCCGAGATGTCTGCCAGGCAGCCTGAGATCCATGCAGCTAAAATCGGATCATCTGGTTGAAAAAAAAGATAGAGACGTGTGTCATCAGCAATGGTAGCAGAGGCCATGTGCCTGTATGATGGGACCCAGTGATGTAGTGTATATGGAGAAGAGGAGGGGATACTGGTGTGCATTAGACCCGTTTAATTACTGTTCTGTATTAATGTGCTGCTTTCTTGACAGACACACACACACATCAGAGATTGTGCAGTGCACACACAAACATCCAGGAGCAAAGAAACTTGTCTCCGTTGCCCCACATCTTTAATAAAATAACTAATACTGAATGGCTGCATTATATTTCCCAGCAACAAGAGGATAAAATCAGTTTTTAAACTCACTTATTGTAGAAAGAAACACACAGATACATATAATTCACCAGTGTTGGGGAAAGTTACTTTTAAAAGTAATGCATTACAATATTGCGTTACTCCCTAAAAAAGTAACTAATTACGTCACTTAGTTACTTTTTATGGAAAGTAATGCGTTACATTACTTTTGCGTTACTTTCACGTTACTTTTTAAATATAAACAGGGCTTGTTTGTTTGTTTTTAATACAAGAAGTTATATTTATAGCAAATGTAAAAGCCCTTTCACACCAAAAAGTGTAATGAATAAACCTCAGGCTGAAGGAAATGTAAATTCACGTCTGTACAGTAGAACGCAGACAGAAAGGTTCAACACTCTTCGGCAATAAAAAAACAAAACAACGAAGCACAATTGTTAGTTTATCTAAAGTAATTTTTGCTTATTAGTATGGTTGAACTGGATCATCAAAGGTCAGCAGCAAAGACGTTGGTTAATAAAATGAGATTAGATACATTTGTGTTGTTTAACATATTTAATTATTGTAGGTTTGCATCATATTCAGAGTTGGCATTTCACTGTTTTAATTAATTTTGATGAATACTGCATCTGTATTTTGCGAGTGGGATGAATTAATACACATTCACATTTAGTCTAGATTAGAACTACAGTAAGATCATGTTCACACAGCGCACTGTCAGTCAATAAATGGGAAATTTTTACTTTTTTGAAAAACTAAGTCAGATATTTTCTAGTAAATTAAAAATGAATGCGTTACTTTACTAGTTACTTGAAAAAAAGTAATATTATTACGTAACTCGCATTACTTGTAATGCGTTACCCCCAACACTGTAATTCACACACAACTTTCATTGGCCATATTTGAGAAAAAAAGTTTGGTGATTCCTAATTATTGGGGGGCTTGTCCCCCTCAATGTCTATGGTGGTTACGGGCCCTGATCAGACATGAAAATAGGTTGCGGGACTATCGTGCAGTCAGTTAATGGTTTAATGTTAGCAAACTTTAACATTTTATTTATTTTGCATAAAAAATGAACAAGATTGAGGCACCTTGAAATCAATTAATATCAATTTGATGTAAAATGTTAGTCAAGACATGATAAAGTATGAAGTTATACTCACAATGAAATTGGTTTAATGTATATGTAGGCCAATGTGTTAGCTCTAACCCTAATCAAACACACCTGAGCATGCTTATCAGAGTCTTCAAAATCATTAGAAAATCACAGGTAGGTGAGTTTGATCAGTGTTGGAGCTAAACTCTGCAGCAGATTGGCCCTCCAGGGAAATATTCGAGGAACCCTGGTTTAATGTATACATTGGCCAATGTGACATTTAGTTAACATCAAATCAATGTCAAGGTTAAACAGATGACGTCACTTCCTGTTACTTGCTGACGCATGTTTTGAGTTTGAGCTCCCTAAAGTCAATTATTTATTATTTAATATTTTCTATCTTAAAATCAATTTTACACACTATCATTTTCGTTTCTATAATGTGTGAATATGTGACCCTCTCTGTGAAAACCCAGCTAAAGTAATTTTTTTGTGATTTACTGTTTTCTACATTAGCCTGGATTTTACAGAGAGGGTCACGTATTTTCCCTATCGCATTCTGCAACAAAAACAATCAGAGCACCTTGTTATCACAAGTTTTATGTTGATTTTCCGAGTCCGCTATTAGCTTATAGCCCGTTAGCATCGCCAGCACGGCTGCCGCTAACACAGCTAATACCCTATTCACACACATTTACCATTGTTTCACTGTTACTTGCTTTAATGGTGAATTTGTGTCTACCTTTGAGTGCAGGTGAGGGTACGTTCGAGCTGCATTTGGTGGAGCTGGAGGCCATGGAGAAGCAGATTTGTGAGCTGCTGAGGAAGCAGGCCCAGCTGAGGGAGCGGAGACCAACGCTGGAAATATCCCGAGCTGACGTTCACAATTCTGGGGTAAGTATGCAGCGCGCTGCTAACACTCTCACCACATCTACTCTGTGTGTTTCTCTGCACAGGCCCCGTGCACCCAGGAAGCGATCTTCCCAGATATCCTTCACTCCGGCACCGGGAAACCATGGACCCTGGGTGCAGCAGACGCGAGCCAGGCCCCCGGGGCGATGACCTCTCCTCATCCGCCGCTTCCGATCTTCGAGATATCCACCCAAAACCGCTTTTCTCCTCTCCGCAAGAAGGAACGTGACACTTTGATCGACGCTGTGATCGTCCGGCACATCCGTGCTACATTAGCTCAAGGTAAAGTGCACACTCACTGTTTTCCTGATGCTCATGTTCTCTATGTTTATGCACAGATACCTGCTAACCTGAAGGACGGTGAGAGCGTTGCAGCTGTTGTGATTCACGTGGGGGTTAACGACACCAAGCTGCGGCAGACGGAGACACTGAAGAGGGACTTCAGGAGCCTTATCGAGACGGTACGTAGCACATCGCCCACGGCAACAATCATCGTGTCAGGACCGCTTCCCACGTATCGATGAGGACACGAAAGTTTCAGTTTGCTTTAAACTAATGGTTGTTGTCATGGTGCAAAGAACAGAAACTGCTCTTTGTTAGTAATTGGAATATTTTATGGGAGCGTCCTAGGCTTTTTCGTGCAGATGGCCTGCACGCCAGCAGAGTCAGGGCGGAACACCTGTCGGACAACATCTCCAGGACGCTACGCTCCATTTGACTAGTGAGCCAATTCTCAAATACGTTCGGGGTTCAGAGGCACTCTCTCTGTTTAAATCTAGATTAAAGACACATCTCTTTAGCCAAGCATTCATATAATTTATCTAATAATTTTGTACAGCAGTTATATCTGATCAAATGCACATTATTATGCTTTAGCTTGGGTTGAACAAATAATTTTTGCTTGGATGGAACAACAGCTATGCTAAATATGTCTCTATTTGTTTCTCTGTTTCTACCACGACCCTTAAATTATCTGAGATGGCCAAACATCTGAGAAGAGATGATGCCAACCCCTCAGAGGGCCTCAGAGGAAGTCAACCCTCAGACAATATACAGAATAAAACAAATGTTGCCATAGGTTAAATATATTAAGTTTATATATTATAAACTTGATAATTACAAGCAGATGTGTTGGAGCATGGTTAGAACTGAAATCTGCAGGATTGTGGCTCTACAGGAGCACGGTTGGAGATCCCTGGTCTTTGCCATGAACTTAAACCTTTGAAAATCCAGCGTTTATTTGATCTCATTGTCAGTCATAAAAATAATGACTTTATTCTTCCATGAGGTGGTTTGGCATTACTACAGCTTTGTTTCAATGTGGACTGTTAAAGTATACGACATGTCAGATGACTTAAAAATTATTTAAGAGTTTCTCATTTTGTGTGCCTTAGGTATGAGGCATTCAGCCATTCATCACTCTTCGGCCTTCTCTGGAATACACCCTCGGAAAGCTATTTTCAGTCATGCTTGTACAGCTCCTGTCTAACTGAATAGGGAAATAAGCTAAATCTCACAAACTGGTTGCCAAACTCTCATTTCAATAATATATCTCAAAACAGCAATAAAATATGACACGAATAGTATCATAAACATTGTTTATGATAATAGCACTAAAAACAGCCAATTTTCAAATTGGTTGAGCCAATTCACATGAGCAAAGTCTGAGTGCAAGTTTCTTATAAAAAACAAATGGAGACTTCACTCATTAACATCAGTCTCTGACCTATGTCCACCAGCTGAGCCATGCATCAGAAAGACCAATTATCCTGGACCTGGTTCATTAGCCAGACCAACATGAATCCAACACAAACCATCCTGTTCCAGTGAGGAAATGTATGCATTGCCTTTGTTTGCTTTTTAAGGTTGCTGGTCATGAACTCTTTCAATTTATAACCAGCTATGCTACACAGTTCGATTCCAGTAGTGTCCAGCAAAGTTCTTGTAGCTCATGCAGTATGAATCTAAACTGGTCAGTCCTGATGAATACAACTGTGGAGATTGGGCAATCAAAACCGATACATTTACATATAGTAGCCTTAAAGTTACAGTAGTAAAAATGTGTTATCTTAATCGTAAAAATCTGAAAGGGTTAAAACTGGTGATGCAAACTAAATTATGAGTGCTATACAAGTGTGGCCTCTGGATGTCTCATTCATGTGATCTTTGCGAATATTCACGCCATTTTCCCCACCGTTACATTCATTGTGTGAGGATCAATGGCCCTATATGATTGCACATGTCTCAGATCCTGGAATTTTAATAACTGCTGCTTCAATAACCAGACCGGCCAAATGGAGGGGGATGGTTGATATGTGGAGTGCACATTTGTGCTAATTGAAATGTGTGTTCCTGTATTCTGGGTGAACACAAACTGATGGTTATGAAACATTCAAGATTTATGAATTTGGACAGCCGTTTTGTATATGTTACGCATGATGCAAAATCCAAATAAAAAATGTAAAAATGTAGCCTGTCAGGATGGAATGACCTTAAAGCACTAGGCCCGCAAAAATGCGTGATTTGGTGAACTCTTCAACATAGTGCCAATAGGATGCCATGGCTTTCTTGTTTACAGGTCAGAGACCAAGTGAGGGAGAATAATAGCTGTTTTGTCTTTAACATTAAACAAGATTTAGTGACGCCATTAACTGTGGTGTTCATTAGGACAAACAAAAATAAAAAATAACATCTAATTGCTGTGAAACCACACGGCATCCATTAAGCTAATCATAGGCCAGATTTTCTTGTTTCACCTCAAAACTGACCATATTACATATTTGTTGCTTCATTTTGTTGCCATTCATGTATGAATCA